>OZ023329.1:2715442-2757942 GCA_964007535.1 Brachyptera risi
ATATATATATATATATATATATATATATATATATATATATATATATATGAACGTACTAGTAAAATCACTAGGAAAACGCGGGATTTGCGTTGGGAGATGAGCTTAGAAGTATGGAAATCTAGAATGAAAAATAGCTTGTCAGTTCAATTCACATCTACGGACCTTGGATTACTTTGAACGTTCAAGAACCTCACCTGCAACTTGTTGATATTTATAGTAACCTGCATCCTGTCGCATGTACACTTTGCAAATCCAATTGATCCAAATATTCAATATAATGTACACTTTTATTGCGTTTTCTTTGTTATTTCTCATTCGATTGTTACAAACATCTCCGAGAAGGTGTATAATGAAATTGTTTATATTTGGTGAATATTTGAGAGCTTTTGGAAAATTCCTGTTTTTCAAGTATTTTTCATATATATATATATATATATATATATATATATATATATATATATATATATATATATATATATATATATTGGGTTTTAACGACGCACTGTGATGATTACTAAGATCTATTGGCGTAAGTATTTTTCCTCTGGGTTATTCTTACGAGGATTTTTCCAACTTTCCGATCATTTTCCGGAGAAACCTTCCAACCGATTTCTCTGAAAAACAATCCCAGTCTATTCTGGTATGACAGAAATATGTAGAAAAAGTTTCGAGTCGATAGGTATTCTTTCCTGACCTGTATGCCGCGTACAAAATTACAAAAAAAAAGAACAAACAAAAAAACATAAAAACCAAGCCTATTTTTTTTCGGCATGTGAAATGGAATCTTCGCTACACTCATCTAATGAGAATGTGACCACTCAGGAACTTGAACCCAGGACCTCTTAGTTCATACCCAAAGCTCTAAGCAACTGACCCACGCAACCACTCAGATTCAAGTCGAATGATCGACACATTCAAACGACAAGACAAATTTGAGAAACGACTTTATTCGCAATCAAAAGCAAAGTGGCTGACATCTGGTGGCGTTTTGGCGAACTGGGTGGAGGCAGATACTTTCAAAAATGTGAGCATACAACAACATGCCATCCAACTGCCTCCAGACGGCCATTTTGAAGTTTCGCACACCTCGACAGTGCTGCCCCTAGTTAGCTTTTAATCACGAATAATGGGCTGTGTCTTTACAGATCAACAGGTTCCAAGGTGTAACGATTGCACGCTACCACAGGTCCTTGTGTTTCTCTTTCAACCATTATCTAGGCTCAGGGTTTGTATTGAACCTCATTTCTTCATGGATGCGATCCATTAACGATATGTATAAAGGCTTTTATCAAATCATAAAAATCTGACCACTTTGGGACTAGAGCCCAGGATCTCTCTGTGAAAACACAGCCCATTATAGAGTCGTTCCTCAAATCTTTCTCATCATATAAATTTGTCGATTACTCGACTTGAATCTGGGAGAACGCTAATCTCAGTTCGTTAGAGCTCTGGATAAAAATCAAGAGGTCCTTGGTTCAAGTCCCAGATCGGTCAACAAGAGTCAGGATCAGGATATCAGGATCAGTTTGTGGATACGGCTTGCTGACCATCCAGTCATCGCACCATCATGTCCTCTTCTCCAGAGTCTGTTCCTGCTAGTTCCATGATTATATTGCTTCCACTCCTTGAAATGTAATGTCGTGAATCATCCATTGGCATTCCATTCTGTGCTCTCATCTGAGAAGGGTACACATGTAACACTCGAGCACACTTGAAGCAATGTAATGTAGTGTTTTGTAGTTCCTCTCGAGTCAGTGCTCTTGTGTGAAATGCTCTTTCAAATGTAATATTCCCATCTCCCATGCCAACAGGTTTCTGTGTGTCGAGCGTCTGAAGTCTCCTCGTATATTCAGCCCCACGGGTCATCCCAGAAGCGGATTCTTCACGCACGGCCACGTTGAATTTCAGCCGAGTCTCTTCAATGAAGACGGAGAATTTCAAGTAACGACGGATTTTCTCGAACAATTCAAACCCCAACTCATGAGTAGAACCAAACACGATAAGAAAATATTTAAGAAAAGGGTCTTATTCTTGTGTGTTATACTAATGTCCAATCACAATACACAGTAGTAGATCTGGCCAATAGGAAACAGTTGTTCGTGAAGTCGATATCGACTTCTAGCTCAGTATCTCCGATTAATAAAATGCTGATCTATAGTGAACAGCAAATCATGAAGTGACGTGAAATCCTTGTTGCACTCACAAGTCAAATTAGTAGCATCCACTGATGCTTCTACCTTTACTCTCTTGCAATATTGGATATTGGGTAAACTAGTATCTCATCCTCTGTATCAGTTGCATTACATGGTTCGGTACAGAAGACCACGTGACTGCTAGCTCGAAACCACCTGAAGTGGATAGCCGAAGGCAGCACGAGCTTGGAAAATGGCGAGTGTCACTCAATTAGTGGTTACCAACACATTGGGTGGACATTTTGACGGACAAGTGGAGGATATCCGCTCAATCAGGACTAACATGAGCGACTCATCAGTTGTTTGTGTTCGTCAAGGCAGGAACCTGATTGGTTATCGCCACGAGCCAGCCACAGATGAGTGGCAGGAGTGTTTCCGTGAAGCAGTATTCAATCATCAGGCTCAGTACTCCACCACGAGCTATCCGTGGCTGGTCGGCGATATTCTCGGTACAGGCAGTGACGTGGTGATGATGCGTCATCATGCCGGCATCAGGTTTTACCAACCGACAGGGCTGGCCACGGGGTTGCGGCAATTAGCCGAGGACAGACGGTTTCATGATTCGTATGGTTGGAACGACCCCGATCACGTGATGCTGATGGGACACTTCTACCCGGATACTAGTTGGGTGGGCGTGATGACACGCGACCAGCGGGGGAAGGTGGTATTCTACGCCGTGGTGAAAGATCGAGTGCGTGACAACAAGTCGAACCCGATTTATCCGTTGAGAGGAAATTACATGACTGATACTCCCAGCTGGACTTCCAACAGTACGGATTTCTCTTTGATAGATGTTGACCGAACCGGTCAAGAATCAATTACATTGCGTACGACAAATGGTTTGGAGGTGTATCGCTTCAATGAAGATTACGAGTTGAAGCAGCTATTCTCCACACCACATCTAGCGTTGCCGTCTCAAGGTAAACCTGCAGGGGAGCGTGTATTGTTCACCGATCTCACACATCAGTTGTATCAAGACATATTGCTTCTGAGCGACACAGGATTGTTCCTCTACCAATACAACTCCACACTACATGACTACAAGCCACTTCTCTACCACGCAGGCTTCTCAACACATTATGGCTGGCTTCCGGAATTTGGTGAATCGATGCATTCATATGACCTCAATTCCGATAAGCGAGATGATCTGATGTTCACTGGATCTAAAGGAATAACAGCGATCACATTCAACTCTACTTCTGTTTCTTGGCAAACATTGTTGGATCCTGACCGTCTAAGTGCCAAGCAACGATACCTAACGGTAGTTGGTGATCCAGCAACTCTGCCATCCAGACTGTTCCTGCAGGACGCAGAGCAACGACTCTTACTGAGTACCGTCACCATGACGACAGACGTCAGCAGTCTCGATGAAGAAGCACGCACAAGGCCCGCGTCTATTGATAGTTGGTCACGTGACGCATTACGCGACGCCAAGCGTCCGATCATGGAGCACAGAAAGCGCTCACAATTACCTGAGAAACGAGCTCTCAGACTGGCAGAACAACTAGAGTACAACTTGATGGACAAGGTAGTGGATGTTGCGAGAGACAAAGTGCAGTTCAGCGTGCCGTTGTTGCACATTCCCGATCCAAAGGGCTTGGGAGTCGCTCTTGCACTCAGTTATGACAGCCAGCAAACGAGTGCAGATATTGTCGGGGTGGGATGGACAATGGTAGTGCCAAGTGAGTACATCACAGTGGATCATCGAAGCAGCATTTATCCAGAGGATGCCAAATATTACATGTCATTTCAGGGTCAGTTCAAACACTTGGAACAAGTTTCCACTGATCAGGATGATCTACTATTTCAATCCACGGATCAACCAGATGTTGAAATCCGTTTCTCTCCCAGCAAACAATCCTGGATTGTCGAGACGGCTACTGAGCGAGCTATCTACGGGTATGGTAATGACGCGGATGAATCGCTGTCGAATGCGATTCAGTGGAGTCTGAGCTGGCCCCATTGGAGGGGCTCTGGGCGTGAAGCTGACAAACTGCAGCCATCAGCTATCGCCTGGTATTTAACTGAGCGTCACTCCAAAACCACTTCGCGATCTCTGTTTTATCGCTATGACAGCGACAGAGAAGCGGTTGCTGCTGACCGCACTCCAATGTATACAACCTCAATTCGACTGAAAGAAATAAATGACGGGAAAGAAATGATCATCAAATTCGATTATAGCTCAATGTCTATTGGTGAATATCGTAAGCATTCCCCAATCGACTCCGAGGGTAATATTGGCTTCCCAATTCCGCTGGTGAAGAAACATTATATGCAAGGTTATACCGTTTCAACAGTCAATTACCACCAAACAATTCGGTTTGTTTACAAATTTAATAACAAACAACGTGTTTTAACTGGAATAGAACAGGCAATTGGAACTCATCGGGAAGTTTTGTTTCAGTTTGATTATGAACGAATATTAGACTCGATGGTTCTGAATGAGTGTGTCTTGCCTCATGGGTCCACAGTTCGATTCAACTACGACACTCGCAATCTGACAACTCCTGGGATGTTTGCCGACACATTGCGCTTTGATGTTCCGGGGGAGACCGCAGTTTTCGTTGGTCCTGATTATATGGTTATAAGTTATCGAATCAGCAAATCAAACTCTGGAATTATCCTTCGCGTTTTGAATGTAGATGCGACTGAAATACTTGTTGAATTCTCAACTTTCACTGAAAACTCAATTGAAATTCTATCTTATAGCATTCAAGCATTTGACAAGTATTTAACCGTCATGCTGAACACAGAGAATGATCAACAGCTATTTACTTTCTACCGTCTTGAGAAAAAGTGGGTCAGGTTACCAAATCAACAAGTATTCACGAAAACAAGTATTATTATTCACGGACAAAGCATAGTTGCCAGCGCCGAACAATCTGGAACACAAGTGAACATATCAGAGTGGGTTGACGAGAAGGCTGCATGGAGCAGCACCGTCGTCAACACAACACCTGTGATGCGGTTAGCCGTGTCTGGCAAGCGAATCGTTGTCTACGACGACAAAAAACTCTGGCTCTGTTATCAAGACGCCCCGCAAGAATATAAAATGAAAATCTTGGATGATAGCATTGTTGGTTGGGTGACCGAAGATACTGCGACCATCGAACGTTTCGATTTGAATAATACTTACACGGAATCAATACTGACACAGAGAAGCCGGAATGGACTGCAAATTATCGGTAATTACATTATGCTCAGTAAGATTGTAGAGGAGGGAGGTGCTTTGTACTCGCGCGTTCAAATGCTATTGTTGGATGCTTGGAATCATGTCGTGAGTAAATCTGAGAAGAATTTCAAGCAAGAAGTCATCGAAGATTTCTCAACGATGATAACGAATGACAACGGAGATTTCACTCTGGGTTATATACGATACAATGGAAAATATTGCATGAATATTAAAGATATTTCAGGAAATATCCTCGATGATATCGATGGAATCAGAAACAAAAATAAGCGGTATGATGAGAAGAAAAGAAGAATTAAAGAATTAAACAATGTGGATGGATGGAAAAACATTTTTACATCCAATTTATTAGTGGGCTTGAATTCTTTTTGTCGCATCATAAGTATTTTCCCAGGTGCTTTATGTGGTGAGGATATCATACGCATGACAGGTTCTATATGGCAAGAAGAGAAATTCCAGAAGAAATCTCCTAAATCGATCCCTTTAGGCACTGGCTTCATTTTGGAACCGATTGGCAACAATGGCACATTGTTTGAACTGTACGCTCAGAACGAATTGCAGAGTAAAGTTGGTAATTCGCTCCACACGTTGTCTCTTCATTCGGAGGGTCAGCTAGTTGTCAAGTATCCTCGCTATCTGGCTTATCAATCCACCCCACAAGATGTGGTTGTAGTCACATTCAAGAACCCAACCACTTTGGGTAAAGTGTCTCATTTCACCAACGAGAAACTATTATTGAAGAGTAGTGAGACAAGTTTATTGACAATGTCCAACTCCACTTCATTATCGTACGCTGAGACTCACGAAATCCGGGTGCGTTTGATATCGATATTATCTTCCCCACAAGATGTGATTTATGTGGGCCAAATGGTGAGAGCCTCTGGTGCAGTGAGACGCCTAACCGGCTACCAGCGGTCGTCTTCTGTTGTTCGCGGGGAAAAAAACTTTTCGGAGACAGTTAAAGTAATTCCCGCGGCAAATATGAGTATTTCCGGTTGGACAGAATTCACACATTCTTTCTGTGGGGTAACAAAGAAGGTAACGCCAACCAAGAAGATGTTTGATGGTAGCGGAGTGCTCGTTATTGTGCCTACTGATGAGCTACATAAACCTGATCCACCTCCCAACGAAGTGACCGATGAAAATCCACGGGATTCCGAAGGAATGTTATGGGACCTCAACAAAGAATGGTTGATAAGTGATTTCTCACCTTACAGTTTGCAAGAAGAAACAGCGGCATACTACGGGTTTGAATTGTATGAGAACAATGACCTGAACATGACTTCATCTGCTCCAGCTTGGAAGTTTGACGGATCGAATGTCGTAAACGGGAGCTTCTCTTTCACTGGCGACAACTTCTTACATCTCATCGGTTCTCACGAACAAAAGTCTAGTACTTTCGAAAGGGCTTTTCAACCAATCGATCAAGATGATACTTATTTGGCTTCATGCTGGATACGCTCCAGTGAACCCTTATCAGTAAATCAATCAACATCTTCTCTGAAAGCGATTCTAAGCTCGGATGGTAACTTGGATTTTGTGGGATTACAGTCTCAGGTTAAACGACAGTCAGGAGAATGGTTTTACTTGGAGCTAGTGGTAGACTTCCAATTGGTCAAGCAAATATATCACAAATTTCTTGCTTACACTGCGTCAACTGTCGATGATAGCAACCAACAACGCCAAAAAGCTAGATTCACAATTACACTTCGCGTTACCGCCGAACTGGGTGGAACAGTGGATCTTGATCACATCCGTTTTTCACCAATCAAACACAACTTCCAAGCAACTGTATTCAATGCACTCACTGGAAAACCCACGGCTGTCATTCAAGCGAATGGTCTCGTCACAAGAACAATCTATGACTTCCAGCAACGTGAAATCGGCAAGATGGATGCAGATGGGCAACTAGAACACTTGACTAGTGGGAGTAAAACTGGTTGTTTGGTGCCTGCGCCACAGGGAGCGATAGGTAAACAGCCACCAAGTCACGTCAAGTTTCAGCCGGAGAATGGCTTCTATGAAACATTTGATCCTCATGCCTGGAATCACAGATGGATTGTCAATGACGAAGATGCATGGCAGATTGCTCCAGGTCAGCTATGGCACAAAACTTCGAGGCGTCATCGTATAAACGCAGTCCCATATCTATTCAATGGCTCGTGCGCTGCGTTACGTCTCGTCTCACCTTCTCATTGAATTCTTCATCAGCATCAATAAGTCTCGTATGGCCAGGCCTCACACTCCAACTCACGAGTCACGACGGCAATTATTCCACACTGTCAGTGTCAGGCACGCAGTTTGCGAACGTCACTCCATTATCACTCAGCGGGGAACTCATTGTTATGCTTATACGAACACGGTTCACTTTCTGGTTCGATGGAGTTTTACTGTTCGATCAAGGTATAGCTGTTGATAAAAATGGGGTGGAAAATTCAACTCCTTGGTCAACATTCTCTTTCGAAGCAGAAGGGAGAGTTGTGGTTGAAGATGTTATTGTCATGAATCGTCCAAAAGTGCAAATCGTCTTCAATAACGCCTGGGGTGAGCACACACAGACAATTCACTTGGAAGATGAACAGAGTGTTCAGGTGTCTGAGATGTTATATGACAGCTTGGGTCGAGCGGCGATCACCACTAGAACAACTCGGATCACTCGTACGGCTGGTCAGTCGCTTCTGACCTACTACACTGAATACGTTCAGAACACTAATCCAGCCGACTCCAGCTCTGTCTGGCATACTGGTCTCCTTCACGGCGATGTTGCCCGTCTCAATCCACAAGATAGAGGAGTTGCTTACACACGTATTGAATACGAAGCCACGCCGCTTGATACACAAAGTGTTCTAGGTTTGCCCGGACCGGATTTCTCGGTCACTGGTCGATATGCAAAGCACATGAGCCGGAACGCACACATCAACTTCCTGTCTAATCTATTCCCCATCAGCCAAGGTTACCGACAACAAGTGGAAGTAGCGCCCAATGGAAGTCGAATAGTTTTAATCTTCGATAAAAATAAACTGCGGGTTGCCCGCTATGTTCATGTACCAGGATGTGATCACACGATGAGTACATTCGAATACGATGCTGAGCAGCGCTTGGTTAAAATCCTTCCGCCAATGTACCACGAGAGAGTGAACACGTATTCCAAAATTACCCCCTGGCAAACGGGCGATGAGCACTTGACCGGAAATGAGAGTCAGTGGCAACACGCCCTTGGTACTTTCTTCAATTACGACGCGGAAGACAATTTGATACGTAAAACGACACCGGATGCCGGTACGACAGAATACCTATACAACAAAAAGGGTGAGAGACGATTTATGGTCTCTCTAGGAGTCACAAACCAAACTGGTCAAGTAGTGTACTTTAACCATGATGCTCAAGGGGAGATAATTCGAACGGGTCATTTGACGTATCATCCGACTAAATCTTACTTGACTGCGAAATTGAATGACGAAGACTTTCCGTCTGGACAAGATTGTCAACAGATGAAGTTATTCGACTTTGATCCGGATCCGCTCCTACGTGGCATTCTGAAACGCTTCACGACTCTCAACTGGGGCGAATCGGTTATTGAAGAGTTACGTTTCAATGCGCGCGATCAAGTGACAGCCAAGCGAACAATAGCTCCTCCCGGACAAACCGAAGTTGATTCACTAATCGACATGGAAAAAATCTACCAGGGAGATAAGTTACGCACTCTGATTTATCCTGTAACAGTTAAAGGTGAACCCTTTCATTTAGTGCACCAGTATGACCTTCTGGGTCGCTTGATCAGCCTAGGACTACCTGCATGGCCAACGCGTTACGCTACTTTCACGTACCACGGTACGGGTCAGCTGGCAACTGAGCGGCATCAGCCCAGTGCAGCTCGAAGTGACTTCACTCGCAGCTACAGCTATAATTCACCAGGCTTCCTCGAACAACTCTCTGACCCATTCCTCACAGAACGTATCGCTTACACCGACGGAGGCTATGGGCAAGACGGTTTCGGAGACGGAATGGTAATGCGAACCACATTCATCGCTCGATGGCAAGACCAAGCTGATGCCAGATCGTTTAGAATCAAGGATGACGCATTGCAAGATGATAAGTACTCATCTCTGTGTGTCCGTGCTTTGAAGCGTTTGAGCTACCTTTCTGAAGCCGGTCGACCCTTGAAACAGTTTATTCCCGGTTCTGAATCAAAACTTCCTTTGCTTTGTCGAGGTGCTACGGGAAACCGTATAGCTCAACTATTTGCCGAGAAACAGTCACCGCAATATTACGGACATCACTACGCTTACGGCAATCATCAAGAGTTGATCAAAGCAAAATACTTCACTGAAGCAACAGAGACATTGACAGAAGCACTACAACCGGGCTCATTCTCTAGAGCGATTCCCGAACTGGAACTCCAGCAATCACACGATATCTGGAAGTTGTTGACTGAAGCTGGTTATGTAGTCACTGATCAACGACGGACCGACTGGACATTATCGTATGGGAAACGCGGTAAAGCATTCATAAGCGAGAGTGCTTTGACGGCAAAACTTGCCACTGTCGACACATGTAGTGACGATGTTTCGATCTTCGTACCGGCGATTGTGCAACTACTGACAGATGCAATCGGTCAGCGCAAACACGTCACCGACACTGACTTTCAATCAATGTATATGCACTGGAAAGGTTTGGATTCAGACTCACATTCATCGATGGAAAGTAATTGTGCAACACGAATTTACTCCTCTCTATTCGAAAAAGGTTTTCTGTCGACACGAGATCCACTCTCGAGTCTAGATGAGAACTTCACATCTGTTCTAGCCAGCTACAGAACGTTCATACCGGACATTGTTCGTGTTCTTTCCCAGCACTTTGCCCATGCTCTTGGAGAACATGCGTTCGATGTAGAGTCCTACGACATCGATGCGAATGGAAATCATCGCTTATTTTATACTGGCTTCAGTCGATATTCTCTCAATTATCACAACGCAACCAATAAAATCGAGTACATCGAAATCGATCTCCTTACCAATTTGGAGTCTGAACATGTATTCGAGATGATCCATGATGCCCAGGGTAACGTGATCCAAGCCTTGCATAAAGGGATTAAAACAATTGAGTACAATCCCACTTCACAGCGTACGTCTTCTATCAAGCTTGCTGATGGCTGCACTTTGCGCTTTTACTACGACGCCCAAGGAGAGCGCGTACTCAAGCAAGTGTTCACTGCGGACCGAAGGCTGAAACACGAGGTGCACTATCTGAGAGACGAGAAAGGACAGGTCTTGGCTGACCGTCGCATCACCTATTTCTCCAGTCCGCTACCGACCAATCAAGTGATAACCGTCTATATTTACGGACCCAGGGGTCTTCTGGGTTTTATCCGCGAAGATGAGTTTTACAGTGTGATTACAGACCACAGCGGCTCCATCAGACTGGTGGTGAAGCAGGGACAGGTGGTTGCTGCGTATGACTATCTGCCGTACGGACAATTGATGCGTCAATACGGAAATGACCAGCAAGCCCATATTGCTTACCGTTACACCGGTCAAGAGTGGGATGAAGAAACCAGCTTGTATAATTATCACGCAAGACTTTACGACCCGGCGATTGGGCGGTTCTATCAACCAGATCCGCAGTCGCAATACGCCAGTCCTTATAAATATGCTGGCAATTCGCCGGTTTCATTGGTTGATCCAGACGGTGAACTCGCGTTGATCATCGCTAGTGTGATAGCTGCGATTGTTGGAATGTACCTTGGAGGGGCAGCGGCTAACAACAGGTGGAATCCTGCCGAATGGGATCCTGAAGATGGCGGTACTTGGCTTGGCATTGTGGGTGGTGGCATAGCTGGAGGCCTCTTACCATTGGCACTTGTTGGCTCGGCGGGTGCAATTGCCGGCGTTTTACCGGCTGCTCTGAGCGGTAGCACCGCACTCGGTATCGGAGTTGGTACCACTGCTGTCCTAGCCGTGGGCGGCTCCTATCTGACTGTAGCTGCTTCACAGGGCTGGGATCCGTCACAATGGGAGTGGGATAGACCGCAAGTTTGGAGTGGTCTGTTTGAAGGTTTAGGGACATTTCCAGGTTTGATTAGTGGCAATGCAATCGTGCACAAATTTGCCAAACATTCTACACTCTTGGCGAAATTTAGATACGGTAAACACATCTTTCTGGCTACCAGCTACACAGTCGGTGTGGGTGTTGCTTACGGCTCAGGTGTGATGGCCAATGACAATAATGCAGCATTTTGGGAATGGAATTGGACCGAACCGGCAACCTGGCATGCTGTGGTGAATGGATACGACTCAGGATCGGGGTGGCCTCAAAACACCATGAAGATGGCACGTGGTATTGCCAAGCTGATGAAAAGTGGGAAGAAAATCAACGGGATAGTTAGTTTGACAAAACTACAACGGTTGAAGTCGATTGCTGCAAATGCTAGAAGTCACCTCCATAAGGTCGCTCTGGGTACTTTGATGGCTTATTATATGGGGAGTGCAGCTAACGAGGATTTCACTCAATGGAATAACAGTTGGAGTACTTATGAGGAAGTGCTCAATGGGATATTTTTCGGTAAAGACTTGAGAAATTCCTTCAAGTTTGCACGTGCGATTAGAAATGCAAAATCCCCCAACGAGCCGAATAAAATATCGCACAGATTTCTTCGTAAACTGAATATGAGCTTGGAACAAATTTTTTCAGATTCCATTTCGAAAATAATGGATTCACAAAAGAAACATAAATCTTTAGCAATCGGTTCGGACAATGTTGAGCCCAAGAATTCAGTCCCGATCACTGAATCGAATGCGATGAGGCATCAACTTGAACCCCAGAAGATCAACAACGGTATTGATGTCATCTCAAGATATGGGGACAAAATGCAGGCAGAAAATGTAGAGTTGAATGAAAATAGGAAATCTGCCATTCTTGACAGAGAGGTTGAGTTTCTCCACTGCCGCTCTCGTCGGAGACGCCAAGCCGGCGGTAACCCATGCTCAATACATGTCGACATGACAGATTCTGAGCAAGCTCACGCTGGCACCGACGAACATGATAATGATCCTAATAATGCAAACAAGAACCGAAGAGAAGAAATTAGCCAAATGATCACACAACCTGCACGCATTCCTGAGGGTGCCAAGATGGACAACAGATTCGCAATAATCGAGCCACAACCCGTTTCGTTCAGTGGCGACAAGGATCAAACTGCTAATGAATATATCAACAAGTGGCTAACACCACATGCGCGTTATGGCTGGTCGGAAAAACTCAGTAATATTGGTCAAAAAACACCCAATATCCATTCAACAGTCAACAAGGGTTTTTGGCCAACAAGTAGTTTGGCATTGGCATTAATTTCGGACGCTAACAAAAAGAAACTCAGTATAACCGATGTTTTCATAATGAAGAAAAAAGTCGATTTTGATGTGGAACCAAATGAATATAACATGAATCAAGAAAGGAGGTCAGGAAAAAACAAATTATCAACGAATCACGCCGTAGAATACAATGATTTAGTGTTCGTGGAGCAGAAGCCGGATCAGAGACCACGCATTATAGTCAGGACCTTTGCTGTGGATCCCGCCGAGAAACATATGAAGAAGAGTTTTGCTGAAGCATTAATGAAAAGAGAAAAATTAGGTGAAATCGAAATGAGCAATATTCTTAAAAAGTGTGGAATAAATGATGGACAGTATGTATATGAGCACGAAATGATCCGCATCAGAAATGAAGAAAATAACGCCTTCTGTATCAAACAATCTCTTGGAACTGTAGAAACAGTCAAATTCGCTGAGAATGACATGGAAATTAACACTGAAGGTCAACTCCATATTGTAACCGGCAAAAATGATTCTACTGATAGGTTACAGAAAGCAATGGATAGGTTATTCAGCACCATGGATACATCACAGCAGCAAGAGCACCTTGATGAGGGAATTAGAAATTCAGCCAATATTGAAAAAGAACAGACATCGGCATGCGAATCATTTTTCCACGAAATGTTGAATATCTACGCTGATTTCACGGATGGAAAAGTAACGATCCTGGGAAGCAAAGTAGAAGCTGGATTCCACGCGTTTTTGTACGGCCATCTTTCTCTGAACGTTAAATACGAACACCACTTGGATGTTTACGTGGAACGGAACGCTGGGAGTGGAACTGCTGACTTGATGTTCATTTCGCGCTCGGATCAGAACAACAACAAGAACTGGCACGCGACACCAATCATTGTGGAGCTCAAAGCTGACGGCACATCTGCCAAAAGTGCCATCGAACAGATAAAAACAAAAGGTTACCTCTTCAATTTGAGCATGAGGACTCTGGCCACACGTGCCATTGTTGTCGGAATCAATTCCAATAAGGGTAAAGGTGGTATCAAAGCAGTCAAAGATGCGAATGGCAACATTGTTCCCATTGATTATGTCGCAATTGAACATACTGATGTGCCCGAGTATACCGGTGTCATTGACAAGATTCGTGGAGACAAAGAAAGTATCGAAATAGCTGCCATGCATTTGTCCAAATCCCTTTCTGGGTATATTAATAAGGCTACGTCTCAGGGCATACGAACTTATATAAATGCCCTAATTGGAGAACTGGCAGCTGACGAAAAAATAGTGAACAAGTATATAATCAAATCAACGGAGAAAGGATCCGTGTTAATATTCAAAGATGGCAATGATTGGTGTCGTTTGAATATCGGTGATAAAAATGAATTGAAACGAATGAAAGATATTGTCACGGACATGAGAGACGCAGTTGGAAAGGTCGTGGACATGGAATTGATAACGAATCGTGGCAAAGACGAAGAGAGAAGAACTATCAAGGTGACAGTGACTGACAACAGGCCATCAGGTCAAGATGGCGACCAGCCGTCATCGAGAAATCACAAGATGATACATATCGAAGATTGTGCACAAGTACCGAGACTACAGGCGTACGATAGTGCACTGATGGACTCGATTACGAGTACACATTATTCGAAGGATGAAAGAATAAAAGCTGCTGAAAAGGCAGCCTTGAGGTTGATACACCAATTAGAGGAATGTAAAACGTGTATCAACAGTGAGGGTGACTTGCAAGCAATTCTGCTCGGGATTCTGAATTCACAAGAATCATCCAACAATGTTGATGGTTCCAGGAAAATCGTGAGAGCTTTTCATGAGCTGAACCATAACCGCGGGGGAAGACTGGATATAGGAGTGGTGATATTACAAGAAGATGTTCGCACGAGAGCTGTTCAACCGCTAGGTAGTGCAATAATTGAGCTGAAATACAAAGGTCCCGATAAAGTCAAAGTGAGTGATGAGACGAATAAGAGAAACAATCAAATTAAACTTGAGGAAGGATTCGAACAGGCGAAAATCTATGTTCCCAATTGGAAGGCTTTGACTGACGATATGGAGGCTACCGTCATTGCAATCACATATATAAAAGATAAAGATAACAAAATAGAAGTCAAGGTCAAAGCAGATGTAGAAGTTGTTGATCATACGTCGCACGGTGGGTCTGTTCGCGCTCCCGATGACGTCATAGAACCAAACCTCGGAGCTCACGATGACGTCATAGACCCAAACCCCGGAGCTGGCACAAAACGGGTACGTCCCGAAGATGAGAGATCAAGTATGTATGACTTGGAACCAAATTTCAAACGGATGGAAATTGATAATACACCAAAGAAAGAGGAAGAATCGGGAAGGAAACAGAAACGATCACCAACATCAAAAGAGGTGGAGAATTACCACGACACATCAGAAACATTTGGAACTGATTTCCTGCCGGCTGCAAACAGAGAAAATAACCAATCTGAAGACAACATATCTTCCGGCAGTAGTCGACTCGAGTTTTGGCCTCTGCGACAAGCTTGTAATACAGTATCCACAGCATTGGCAGGTACAATGAAATATCTACGTGAAGGTTACCCAACATTCGCATCGAGCACCGAGTCACGAGGATCGCCTCCTGGGCCCACACTGCTGGACATGGGCGACCACTGGCTAGCACAGACCAATATGCAGGGTAACATCATGTGGGCCACATTGCTGTTGCGCAGACTGACTGGCACGAGTGAGAAGCGTCAGTCAGCTCTCGTAAACACCAGCCCGGCCGTGGAGCTCGAGATCGCTGCCAACGACATCGTGTCGACATTTGTGAATCACTTGTTGACTCACGCTGCCACTTGCGGTATCGTGACTCCAGTCCGACGCGTCATTGACGAGACCGATCTACGTCCAATCATCAGAGCAGTGCGAGAGAAACTCGCTCGCAGTGAAATCGAGGCAATCCATCATCTGTTGTGCTCTCGAGTATTGAAGGGGAACGTCGGGAAAATAGCCATGGCCTCGACACAAAAGCAGGTGGATAAATTAGCTCGCATTATGGTGGCGGGAAAATCCAAGCTCCATCAGGAGTTGGTGGAGCTAGAGAAATCCTGGAGTCTGCAGCAACCGCGGGTAGATGTCAGAAATGCAGGAGAGAAATTGGGCGTGTGTAAAGTCAGTGGTTTTGTAAACGGGTCTCTTTTGACTGTTCAGACTCGTGGACGCCCTGTGCACAGATCGGAAGCTGCACGATTGAATGCAGTAACATGCTAGATATCTGTACACCGAGACAATGGATTATTGACATGATCTCTCTGTGACTTCACCACACAAGGCACTCTCAGTCTGCTTAGGTTCGAGGTTTCACTACAACTTGGTGTTGTGTCGTATTGCCCGATATCTGGTGGACACGAGATTCGAATACCACGTGATGATCACCTGTATTCGGTGTGGCACAGAACATGTTCAGCATATTTGGTGTTCATCTCGTATGTGAGCCCGTGATTGATGATCATCAACGAGGTGGCACAAGAGTCTGTACGGCTGGTCGCACCCAGCAATTGTTATTCTTAGCAAACCAAACCTATCACATGACTCTAAGAATGGCTTCATACGTGCTACGATAGACTAGTCAAACGCGAAATATGCGTTGTAAGATGAGCGAGATATGCGAATAAGGTATAAAAGTCGTTGAAGTAGTTCCACCCTTGCTACTTTATCGACTCTGGTATTCTACACACCTTGATATCTGAATAAGCTATAAAAGTCTTTAAAGTAGTTCTACTCTTGCCACTTCATTGACTCTGGTATTCTACACACCTTGACGCATATAAAAAATACTTCATTGTAGGTCAACTCTTGAATCTAGAAAGCAGTGAATCTCGACAACTTAATTCTGTCACAATTTTCATGAAATATTTTATGAATATTATCAGTCATTTAATTTTTTTTCTTCAAAACGACTGATCAGAATTGCTTAAAAAATCGTAATAATGTGTAAAATTCATGTATACACATTTAGAGAAAATTTCATTCCATTTGGAGAGATTTATTTTTCAACATTTTCCGCCCAGCCAAATCTTATGGGGTTTTTAGAAACTTTGAGATGATGATTCTCAAAATCGGTCCGACCGATTCATTCCAAAAACTACACAGTTCTAAGTTGGATGAGTTTGCGTGTACAAAAAAGTTTCATGTCGATCAGTCAGCCCTTGCGACCTGTGGAGTGCTTACAAAAAAAAAAAAAAAACACAGACAAAGCCCTATAAGAGTGGGATGGAGACTTCGCTACGCTCATCAATAACACAGTGGGGCATCATTTATCTTCAAATTATCTCCTTTTTTTTGTGAATTTTGTGCACAGTTCACTCAACTTTAAATGTTATACAATTTCAATTTCCAGATGATAATAAGTCTACTTTATTTACTTTGGCTGGACGAATTCATTCAGTTCGTATCGCAAACACATTTAGAGTCTAGTTGTTGCCTTGTTGGTGATTTTAGGGTGAGTTGTATGAAATAGTGTAAAACGTCAAATCGGAGAGATCAATAACTAATCTGAAAACTGTTATCGGTGAACGGGAAATCTGTCTCGTCATCTCTTGATATACCGGTAAAGTAGATGTTATGCTCAGTATTCATCTAAACTTATATATACTGAGATATGTACTTTACTTGTGGATCATTTCGAGTTGATGATTCGTGTCCGCTCTTATTCGGCCTTGGTCCGAATCTTGTGTGAGCATTATTGCCCGATTTGCTCGATTCAGAATGAATGAATATTAGGGTTTTAAGGCGCATCGACAGCGAGGTCATTTAGCGCCTGTCAAGATAAGTTGCTGAACCAAAAGGTAAGTAGTGTTAGATGAAGGTGCAAGTGAAATTCAGATGAGAACACCATGTGAAACTAAGACTAAACTATTACTAAAGACGTTGTTCTTGTTACATGTCCACGTATCTATCTGTGTATCTTGTCACAACTGTACATTAGGTTTCTTGGTGACGAGACATCATGTCTCACTTGCACACTGTGAAGTGCAAGCCATCTTCATCAATACGTATTAAATTACAAACGTTTGAAAATAAAACGCTGGAGAAATTACTTTGTCTCTAACCGTTGCATCCCACTGTCCATTTCTTCCACTCTCCTAATAATACCAGCCAAGCAATCAGATCGTGGACATAACTATCCAAGACAATGGGAGAAAACTCAGATAATTTGAAGGAGCACAATGTTTTCCACTCTGATATTCATCTGGTCGAGCTAAACATCAGTCAAACCATTCTCTGATTTTCGAACTGATTAACTGTACTCAGTTATTAGGTTCATTTGTTCGATTCATGTTGGTCCATTAGATTTGTCATGTATTCACAGCAGATAACTCGATTGATTCTGCAGAAATAATTATTCAACCGGAAATAACTTGATCGGATCACGAGAATCAATAACAATTGTGATCGACGGTTCCCAGGCCTACAAGCCCGAGCTGCTCTCTGCAGGAATCATGACAAACCATTCTGTAAATACATGCACTACAATTCTGTGGAGCCATATTGACTCAATAACTTGGCTCAAGACCCTGGACTGGAAGCGTATACAAAGTCGGGAATCACGTGCCATGTTCTGAATAGCTATACTATTTCCAGTGATTTGATTGAACAAATGTACTAATTGAATCGTTTTCTTCAGCATGATCAGTCCAATTGGATTGGATATTTGTAAAAATGTGCATCGTTTTTGTGCTTACATCCAGGAGAAAATTTGAGTTTCTTTGATTTTTTCTCAGTTTCATCTTCTCGGTCTGATAATCGGGGAGTTTTTCAAAATGTCGTGATGGATTTTATCAAAACTTGTCCAAACGACTTGCATGGCCCCAACACTGAACAGTTCCAAATAGGATGAGTCCGCATGCCCAAGAGAAGTTTCATGTCGATCAGTCAAACCGTGCGATAATAATAACAATTGTTTATTTACAGTTGTACAAGTGATGCAAGTTATGCTTTTTTTTCTTCTTTCTAAAGGCTCTCTATTAGACGAGCTTTAGCGAGGATTCAATTTGACATACTGAAAAAAATTGGTGTTCGTTTTTAGGTTTTTTTTTTTTTTTTTTTTTTTTTCATGTTTTTTTGTCGGTTCTCCACAGGTCAAACGGCTACAGCTATCAACTTCAAACTTTTTTTCGTCATGGTTCCTCATCTAACTTAGATCTGTATAGTTTTGTGGCATTATCGGGTGGTAACTTTTTTTTTTATGAATTTTAGAAATTTCAAAAATCCCCATTAGAATAACCCGGAGGAAAATACTTGAAAAATCAAAATTTTTTAAGACCTCTCAAATTTTCGCCGAATATAAAGGAAACTATTAAGCACATTTTGAGAGATTTTTCGCATCAATCGGATGAGAAATAACGAAGAAAACGCATTTATAAAGAATTTTCCCATCAATTTAGGCTATTACGGGAACCAATTAAATCTATAGCAACAAGTGTCACCAATTAATTCAAAACGATTTAAATGAATGAAGAGGGAGGCCGTGACATAACTGATTCTCGTAAGGTTTTTGAACGTTTGGAGTGATCCAAGGTCTGTAGATGTAGATTGGGTTGACAAATTATTTTTCATTCCAGATTTCTATACCCCTAAGCTCGTCTAACAACGCGCATCCCGCGTTTTCCTAGTGTACGTGAATATTCTACTGTGATACAAGAAAAGTTATAATTTTATCTCCTCCGGCGGCTGGGATTACGCGACCCCGTTGTGGCTCGGGCTTCGCACTCGTTATAAGAGGCCCTTCTGAATGTCGTTGCCGCTGGGGCCTTTTGGACCCAGTCCGACACTGTTAGATTAGACCGAATTTGAATTCAAATATTACACTAAAATATCAAAATATAGATTTATTAGACGAGCTTTAGCGAGGATTCAATTTGACATACTGAAAAAAATTGGTGTTCGTTTTTATGTTTTTTTTTTTTTTTTTTTTTTTTTTTTTTATGTTTTTTTGTCGGTTCTCCACAGGTCAAACGGCTACAGCTATCAACTTCAAACTTTTTTTCGTCATGGTTCCTCATCTAACTTAGATCTGTATAGTTTTGTGGCATTATCGGGTGGTAACTTTTTTTTTTATGAATTTTAGAAATTTCAAAAATCCCCATTAGAATAACCCGGAGGAAAATACTTGAAAAATCAAAATTTTTCAAGACCTCTCAAATTTTCGCCGAATATGAAGGAAACTATTAAGCACATTTTGAGAGATTTTTCGCATCAATCGGATGAGAAATAACGAAGAAAACGCATTTATAATGCATTTTCCCATCAATTTAGGCTATTACGGGAACCAATTAAATCTATAGCAACAAGTGTCAGCAATTAATTCAAAACGATTGAAATGAATGAAGAGGAAGGCCGTGACATAACTGATTCTTGTAAGGTTTTTGAACGTTTGGAGTGATCCAAGGTCTGTAGATGTAGATTGGGTTGACAAATTATTTTTCATTCTAGATTTCTATACCCCTAAGCTCGTCTAACAACGCGCATCCCGCGTTTTCCTAGTATATATATGAGATTGATTATTTTCAAATTTCTGCTCCCACTTATCCATTCGATTTTGCTTTCAACTTATGTTGATTGGCATACTAATTATGTAGATATGTGCTGTTATATGTATTCACCGGTACATAACTATCACTCAATTACAGTATAAGTAACTTAATTGTTATATTTCTCGAATAATAATTTTTAGACGAGCTTTAGCGAGGATTCAATTTGACATACTGAAAAAAATTGGTGTTCGTTTTTATGTTTTTTTTTTTTTTTTTTTGTTTTTGTTTTTTTGTTTTTATGTTTTTTTGTCGGTTCTCCACAGGTCAAACGGCTACAGCTATCAACTTCAAACTTTTTTTCGTCATGGTTCCTCATCTAACTTAGATCTGTATAGTTTTGTGGCATTATCGGGTGGTAACTTTTTTTTTTATGAATTTTAGAAATTTCAAAAATCCCCATTAGAATAACCCGGAGGAAAATACTTGAAAAATCAAAATTTTTCAAGACCTCTCAAATTTTCGCCGAATATAAAGGAAACTATAAAGCACATTTTGAGAGATTTTTCGCATCAATCGGATGAGAAATAACGAAGAAAACGCATTTATAAAGCATTTTCCCATCAATTTAGGCTATTACGGGAACCAATTAAATCTATAGCAACAAGTGTCACCAATTAATTCAAAACGATTGAAATGAATGAAGAGGAAGGCCGTGACATAACTGATTCTCGTAAGGTTTTTGAACGTTTGGAGTGATCCAAGGTCTGTAGATGTAGATTGGGTTAACAAATTATTTTTCATTCTAGATTTCTATACCCCTAAGCTCGTCTAACAACGCGCATCCCGCGTTTTCCTAGTTGGATAACAAAATATAATTGACACTGGACATAAATCCACAAAACCCTGACAGTGTTCATCTGTGGGATAATACACATAAAAGTAAATTAGATAATGAACAGACATGTTTTCTAAATTGTTTGCTTTTAAAATATAGTCAATATTCGTCAATATAGTACTTTACAGGACTCATTACAGTAGGCCAACTTTATTATGATAGTCGTCAATTGAATACAATTCTTTTTCTATTGAGAATATTTTCACATGGGATTTAAAAGAGTACATGTTTGATATTCGGAAACAGTGTGTATTTTTAGAGAATCATGAAAACTTTGAATTATACTCTGAAGAAATAGTCATAAACGTTGGTCTGCCACAAGGCTCAAATATTGCTCCTTTATTATTTATACTTTTCACTAACGATTTACCGAAGGAAATACATGAAGGAAAATTTACCATTTCGCAGACGACACCACCCACTTCATTAGTGCAAAAAATAATCACTCAATCAAACAAACTCAAGAAGCTGTCTATCAGATGGAAAAGTGGTGTATTGAGAATAATCTCTTCCTCAATAAATCAAAATCTGTTTTTTTACGCTTCGGGTTTGATAAAAATGCACTCTCTTTCAGTAGTCCCTTAATACGTCTAGAAGGAAAGAGCATTGAGGAGTATCGCGTAACTAAATTTCTAGGACTGATTATAGATAATCAGCTTGATTGGAGAGAACACATTACTGGCATAAGCAAAAAAGTAGCGTAAGGTTCTTACCGCATTAAAATTTTGATGGAGATAACTAGTATAGATGTAGTAAGGCTGGTGTATTACGCTCATATTCAATCAATACTACAATACGGCATAATTTTTTGGGGATCTTCTCCTCATATAAAAAGATTGTTCACCCTACAAAAACGAGCGATACGCTACATGTCAAATGTGAGCTTTGATCCATGTGCAGAGGTTTTTTATAAGGACACATGTACACCACTCTTCAAGAGACATAACATTTTAACTTTGCCATGGCTATATATTTATTCCACCATTATGTTTTTAATTGATAACAAAGAACTGACCACTTCCAATGACTTGATACACGATCATAATACTAGAATTAAGAATGATATCAGATTGGAAAAGTACAGGAGTAAGAAATGTTCCAAAGATCCACTCCACATGGGATCCAAACTTTTCAATGTTTCACCATTGAATATTAAGAACAAAAAAGGAAATGATTTTAAAAATACCCTTAAAGCATTTTTAATAAATAAGTGTTTCTATTCAATAGATGACTATTTATCATCTTCACAAATCAAATAGAACAGAGATGTAAGGTTTATTGAATCTTTTTTCTACTTTATCATGATGTTCTTGTATTCTATGTTCAATTTTGTACATGGTGTATTTTTATCGTATTGTGTTATTATTACTTATCCAATATCATGTATTGATCAATTCTGGATGGAAATAAATATTATTATTATTATTATTATTGATCGGACATCAGGTGGTAGAAGATTGAATAATTCGACACCGTTGTGATTCAGCCCTGCTTCATATTGGGTTCATTTTGATCTGTGCAGTGCTTACAAATGAACAAACAACAACAACAACAACAGACTCCCTAAGAGTGGAGTGGCTCTCGTCCAACTAGGCAAACGCAGCACATGCGCCCCAGGATGAGCGAGATACCCTATGGACAGTACTCGTGAACTCGATACACCTCCACTTGTAAGATACCCGTGAACTCTGAACAGCTTGACTGGGAAACTATGAAGTCTAGAGAGCCGTGAATCAAGTCCGTGCCATTGTTAAGACCTCTCGGCAGTCATTCGATTCTGACATTTTCTACTCTAAAGCTTATCCAAGTAGGCCTACAATAGAATTGAGGATTCACAACAATGATGTTTATGAAACAGAAAATGATCACAGATAGGCCTATTCAATTGCTTAAATGAAGGGCTGAATGCAAGAGTGGTCTAACCCACAAATCATGCTAGTGGAGATAAATGGGTTCAAGGTGTTTCTAGCATATCAATTCTAAAAATCTATTTAGACACTCACATTGTGTTTCATTGTGTGCTCAACATGTTACATCAACTCGACAGGAGAAAAAAATCACATTTTCTGTTTAAAAATGGTTTGGAAGGTGAAACAAACTAGAAAAATCAAAACTCAACCAGTAAAAATGACAAAATTAGTATAATTTAGTGTTTGAAAAAACACTTCGATTCACTTGCTTTCACTAAAATATAATGATAAATAGCACAACTAACCCTCAATGTTGTCAAACAGACGCCATTTTGAATAGCTGCCACTTCCAGCTCTCTGATTGGTTCATTCAATCTGAAGCTACTGAAAACAGTGGCATATCCCACTCTTGCCCAAAACACTCCGAACTTTTCAATTTGATCATGAATTTGAAAGGTCTATAACTATTGGAGCGATTTTTGTGGATTAGACCGTTAACATTCTCAGAAAGAGCGCAAAATTCTGATTGGATACAACTTTAAAGCGGGAAAATCTCATTTTGTGGCTTAGGCCACAATTGCACTCAGCCCTTCAAATATAATATATTTAGAGGATGTGATCAATGTTAGCCATGCTTCTATTTACTGGTACAAGATTGAGTGTTGACATATTCTGATGACTGGTACAAGATTGAGTGTTGACATATTCTGATGACTGGTACAAGATTGAGTGTTGACATATTCTGATGACTGGTACAAGATTGAGTGTTGACATATTCTGATGACTGGTACAAGATTGAGTGTTGACATATTCTGATGACTGGTACAAGATTGAGTGTTGACATATTCTGATGACTGGTACAAGATTGAGTGTTGACATATTCTGATGACTGGTACAAGATTGAGTGTTGACATATTCTGATGACTGGTACAAGATTGAGTGTTGTACCAGTCATCAGAATATGTCAACACTCAATCTTGTACCAGTCATCAGAATATGTCAAGATTGAGTGTTGACATATTCTGATGACTGGTACAAGATTGAGTGTTGACATATTCTGATGACTGGTACAAGATTGAGTGTTGACATATTCTGATGACTGGTACAAGATTGAGTGTTGACATATTCTGATAACTCGTACAAGATTGAGTGTTGACATATTCTGATGACTGGTACCAGATTGAGTGTTGACATATTCTGATGACTGGTACAAGATTGAGTGTTGACATATTCTGATGACTGGTACAAGATTGAGTGTTGACATATTCTGATGACTGGTACAAGATTGAGTGTTGACATATTCTGATGACTGGTACAAGATTGAGTGTTGACATATTCTGATGACTGGTACAAGATTGAGTGTTGACATATTCTGATGACTGGTACAAGATTGAGTGTTGACATATTCTGATGACTGGTACCATATTGAGTGTTGACATATTCTGATGACTGGTACAAGATTGAGTGTTGACATATTCTGATAACTCGTACAAGATTGAGTGTTGACATATTCTGATGACTGGTACCAGATTGAGTGTTGACATATTCTGATGACTGGTATAAGATTGAGTGTTGACATATTCTGATGACTGGTACAAGATTGAGTGTTGACATATTCTGATGACTGGTACAAGATTGAGTGTTGACATATTCTGATGACTGGTACCAGATTGAGTGTTGACATATTCTGATGACTGGTACAAGATTGAGTGTTGACATATTCTGATGACTGGTACAAGATTGAGTGTTGACATATTCTGATGACTGGTACAAGATTGAGTGTTGACATATTCTGATGACTGGTTGTGGAGCACAACGGAACAGTGGCGGTGTACCGGAGTAGCGATGCGGCGTGGAGTGAAACGTCGCACCCCGCCAGCTCACAAACTTCGGCGGAGCGACGAGTCAACGACGAGTCAACAAATGGAGGAGGGTTGAGAATAAATATCCCATCTCAGTCGACCTCGAGATCATCTCGGCAGAACCGACACATGCCACCAGGAAAACGCGGGATGTGCGGTAGTATGGAAATCTAGAATTAAAAATATTTCGTCAGATCAATCCACATCTAAGGACCTTGGATAACTTCGAACGTTCAAAAACCTTACCTGCAACTTGTTGACATTTATAGTGCTGCAACCTGTTACATATACACTTTGCAAAACCAATTGCTCCCAATATTCAATAAAGTGTGCACTTTTACTGCGTTTTCTTTATTATTTCTCATCCGATTATTGCAAAAATCTCTGAAAAGGTGTATAATAGAACTGTACATAATCGGTGGAAATTTGAGAGCTTCTGAAGAATTCTTGATTTTCAAGTATTTTTCCCCCGAGTTATTCTTATGAGGATATTTCAAATTTACGATTTTTTTCAGGAAAAACCTTCGGAACGATTTTTCTGAAAGAAGATCCCAGCCTTTACCGGTATGACCAAAATATGTAGAAAAAGTTTCAAGTCGATAAATATTTTTTCCTGACCTGTATGCCGCACACAAAATTACATACTTGAAAAAAAAAGCTCATTTTTTTCGGTATGTGAAATGGAATCTTCGTTACGCTCATCCAATCACCTGATTTCTGCGTGATTTATATCGATTGGAGCAGCCGTCACGTGATCTCATCCAATTGAAAAATTAATAGGTTTGTTCGTCGACGAGCCGAGTTGATAGCTGTTGACAGTGATGGGACGTGTCACCGTATACTATTCAAGACATCCTGGAAGTATGCAACCAAAATAACACCGACGTCTCATAAGATGCCTATTCCATCTGCGGCGCAACGTAGCGGGAGTTCAACGTACCACGTTCTGACGAGGGCAACCAAATCAAAGTACAGCAACGATCTTCACAAAACTCATTGCGAGGTACAAGAATCAGAGTACAGGCAAGAACATGAGAATCACAACTCAGAGCTGAGTCACACCCCAGATAACTGACCTGTTCTTATTAGACGAGCTTTAGCGAGGATTCAATTTTACATACTGAAAAAAATTGGTGTTCGTTTTAATGTTTTTTTTTTAAATGTTTTTTGTCGGTTCTCCACAGGTCAAACGGCTTCACCTATCAACTTCAAACTTCTTTTCGTTATGGTTCCTCATCTAACTTAGATCTGTATAGTTTTGTGGCAATATCGAAAAATAACTTTTTTTTTATGAATTTTAGAAATTTCCAAAATACCCATTAGAATAACACGACGGAAAAAAGGAAACACTTTTATTTAAAACAAAAGTAAATTTTGCGTGAAGTTGGGTTACATTCTGATACACATTTCTGAAAACTTTCAGCTCAATCGGGTGAGCCATTTTGAAGAAAAACCATAAAATGTGCTGAATTGGTACCACTCGAAGCAGTTTTTACCCATTTCTGAATTAAATGTCACTCAATTAGCGAATGTAGGCAAAATTTGGCTATAAAAGTCGACATACTATTACTATCCGCTCGTTTAACAACGCATATATGGCGTTTTCCTAGTAAATATAGTGAACGTGAAATTAAACAAATTGTACAGCCCTAAGAAAACACATGTTCACGTGAGTGAAGTATGTCCAACCATAATAAAATAAAAACCGCCATCAAATTTCAGATGGATACATGTTGGGATATGATTATGATGGGAAATCAGAAAGGGAAAGATACTCTCATCTGTAACAGTTATTGAGCTACAACTAGGAATTAAAGGTGAGTGAGACCTATGCCTAGATTGACGTATTCTGAATTCATCAAATAACATTTTGTAAAATGCCTGATATCGGCATGTGAGAAGAGCGAATGACGTCAGTCTATGTTCTGAGTGCGTCTGAGGTCGAGTGCATCAACTGCACTTTGCAGTTCAGGCTGATACTGCATGTGATGGTTCCTAACAACAGGCCACGACCGACTCCTTCCCACCATCAAATAACCTTTCACCTCATCATCCCATCATCCACCGACGCCAATAGATCGTAGCCATCAGTATAGTGCGTCGTTGAAACCCAATATATATATATATATATATATATATATATATATATATATATATATATATATATATATATATATATATATATATATATATATATATATATATATATATATAGGCCTATATATATATATATATATATATAAATATATACCCTGCTTAAAATGTTATGTTCAAAATAGTTCCGAATCATTCAAATGTGAACAAGTTTCAACGAGTTTCCAATGAATTTGAATAATACAACAAAAATCAACTATTTCATCCAAACATCAAATTATAGATTCAATGAGTATGAACAAGATTTAACCATTTGAAAATTTGCAGCTATTTTTGATGACGACCAAAATGAATCAATATGAACCACTTTGAACGTACCTAAACGAAAGTTATGAACCTGAACCATTTTGAATGAGAATCAACTTGAACCAGTATCAACTAGGTTTAATAATTCTGAACTTCCATCCAGTACAAACTATTTCCAACGAAGATATAGTTGAACATTGTTGAACTAGTTTGAACTATCCTGATATATTGAATCAGTTTGAATGAATATGTATGAATATCAACTTCAACTATTCCCTACTATCTTCAATATTTCTGAACTACCAACTAGTTTCAACTATTTCCAACGAGGATATAGTTGAACATTGTTGAACTAGTTTGAACTATCCTGATATATTGAATCAGTTCGAATGAATATGTATGAATATCAACTTCAACTATTCCCTACTATCTTCAATATTTCTGAACTACCAACTAGTTTGAACTATTTCCAACGAGGATATAGTTGAACATTGTTGAACTAGTTTGAACTATCGTGATATATTGAATCAGTTTGAATGAATATGTATAAATATCAACGTCAACTATTCCCTACTATCTTCAATAATTCTGAACTATCAACTAGTTTGAACTTTTTCCAACGAAGATAAAGTTGAACTGATTTGAACTAGTTTGAACTATCCTGATATATTAAATCAGTTTGAATGAATATGTATGAATATCAACTTCAACTATTCCCTACTATCTTCAATATTTCTGAACTACCAACTAGTTTGAACTATTTCCAACGAATATATAGTTGAACATTATTGAACTAGTTTGAACTATCTTGATATATTGAATCAGTTTGAATGAATGTGAATGAATATCAACTTCAACCATTCCCTACTATCTACAACATTTCTGAACTATCAACTAGTTTGAACTATTTCCAACGAAGACGAAATTGAACTGATTTGAACAGGTTTGAACTATCCTGATATATTGAACCAGTTTGAATGAATATGTATGAATATCAACTTCAACTATTCCCTACTATCTTCAATATTTCTGAACTACCAACTAGTTTGAACTATTTCCAACGAAGATATAGTTGAACATTGTTGAACTAGTTTGAACTATCTTGATATATTGAATCAGTTTGAATGAATGTGAATGAATATCAACTTCAACCATTCCCTACTATCTACAACATTTCTGAACTATCAACTAGTTTGAACTATTTCCAACGAAGACGAAATTGAACTGATTTGAACAGGTTTGAACTATCCTGATATATTGAATCAGTTTGAATGAATATGTATGAATATCAACTTCAACTATTCCCTACTATCTACAATATTTCTGAACTATCAACTAGTTTGAACTATTTCCAACGAAGATAAAGTTGAACTGATTTGAACTAGTTGGAACTATCCTGATATATTGAATCAGTTTGAATGAATATGTATGAATATCAACTTCAACTATTCCCTACTATCTTCAATATTTCTGAACTATCAACTAGTTTGAACTATTTCCAACGAAGATAAAGTTGAACTGATTTGAACTAGTTTGAACTATCCTGATATATTGAATCAGTTTGAATGAATATGTATGAATATCAACTTCAACTATTCCCTACTATATTCAATATTTCTGAACTATCAACTAGTTTGAACTATTTCCAACAAAGATAAAGTTGAACTGATTTGAACTGGTTTGAACTATCCTGATATATTGAATTAGTTTGAATGAATATGTATGAATATCATCTTCAACTATTCCCTACTATCTTCAATATTTCTGAACTATCAACTAGTTTGAACTATTTCCAACGAAGAGGAAACTGAACTGATTTGAACTAGTTTGAACTATCCTGATATATTGAATTAGTTTGAATGAATATGTATGAATATCAACTTCAACTATTCCCTACTATCCTCAATATTTCTGAACTATCAACTAGTTTGAACTATTTCCAACGAGGATATAGTTGAACATTGTTGAACTAGTTTGAACTATCCTGATATATTGAATCAGTTTGAATGAATGTGTATGAATATCAACTTCAACTCTTCCCTACTATTTTCAACATTTCTGAACTATCAACTAGTTTGAACTATTTCCAACGAAGACGAAATTGAACTGATTTGAACTAGTTTGAACTATCCTGATATATTGAATCAGTTTGAATGAATATGTATGAATATCAACTTCAACTATTCCCTACTATATTTAATAATTCTGAACTATCAACTATTTTGAACTATTTCCAACGAGGATATAGTTGAACATTGTTGAACTGGTTTGAACTATCCGGATATATTGAATCAGTTTGAATGAATATGTATGAATATCAACTTCAACTATTCCCTACTATCTACAACATTTCTGAACTATCAACTAGTTCGAACTATTTCCAACGAAGATATAGTTGAACATTGTTGAACTAGTTGCAACTATCCTGATATATTGAATCAGTTCGATCAAATATGATTGAGTATCAACGAGTGTTCACTCGAACCACTCTATCAAATTCAATAACTAGATCTATTTTCAATCATTCCAGTTCTGAACCTCTACTAACTAGTTCGAATCATTTTTATATGATGAATCATTTTTGATGAATAATAATGAGTTCATCTTATCTATTCCTGTCAATGTTCATAAGATTTGTAATATCTCAGCTGTATATCATTCAATTTGTCTGATTCTATGACGAGCCAAATTGTATTCGTATCAAAGAAATGCCCCTTGAAAATGAATCCAGAGTAGTAATCTATGGATAATAATCACCTAATCATGAATAATTTTCCTGTTGTGATTATTTTTGGTTAAACTATTCCTCGAGAAGTCCAGTAAAAGGGAACATCTTGAATGCTGATTCATTGAAATATAAAATGGTGTATATATATATATATATATATATATATATATATATATATATATATATATATATATATATATATATATATATATATGTATATATATATATATATATATATATATATATATATATATATATATATATATATATATATATATATATATACATATATTCATCCATATATTAGCTCAGATGGTTAAGAGAAGTTGCGTATCAAGCAAAAGGTCCGGGGTTCGTTTCCCCGACGAAGCGGTACTTTTCAGTGATAATAATATCCATCATTTCAACATCACGTGCTGTACGTATCAACAGAAAGTCATGCATTCATATATATATATATACATATATATATATATATAAATATATATATATATATAGGCCTATATATATATATGCCAGTAGATCCCTTTGTAATACAACACATCTTAATATGGGTGGTAGGAAAATTAGCCGAGAGAAAATACCGAAATATACTGAATCATAGCAATATTACAGCAATATGCATTCTTCCCCCATATTTTTCCGTTTTCATTTGATATGTATTTCACTTTTTCAATTTCTTTCGTTGGGGACGTACATAAATTATGTCGCAATTTGTATGCCACTTTGACCCCCCCCCCTCTCTTCCATTTCACAGTTGGTCACAAAACCTATTACCCCCCCCCCCCCTTCTCACCTTTTAATACGTCACAAATTTTCACACCTCCCTACTCCCCCTCGCTCTAGCAAAAAATTGAAACTAACAGGCGGCAAAGGTACAGTACACAAGTACACAAGTAGTAGAGTATAAGGTATAACATTCAGATATTAATTTCTTTATGTTTGCTTTTCGAGTATAGTTAAACTCAATAATTATTTGATGTGCATCCTTTCTGTTTCGAGGGTGGGTATAAATATAAGAATCCATAAGAATGGCGCCAAATACAAAGAATACAAATAATGGTACGTCACACAGTTGCCCCCCTCCCCCCCCCCTGCAACACCTGGACATGAAGCTTGACAAGTCCTAAGTTGTGGCGTGTTGTGGACGTCCCCTATGACCGGTTTCGCGAACTCTTATTAATAATTATTCAGCCAACTATTAGTTCTGGTACTTATCTAACATTGATGAAGCCAATTGGACGATAACAATTTGATCCGCCATAACAGCTATCAGTTCGTAGAACCGATCCTAATACAAATATACACTTATTTTCAATTCAAAAATGCGTTTTCAATTGCTCAAACATTTAAGGGAAAAAATGCTCAAAACAGTACAATTACTTCAAATACTAAAATCCATTGTCAAATAATTCACTTGTGGAGTGATAATTCGTCTATAAGTTGATAATTTGTACAGTCAAGTTCCATTACGAAACGATTGGTTCGTCTTCATTGCTCATAACATGAACAACTTTCGTTCAAAACAAGGCTATTGTTTTTTGATAATTTATCGGGAGATATTTTCACAATTTGATTTGATCGTATCACGTACAAAATGATAATAAATTTAATTAATCAAGTTCTTGACGTGTAGCATGAGATGTTGGTAAATATTTACAATAACCAAGAAAAAATCGATACTCGGTAATAAATGTATAGCGTATTATAATGCAGATGATATATTATTATTGGATTTGATATAGATGGAATTACAAATCAACTATCCTATATCCAGACTCCAGAGGTACTTTATGATACTGTTTCTTAGAAACATTAATAGTTACTAATCATTTCATCTTCCCTGTTTTAATATCATCTATATGAAATAAAACGAACATACAAAAAAAGTCATGTTTAATGAATTAGGCCTATAATAGTTCGCTATTACGAATTCTACGTATAGGTTACCAATTAAGTATAAAGATCTGGAATACATTCACTGGGAAAAATATGATTGTCTACAATAAATGTTGGCTAACTATGCATTGCTCTCGCTGTAACCCAAACCTAAGTTCTTGGGTTTGGATTATAGCGCTAGAATGTTATTACAGTCATTCAATATAAATGAAATTACAAAACAGCCCATATATCTACAGATGCATACAACTACCCAATCAATGTCATAGTAATTATGTTCCCCTATACAATCTTCTCAAATACAACATTTTCAAATGAATTGACTATAGAAACTATACATTTAGTTCAATTATCCTTCACGACAAATAAGGTTACAATTTCTGATGATTAATAAAGTACGAATATATAATAGTTATTTTGAATAATAAACGGAATAATTCGTCCTTGCGAATTGAAAATATTATATCCCATATCGATACTAATGAACATACATTGTGTGTATTAAAACTAGCCAAACGCAACATAAAGGTACGTTCATACTACTACGGCAACCTGCCGCATGTACGGTTTTTCTGTTGCGGTAAACACAAGTTTTTATTCTTTCGTTCAGAGTACTACGGTAAACGTCAGACGGCAAGTGAGCACGGTCTGCTATCTGTCAAAATGGACGACAACAGTGAGAAGTTACTTAAGGGCGGGCCAGCACAAATATAACAGTCGGTCCTAGACCGTTGAGGAAGCAGGTTCATGTCGCTCTTCGGTGTCAGGCTGCTTCCCCCTGCCCCAGCTCACAGACACCTACACTTGGCAGTTGTCTCACTCGACAAAATACCACTCACTGTAGCTGTCAAATGATGCACCGGCTACCTGCTTGGGTCGACCCTTGCCATCCAACCCCCCCCCCCTGCGATATGAGTATGATCTATACGGCAATTATGAAAGTATATTAAAAATCAAATAAATATGTTCGGTACTCGTCTTATATGATTTGATGACACACTACAGTGAAAATGCTTTTTTAATTTTAAATTTTGGTGCATTTTGACTGCTACAAACGTCTGAATGTGTATTATGTTGAAACCCCAGTCTCCAGATATTACCACAGACCGAATGTCTAGTATTTATTAGAGGTTTATGACGTTCTGTTTAGTTTGTACTTAGATTCTTTCAAATTCATCTGTCAAAGATATACCTCAATACTTCCTGCCCAAAACTCGTTGCTGTGTGTAGCCAATCCTTATTTCAAATCAAGCATTTCTGAATGAAACATGCATGGAGAAGAATACATTCCATTTTTTTGGCAGTGTGTTGAGCTCTCTTGAAGGCAGTTCGCGTCTTATCGTATGCCTTTAGTAGTAAAAAGCAAATTATCTAGAATAACTCTTCGATTATTGTTATTACACCTAAATTTATTGTTACTATGAGCTAATCTAATTTTGATCGTTTCATTTTATTGCATTTTAAGTGTCGATGTTTCTTGTGCGTGTGTGTTTGTGTGCGTACATGTAAAATAATACTTATAATAAATAGTTTTTGTGACGATGGGAAAATCTTTACAAAATGCGAGAAAGCGAACTAAACGAACAAAAAGTATGAAAGCAAGATGGGCAAAAAAGAAAAATGAAGATTTGCTAAGGTAATGTCTATCAAAATATTTGAAATTATTGTTGTATCAAAGGTGATAATGAACATCCTTCTTACCACTAATTTAAATGTGTCCTCCAACAGGACCACCAATGGGCCTAATGCTGGTACTGTGGCTACCGATACAAATAAAGACAATCAAATCATAGATTATACTGGCGAGCTGAATGGTTCGGATCCAAACGATCCTACCGAACATGTCACTGATGAGAAGTTGTATCACTCAAATGATAATCGAAGGTTAGTAGCCTATATTATTATAACCTAGATCTATGTTAATATGCTATTCACATTTTCGTATCAATTAATCATATTAGAGAAGTATAAAGAGTTGGGTGTTAGTTACACAGTTATTACACGAATCTGTGGCTGTATTGAGACCGAAATTATATGGACTATACTTTATTTGTTGCTGCGCATACGCATTTGTGATTTACGATTGCATTTTTTGACAGGCGAGCGAAGTTAGAAAAAGTGATGAAAGTGCCCAAACAGTCACCTCTTATTTTCTAATACATAATTGTCTATAGGAATGTTTTTTTTGTAATTTTTTAAATAGCTCTATCGCTGGTACTTCTGCTGGGTCTTCATTTGATTGGCCTGCAGAGGAAGATCTTCCTCCACTGACGGTAGAAATAGTTTCAGCCGAGAGCGATGCGCCAAGTATAACTAAAAAAACAGGCAATCGTTTGGTTGACATAGCTCACTTTTCTCGACAATATGAGATAAAAGAAGAGCACAAGAACAATTGCACGTTCGGAAAGTATGTTTTTATTCGAGAGGTTCGAATAGGCCTTGTGTCAACTCTCGTGCACAAGTGTATGCAATGCAACAAAGAATACCGAATCACAACTCAGCCGCCAGACAAAGTAGAGGCAACTAACGACGCAGCAGTATGGGGTGCATTGTCCATTGGTGTTGGCCGTCATCAGCTAGAGGAGCTTTTTGCAGTCATGGACACACCTATGATGTCATATAGAAAGTTTAATCGCCACGAATTTCGAATTGGGGAAGTAAGTATTAGAAAACGCGATACACGAACAGCGTTGGGCCCATTTAATTACAATCCATATTTTGTAATTTCAAAAGGTTTTTAAATATAACATATATACATTTTTGTTTAGCAATGGTTGTCACATTTGGCTACGAAAATGAAGAAGGCCGGTGAGGAAGAAAAACGTTTAGCCATAGAGAGGGGTCACGTAACAAAAGGCGTGCCATATATAACCGTGATTGTTGACGGAGGCTGGAGTAAGAGATCATACAGCCATAGTTTCAGCGCATCGTCTGGAGTAGTAAGTTGTTCATATTTCTGGTTTATTTGAAGTAACAATAAGCTTCATCTTATTTAGCATTCACGAAAGAAGAGTAAAACATTAAATGATTTTGAATTCAATATGCTTCTAGAACGGTAACCGGCTAATCAACAAATGTATTCTCTTAAAAATTGGTTGAATAGTTTGCTCTCAATAACCATATGGTTCGGAGTTCAAAAATAGGCCTATCTGGTACGTACCAATAAGAAATAACGTGGCGAGGACAAATTCAAAATTATTTTTGTTATTTTTGAAAAAAGTTTTGATACTTGAATGTTGACCCAATTTTGATCGTTTGTCACATACAAAATAATTACTACATATTTAGACGAGCGTAAGCGAAGTCTCTCCAAAGGAACTTTTTCTCTGTTTGTTTGTCTGTCTGTCTGTCTGTTTTTTTGTGTGCGCTCTACGGGCCAAACATTAAAACTGATCATCATAAAACTCACCCACTTGATAACCCTCTTCTGGAATAGAATTGTATGGTTTTTAGGCTCAATCGAGCGGATAACTTTTTGAGTTATTTTTTTTTTTTTTGAAATACTCATAAGAATCACATTTCGGAAAAAAATCAAATCACCTTCAAGTCAAAAAAAATAAAATTCTTACTAGATATGTAAAACGTAATTGTCTATAATTTCGGAAATTTCCAATTTTCTCGGGTCAGCCATTTTTAAGAAAAAAAATAAAAAGGGACGGCTTGACAATGTTCTTCACTTGATCCAACTTCACTCGTCTATCAACGCGTACATAATGGCGTTTATATAACTATACAGATCTATTCCGAAAGGGGGTCTCACACACACACACAAACACACACACACACACACCAACGCACACACACACACACACACACACACACACTTGCAAACAAACAGAGAAAGCTCCTTGAGAGTTCCGTTGGAGAGACTTCGCTTACGCTCGTCCAATAATTTAATTATATTAAAAATATTCTTTTTACAGGTAGTGATTATTGGGGCGCATACGAACCAAATACTATACATGGGTGTAAAAAATAAGTTCTGCTTCGCATGTGCCCAGGCAAAGAATGCTGGACGAGAGGTGACGGAACACGAGTGCTACCTCAACTACAGCGGCTCATCCAGCGCAATGGAGCAACATGCTATTGTTGAAGGCTTCAACAATAGCATTGCTGACCATGGGCTAATATACAGATATCTTGTGGGTGACGGTGACAGTAGTGTTTTTACTAGAGTACAGTCACACGTCAAGGGTTATGGACGATCTGTAGAGAAGCGAGAGTGTGCTAATCACATAATAAGGTGCTATAAATCGAACTTGTACAAGATTTTGTCGAACACGAAACTGTACGAGTTAGAGGCGAGACAATTACTGAAGCCGCTAATAGAACGTCTTGGAAATGGTGCTCGAGCAGCAATTCGGTACTGCGATCAAGATGCCTCGCAACTAAAAGAAGATTTTCGTAATGGACCACTGCATGTATTTGGTTTTCACGGCAACTGTACGGATAGATTTTGCACGAGGAAAAACAGCGGAGAAACAAATAAAGTTTCTCTTATGGAACACACTAAAGTGTGGGAAGAGGTAGGCTATGTAAAAAGTTAAAAAAATTCTTTCGTATGGCTTACTAGAAAAACGAACAAACTGAGTTACAGATTTGGAGAAAATAGTTTGAATAATTTATTGTACTTGTATGATGTTCATATTTTCAAGATTAGGCCTACTGAATGGATCACATTTTTCCCACATATCACTATTTCGTATTTTGAACTCGTTTAATAACGCATGTGTAGCGTTTCCTTGTTTTTCTTGAGAGCATGACTCAATAGAATGACGTATCACAAATTGTTTTGATGATAATCAATTTTATTTCGTTTATTTTCTATCAATTCATGTTTAAAACGATATTAATTAGATAAGCGTATAGCGAAGATTCAATGTTACACACTGAAAAAAATCGGGGTCATTTTATTTTCACGTTTCTTAATTTTTGGTTCATCGCAGGTCAAACCACAATAGTTACCAACTTGGGGCATTATCGGGTGTGTTTTTTCATGAATTTTCCAAGGAATAACATATGGCTGAAAAAATAGAGAATATTTTACCTTTTAAAAACCTTGAATCTCTAAACATTTTAAGTTTGATCGGGTCACCCATTTTGAAGAAAAAATTTAAAATGTGCTTTTTTCGTACCACTGAAAGCATTTTACACCCTTCTCGGTCATATTACAACACATGGACCTAGAAAGCGTTTTCCTAGTAATATGTAATTATTGTTTCAGATAACCAGATTGGCAGAAGGTCTTGCCCGGAAAGCACATACCCTTACCTTCAACTTTACGACCAACCAAGCTGAAAGGCTTATGGGTTTGGTTGCAAAGTTCACTGGAGGTAAAAGAGTGAATTACGCTGCAGGAGGTGGGTATGAGCGCCGTTGTACGGGAGCTGGACTCGCTCACACAAGTGGACCGTCTTGGCATTCGAGTCCATGGAAACGTATGCAAGGGAGAAGTCCAGGACCAGTTTTCACATCCGTAATGAAGAGGCGAAAAGAGAGAGCCACCAAACGACGCTGCCTCTTTGGGAATAATGTTCCCCGACCGAAGCGACGTAAGTCAATCATCGACAATGGAGGATGTGACTACGGAGTAAATGCGGCCCAGGAAGACGTTTCCCCCGATGAACTGGCAAAAAGAATGGCGGTTCAATTGGCAGAGCTTCAAGCTAAAGTGGCTACACCTGAACTTGCCTCCCAACTAGAAAGGGACACCGTGGGCCAACGAGAAAACTCGATGTGGAGAGAAACCCGGCGAGGCATACTCACAGCGTCCCACTTCAGTTCGGTGATCAAGCGCCGTCCTCAGACGAGCTGCCATAACAAGGTGAGTGTTGTTAGAAATTTGATTTCTAGTTAATTTTGACTGACGTAGTTGGCTAGATGGACTAGGAAAAGCCAATATAATTTAAGCGTTGTAGGATGAGCGAGAAGGGTACAATATTCGTCTAAACCTACTTCTCCCTACATATATAGCTTTTTTGTAAAACGTAAAACCTTCATATCTACATGAGAACGAAAAGAGAATATTTCAATTTTTTTTCAATTAGTTAATTTTGTGATATCTTCACCATTTATTCTAATATTCTCAACTTTCAGTTTATTGTGGTGTCTATTGTGATAAAATCTTGTCCCGCTAATTTTATTGAAATTTTTAAATTTTCAATGTATTTTCAATAAAAAATGTTGTTGAAAGAATGTAAAACTGGACACTTTTGCGATTTCAATTATTTTATTGTGATTATTTATTATCTAGGTGAAAGACATTCTCTATGACAGAAAATGCCCGTTGTCTACGAAGGAAATTCAGTACGGAATAGACAACGAAGCAAAAGCCATAAAATGCTATGAAAAAGCAAACCAGGTGACGGTACAACCGTGCGGAATATTCGTACAACCACTTTGGCCTTATCTCGGAGCCAGTCCAGATGGACTAGTGGGTGAAGATGGACTTGTAGAGGTCAAGTGTTTACCATCTATTGGCCAACTTCACCCACTCGAGGCAGCTAATTTGCCCAAAAACAGAACATGTGTGGAGATGTCTGGACACCAACTAAAACTGAAGAAAAATCATGACTACTGGTATCAAATCCAAGGGCAGCTGAACATCAGTGGTCGCAACTACTGCGACCTAATTGTTTACAGCGACGGAGGATTTGATGTAAGTGAAGTTTTGAGGATTTTATTATAGTTTTTATAACAAACGAAAATCAAATTCAAGTTGCTACTAATTATTTTTAAAATACTAAATCGCTAATGTGCGTTTTTAGACGAGCGAGAAGGGTAAAAACTGCTTCTAGTGGTACCAGATTATCACAATTTATTTCATTTTTCTTTCAAACGGCTGACCTGATCAAACTGAAATTTTTCAGAAATGTGTTTCAAAATGTATTTTAAATTCATGCAAAATTTCTTTTTTTTTGTTTAATAAAAATATTTTAAATTTTTTTCTGCCATGTTATTCTTATGAGTATTTTTGAAATTTCGAAATTTCATAACGAAAAAGTTACCGCCCGATAATGCCCTAAAACTATAAAGATCCAAGTTAGATGAGGGCCATTTTGCAGAAAAATAAATAAAAAAGGACCGATTTGACACATCACAGTCCCAACCTCCCTCGTCTACCAACGGGTACATATAGCGTTTTCCTAGTAAAGATACACAGTATGGGTAGGCTTATACAAGAAAATAACTTTTCATTGTTGATCTAGAAACGGACGTTGATGGCCGTCATATCTTAATGACAGATGCTCTGGGTGCAAATTAGCATAAGGTGTATGTCCTGTACATAAAACAAATCATTTTTTTCAGACTGTAAGAATTGATAAAGATGAACCATTTTGGGAGGATCGAATGCTACCCAAACTGAAACAATATTTCGTCGAATGCATGCTACCCGAGCTGGTCGATGGACGGGTGCCTCGTGAAATGCGAGTGAGAGAGCCTCAATTTATACAGAGAGCTATCGAGGATTGGGCAAAGCGGAAAAAATGAGTTTTTTCTTCTCAAGTATGTTAAGGTGTAATGCAAAGAATGTACTACATGTACATATTATGAATAAAATTGAAACTAGCTATAGTTTTTCAGTAAATTTTTTCTAGCATTTATTTCTTTGTTTAAAAACGTATTTTTGCATGTAACAATGCATAGTACATGATATATAATGCCAAGACGCGTGGCCGAGTGGTAACACACTGAACCGTCATTCAGGAGACCGGCGTTCGATTCCCGCTATGGTCGACTATCCTGACAGGAGATTTTCGTGGTTTTCCTCTGTCGTCCAGGTTGATACTGGGATGGTTCCTTATCAACAGGCCACGACCGACTCCTTCCCACTATTCAAAACACCTAATAAAATATCCTTTCATCTCATCATTCCACCATCTCATTCATCATCCATTGATGCCAATAGATCGTAGCCATCAGTATAGTGCCTCGTTAAAACCCAATATAAATAAATAATAAATAAATAAAATGACATCAATATACACACATATAATTATACATGATACATGATAAGTCGGCCGAAACATGAAAAAATGCAAAAAAAGATTCAAACGAGACAAATACTATTAGAGCTGCTTGGTGATTTTTGTTCATTCGTAATATTTTCACCATTTTTTTCGGGATTTTTGATCAATGTAATTATGATATTTTGTCTAATTTTTCAGTTTGGGTGTAAAAATACTTTTCCATCTAACTAAACAGCTCGTGGGATAATTCGCAAGGGTTACTTTATTATGGTAAAGCAAGGAAATGATTGAAAATCTAAACAAAACTGAAACCAAATTCAATAGAAACTTGGGTCCATGTCAGGTATTAGCGATAACATCTGGCATGCTCTATCCTTCAGTCTACCTCTCATTCTTTCTCTAGTTCCTCGCCTACTCGCTTCCGTGATGAGTGTCAGAGCGCTTGTTTACACTGCAGGATATCGTCAAAACTTGAGTATACTAATCGCGCCAGATTCAAACTTATTTTCGTTATTAATTAATAACAGACGACTGAATAATCAAAACTATTAGAAATTCCTTCGCAGCCAATACTGGTTACACTTCTTCAACTGTTCTAAAAATCGTGGAATTCTGATCACTATTAAAGAAAATGGGGACTTTTGCGGTGATTTTTTTACACTTTCTCTCGCCCAGATGTCCCCAGTTTTTGGACAAATTGTGTGACAAACTTAAAAGTACTACCATTTGAAAGGCCGTAAAATTCTACTGGCAGCGAAGCAATTTGGTAGGTCTAGCTATTGTCAATGTTTGTTAAATGTTGCATTAAAACCGAATAAACATATTGTGTTTTAAGGTGCTTGCACGGCCTTAATTCCACTTCTTCTGAGACTGAAAACACTATTATTAGCTGCAGCTGCACATTTACGTAGTAGGAAAAGAAGGAAAAGAAGATCTAGAAGATGGGATACTCGTCCAATCTTTCAAAACCGAGGAAGATTTGGTAATTATTACAATCTCATACCACAAATGAGGTTAGAGGACGAGAACAATCAAAAAAGTTGACGCGCCAAAAAGAGTCGACCGCTGAACAGTTGGTTCTACACCCACATTGCGTAGGAAAAGCGGTCTGAGCATGCACAGGGCCGTGATTAGGTCGACTACGTCACAAACCGCATCACGGCGAGCTAGCCGTACGGCAGAAAGTTAAAGTTAATTCAACTTGGACGGCAGTGCCGTATCGCCTGGTACGGCAAGCTTCTGATTGGTTCACGTGACCAGCCGTGACGGCAAAAACGTTTTGCCGTAGTAGTATGAACGTACCTTTAGCGTTGTAAGGTGAGCGAGATATCTGAATAAGGTATAAAAGCCGTTGAAGTAGTTCTACCCTTGCTACTTTATCGACTCTGGTATTCTACACACCTTGATGCATATTAAGAAAGACTTCATTGTTGGCAAATATCGAATCTAGAAAGCTGTGAATCTCGGCAACCTAAATCTGCTTTAATTTCTATAATAATATTTGATGAATAAAAACAGTTCATTCAATTATTTTCTTCATAACGGTTGGTTTGATTTGCATACAAAATCGTGATAATGTGTATGATTCATGTGTACACATTCACAGAAGATTTTATATCATTTGGAGAGATTTTATTTTTCAAATTTTCTTGCTAGAAACTTTGAGATGATATTTCTCAAAATCGGTCCGACCGATTCGTTCCAAAAACTATACAGCTGTTCTAATTTGGATAAGTTTGCGTGTAGGAAAAAAGTTCCATGTCGATCAGTCAACCCCTGCGACCTGTACAGTGCAAAAAAAAACACACAGACAAAGCCCTATAAGAATGTGATGGAACCACGCTTACGCTCATCTAATGACATATAACACTTTAGGAAGATAACATGTACGTTTGCCATTAGCAGTTTTGGAGAATGAAGGGTTCAGGTACTGAAAAATATGTCTATTAATAGAAAGGAATGTGCGTTGCTAAGCGACGGATGGTTGATGAATTGAAGTGTGTGGAAGGGGGGTGCTTGTATCGATGCTCGCTCGTAGAGAACGTACAGTATTATTTGAAATTAACGCAGGACTACGTAACTTGCATTATGTTCCATTAAAACTTCGAAATGATCAATAAACTACCAACTAGTATCAATTTGAAGTAGATTTCAATGCCCTTCGTGACGGTGTTATTGAAATTCGTGAATTTTGTCTAACTTCGTACATTTCCACTGTATTAACGCGTGATACGTATGCGACTATTGGCAATAACCAATCTCGACTATTACTAGTCTATTTACAAATATTTCCGCTGGATTAATGTGAGGGGTGTTTAGTTAGGGGTTCAGTTAGGTAGTTGGGTGTTAAGTAGGTGTGAAATGTTTGACAGATCCACAAATCGTTGTAAAACATTTTTGGACGCATTTTTTCGTGGCTTCTTGATACCGTGTGGTATATATATATATATTCATATAATATATTCATGCAAAGTTTGATAAATTGAATGGGAGATTACATTTTTGATGAGAAATACTTTAGTAGATTACGATAAGCCATTATAAGAATTGTCTGAATCGTTGAACCTAATTATTCGAAAATCGTGACTATTTTCTGATTCCGTAAC
>OZ023329.1:2762942-2771513 GCA_964007535.1 Brachyptera risi
GGGGTGCTTGTATCGATGCTCGCTCGTAGAGAACGTACAGTATTATTTGAAATTAACGCAGGACTACGTAACTTGCATTATGTTCCATTAAAACTTCGAAATGATCAATAAACTACCAACTAGTATCAATTTGAAGTAGATTTCAATGCCCTTCGTGACGGTGTTATTGAAATTCGTGAATTTTGTCTAATTTGCCGTTCCCCGTTGGGAATTTGAATGATGGCCTTATGCGAGGGTGAAGCGCTAACTACCAAAGCTAGAGGACTGGCCTACTAATGAAAAATTGTATGATTCTATCAGGTAGCTTATAAGAGAATGTTAAATTACGTTTTTGTATCTTGGCATGTGTTTGGGGTCTCACGGACGTGCGGAAAATGAATTCATTTTTGACAAAGAGGCGGGAAGATGAAAAAGTTACTCCAATTTTGAAAACGTTAAAGAACTCACAATATGGAATCAATTCATCACTGATGAAAATAATCGAAAAAGTGCACTATATTGTCTTTCAACCTGAAATAATGGAATTAGGTAGCACAATAGTGAGATTCTTGAAAAAAAGTAGCATAATAGTGGAAATACATGGGGAGTGGAACCCTGCATTGAGAAGAAAAATGATAACAATGATATTAATAATAAAAATAATAATACTGCTATTCAAAGATGTTCAATCATCAACTTAACAGTATACATTTATGTTCACAATAATTCACAAAGCATATTTATAGGCTCATCTGTGAGACTGTGATTTGTGTTTATAGAAATAGTAGACCTATACGGGGAAAAATGATATATAGATACAAAATAATTACAGATCGAGTGATGGTGTAGGGCCGTAGGTATTTTATGACACACATGATTTGTTATAGTATGTCGATAATATAAATACGCACTTTTAATTTGAAATTAAAAATTAAAGTGATTTTATCACGAAACAATAGCAAACTTGCTGGGAAAAATATAAACAAGGTGAACTTTCTGCTTCTAACAAGAATAATAAGGTGAAAATTAATGAATAAATAATCATTCGTGAATGAAATATTTTCTTTTCTCACATAATACATTGTTGGTCAAATATATAATATCACGTAAAATGATACGGACTATATACGGAGAATACCAGACAAATAATTACGGTTTAATACGTTGAAATACAAATGCAAATTGAATCTAATAATGGTATTAATTACATTCAAGTGAAAATTCCTTTCATTTTTCTCCAATATTTATACATGGACACGTTCACGGAATATCGCGTCCACGGTTCCATAAAGAAAATGTTGGATTTGAATGATAAATTAATTTTTAAAAAAGTTTTTTTAATTGAAAAGTTAATTAGATGAGCGTAGCAAAGATTCCATCCCACTCTTATACGGCTTTGTCAGTGTGTGTTTTTTTTGTTTTGTAAGCACTGCACAGGTCACATGGTTCGACTAATGACACTTTTTTTATAAGGGCAAACTTCTTTTCATTCAACAAAATAATGTATATCATTACAACAACATATTTGACTCTTTGAGCGTCCACAAAAATCATCGAGGGTTTACTTGTGGAAAAAAAGTAATAATACTTTTGTAAAAATAATTGTAACATCTTATTTTGAATGAATGTTATAGGGCGCGTCGACTGCAGTCATTTTGCGCCCATTTAGTATTGCATTTTTGAATGGATACGCTATTTTGCAGTCACAGTAATTTAGAATAATAATACATATACAAAATTGGTTTACTATCCATCCAGAAATAAAACAAATCGGTTCCGCTAAGGAATTTGAAGTTCTTGTGTATTGATTTACAAATATTCGCTATAATTTACGTCAGTGAGGCCTCATTTCACCAACTATTAACTGGAGTTTAAGCCCGGTTTAAATTTTTGATCCAGGTTTATATTTAGGAAGCCGTTTCATGAAGCCTAAACTGCGATTAGATTTGACCTAAACTGAGCTTATCCAAATGGCATTTAACACAGTTTATCATTAAACCAAGTTTTACAAAGCCAAGTTTGAACTGAAGTTGGTGAAACTGGGCCTGAGTCGCATCGATAACTCGTTCCATTAATAATATCTGAGGCCGGGTTTCATTAACTTCAGTTTAAACCGAGGGGTTTACAACTCTCAAATTTGGTGTACACCTGATTTCAGATTTCAAGATTTCTGGGATTACAAGTGATTTCAGGGATTTCAAGGGGATTTCAGGGGATTTCAGGGATTTCAAGTGATTTCAAAGTGATTTAAGAGATTTCAGAGATTTCAAATGATTTCAAGTGATTTCAAATGATTTCAGGGATTTCAAGTGATTTCAGGGATTTCACGGGGATTTCAAGTGATTTCAGGGATTTCAAGGGGATTTCAAGTGATTTCAGTGATTTCAGGGATTTCAAGTGATTTCAAATGATTTCGAGTGATTTCAGGGATTTCAGGTGATTTCAGGAATTTCAAGGTGATTTCAAGTGATTTCAAGGTGATTTCACTTGATTCCAGGGATTACAGGTGATTTCTGGGATTTCAGGGATTTTAAGGTGATTTCAGGGATCTCAGGTGGTTTCAGGTGATTTCAAGGATTCCAAGGTGATTTCAAGGTGATTTCAAGTGATTTCAGGGATTACATAGGTGATTCAGTGATTTCGAGTGATTTCAAGTGATTTCAGAAATTTCAAGTGATTTCAGGGATTTCAAGTGATTTCAAGGTTATTTCAAGTGATTTCAGCGATTTCAGGTGATTTCAGGGATTTCAAGTGATTTCAGCGATTTCAGGGATTTCAGGTGATTTCAAGGATTTCAGGGGGATTCCATGGCAAGTGTACACCGTATTTCAGGAGTTGTTAACTTCTCAGTTTAAACTTGGCTTTGTAAAACTTGGTTCAATGATAAACGTGTTTAAGAACTCGTATTAGTATAGTATAAGCTCAGTTTAGGTCAAATCAAATCCCAGTTTAGGCCTCATGAAACTGATACCTAAATATAAACCTGGATTAAAAATTTAAACCGGATTAAAACTCCAGTTAATAGTTGATGAATCCGGGCCTGAGTCAGTTTGAACTAGCGCGCGAACTCACATCGAACAACTACAATAAAAATAAATGCCACAACAGTGAACAAGTACTGGTTCCCGATACGTTTCAAGCTCAGCTAACCTAAATGTTCACAATTTTATATTGTTGTTTGTGATTAATGAGTTAATAAGTGTAGGGCTCCGATTTTATGGTGATGCGCGAAATCGCGATTTATTGATAGTTTGTGTTTTTTCTTGATATGAGCATGAATCATGCAATTTGGCCGACAAATCTGTCATTTTTTCATCGCGGCATAAAACGAAATATACGTTTTTTATGGCCTGCACCGCGAAATATGGGTTTCTACGTGAAAGTACCATACACGAAGTGACTGATTGTTCGTCGACAATCCTTCGGTATTTTTTTATAATTCATTTTATAATTTATTATATTAAATGAAATTATATTCATGCAAATATTTGCAGATTTATCTATTTCTGTCAACAGATGGAATATTTTCGGATAATGTTCGTTATTGTTACTGATTCCCAAAACCGAATGGAAAAAACCATGATTAAATCTTTACTCATCGATTAGCCCGCGAGCTAATGCGCATATTTCCGTGTTTACAAAAGAATGTTCCAAGAGACCGCTCCTTCTATCCCCCATCACTAGCGCACGGGTGGGGTGGTTCGCTCGTTCTTTCATGGATTTGTGTCTGGAACACGAAGGTTGGGAGCGACCAGCACAGGTAGCTGAGTGGTTAGCGCACTTGCTTTGTGTGACCCGGGAGGTGAAGGGACATATCGGACCTGGTTCGATCCCCGCCACCGTCCATCTTTACAGGGTTTTTTCGTGGTTTCCCTCTGTAGGCTAGGCTAATGCCGGGATGGTTACCACAATATAGGCCACGACCGCTTCCTTCCCACTATCCTTCCCATTACCCATAAATCCTTCATCTCATCATCTCATTAATCATTCATCCGACGCCAATAGATCTCAGTCATCATTACAGTGCGTCGGGATTCTATAATAGGTCTCGTAGTTCCTCCGACTGCCGCCCAGAAGGTAGCAGTGTCGAGTTAACATTTTCTATTTTTCGCCTATAGATGGTGCTAAACACCAAGATGCATTGAGGGTTGCGGCAAACGCAACCCGCAATGCATCTTGCAATTTTCTACCTCTCCATACTTGTATCTACGAAAGAATGAAGCGCGAACCACCCGTGCGTTGGTGGTATGGGATGGGGAGACGGTCGCTCGGAACATTCTTCTTTCGTGGGTAAAAAAAAGCAGTAAATGCGTGAAGATCCATGACAATAGCTGTCAATCACAATTCAAAGGATAACATCCCGTCACAACTTGTCTAGCCGTCAACCGTATCATATACAAAAGAAAAAAGGGTTTACTACCTATCTATACAATTTGAATAAATATCGAAACGATATGTTGTTATCTTAATTATACTTTGAAATCAATTTTCCACATTGAATATTTATAAAGCATGGGGAATTGATGAAATTCCAATTTTATTTTTGAAATTTCGTCCGTATTTAGCCAAGTTGATTAGTAGTAGTTCTTAAGAGTTCACTCCAATCAAATCAACTTGTACTTTTCCACCTGAAAAGACAGCACCATGCAAACCAGAAAAAATTATATACGTAAAGTAGTTCATTATATGTGCGTTGATAATAACGACACTTCTTCATTGAAATTCTTTTTTTGTTCTCAATTTGAGCCCATTTTGAGAATTATTAGAAATTGACTTTTGAATTAGTGTTCACTGCTTACATTGCGTTTCGATTAATTTCAGTTTCAATCATGTAAGATATGTAAATTATTGCAAAAGTATTGAAACATTCCGAGGTGCGAATATATTCATAAAATATGAAATAAATGGCGAGAATTGAACCCCGTCTCCTGAATGACGGCTCAGTATTTATCCATGTGGGTCACCCGTCTCACCTTATTTTATATTTACTGCTAAGGCCACAAGGTTTGACTGATCTACATAAACATTTTTTGGGATACGCATATTTATTTAACATCGGAAGTAGAAAGATTTTGGCAGACTGCACTGCACAAGTCGCAAGGTTCGACAAAGCGACATGAAACTTTTTCTGTATACGCAACAGAACTTATTCAACTTAGTTATGTATGGTTTTCGGGTCAAATCAGTTGAACCATTTCTGAGAAACGCCATTCTCAAACTTCTGAGATTAGGCTGAGCAAAATTTGAAAGAAAGATTGAAAAAAACAAAATTTCCTGCGGGCCTACCGGTACATAAACACATAAATGATACGCATTATAACAAATGTTCATGTAATTCAAACCAGCCGTACCGAAGAAAATGAATTTAATACATATTTTTTTCACCAGATGAGCGATAGCGAAGATTTCCATCCCTCTCTTACGGAGCTTTGTCTGTTCTTTTCTGTTTATTTGTTTGTGTGAGTATACTACACAGGTCACACGGGTTGACTGATCTTCACGCAACTTTTGTGTACACGCAAATTTATCCAACTTGGAACTTTATTGTTTCTGGGTCAAATCAGTTGGACTATTTCTGAGAAACACCACCTAAAAGTTTCTAAAAATTTCATGAGATTAAGCAGTATGGGAGAATTCGAAAAATAAAATATCTCTAAAAAGATTCAAATTTTCACTCAAATGATACACACGATTACAAATGTGTATGTGATTTAGACCGGCTGGTTTGAAGAAAATAATGCAATGAATGTTTTAATTCATCAAATATATAAAGCAATATATACAAAGAATAATAAAGAAAGAAAAATAAAGAAATACATAAAAAATAATGGCAGAACCAACGAGATGTAATTGGATGAGCGAAGCGAAGACTCAATTTCACTATACCGAAAAAAAAGTGCCTGTTTTTTTTTTTTTTTTTGTTCGCGCTCCACAGGTCAGACGAAAATTCAAAATCAGTTGAAACTTGGCACACACATGAACCCCTATCTGACTTGATGCTGTATAGTTTTAAGGCGTGGTCGGTTGAACCACTTCTGAGAAAACTCATTCCAAAGTTTTCAAAAATCCCATTAGAATAACCCAGAGGAAAACATTCGTGAAAAATATTTCATTTGAGAGGATTCAAATTTTCAGGGAATTTTAATCTGATAATGATACACATTATTCCGAACTTTTTCTCAAATCGGATCAGCCGTTTCGATGTAAAAAAATATATAATGTTATTTGTGTTAATTATTCAAAGCTATTAAGATACCTATTCAATCAAAGCAACAAGTGTCACCACTATGATTGTAAACGATTAAAACAAAGCCTTCTTTATTATCATATAAATCATTAATGAAAAATAAGATGGCAGTGATGTAATGGTTTGGATCTCAAGGTATATATATATAATAACCAATCCAAAGATTAGTTGATATGTTCCAGCTCATCCATCAACGCGGAAACACATAACGCGTTTGCCTAGTAGTAAACCATACTATTACATCTCGTTGAGCAGAAGGCGAGAATCACGACTTTGTAGTATTTGTTAGTTGTTGGGTGGAATATATATTCTGTATGTGTCAAGGTGTGTAGAGTTTTCGATTATACTACTTCCTATAAATATCTCGCTCATCTCACAACGCATATGCTGCATTTGCCTAGTTTATATTGTGTTTAACGACGCTAACGTAACAACGTCCTGGTGACTATGCTCATAATAAATGCATGATAATGCACTGCTCCAGCCTTGGAAATTCAAAGTGCATGTGTCCATGTGGTTGTTGCGATGGTCTAGCTATATGAACTCATTATGTTATAAGTCTGTTGAATTTCGGGCGTGATCAACTGTTGACTGAGATATTCAGCCATCCGGGTGTTCAGCCGTTACTTCTACTTACTTCTAGGGTGAGGAAGAGGTCGAGGGTTGAATCAGTCTGTAGCGAAATTTCTTGGATACAAGACTTATAGACTCTGTACCGCACATTCAATTAATGTGTTCTATGCAATTATTCTGTATTGTGTGATTTGCTTCATTCTACGAGTTTCGCTTCAAGGTTTGTAGTAGACCATAGAGTAGAGAAGTTTTTAAAAACTTCATTACTCTATTAGTAGTCCTATATTCATGAATACAAATATATCGCTCATCTGTCATTTTACAACGCATACGCCGTGGGTTGTCTTTACATCGTAGGCCTAATAACAACAGAAGATTATACTGATTATTCACTTCATCAAATGTCGTCGTTGAATACATGTATTTCTAATGCAATGAACTATATATTTCCAACCGTATTTGTGTTGATATATGGACCTACCAATATCTAAAGATTTTTTAGGTACAAAAAAATTACTGCAAATTTTGATCAATACGGTTTCATTTCATATAACAGAATTGGGTAATATTTAATGTATGTTTATGTATTTTATGTTTTGTTTGTATGCATTGTTATGACTTGTGACAGGATACGTCACTCACTCAGATCTTACACTTCATCTATATAGATGATTGTGAGCATTCAAATTATTTTTCCCAATTCATTCATAATCGTTGTATTTTGATGACATGTCATTTATTTTCATTTTTGTAAATAACAATCCTGTGGCTCAATGAAATATACATGATACATCTATCTACCTACCTTCTAAGTTATATTTATTGATCCAAAGTTGATCTCAATTTACCGTATCAATTAATGTGATTGAATACTTGGTTGTTATCGTAATCGATTTTAATTTTAGTTTTGATACATTGTTATTGTATTTGAAATTGGTGTTTCCACGCGGTGAACATGATATACAAACACACACCGTTCATGTACTAGACCTATTTTGGATACATTTCTCAATTATATTCTTAAAATCCATCATGAAAGAATAATGTACGAAATGCTGAATAATTATTGTGCCACAAATAGTTAATAAATTTCCAAAATACATTTTCTACATACTGTCGCATTATATATCAAGACCTCTGAAATGTCAGTGTCCAACATCCTAGAATTGCATTTTATTGAATTATTCTATTACATAACGAATACTGTATGATGTGCATCACATAAAACAAAACAAATAGGCTCATATTGCATAATAGTCCCCATATTTATAGCATATGTTGACGAATATCTCGAATAGATGAAATGATGAATAGAATGTTTGACGGATATGAATGAACTCAAGCATTCCCAGAAGCATATAATGAATAAACATTTGAACATTTGATGTGATACGAAAGGTTCTCAGTTTCCTCTCTGACATGAGTATGAATGTGCATATTACTTTCGTTATCGGACCAGGAAAGATTTGTTAAAATACCACATTGGAACAGGTAGTTTTTCTGTGCATTGTATGATTCGTGGCTTGCCTCGGGGGATGGAGTTGAAAGCAAGCTAGCAACCCTTCGGAAACTTGAAGTAGTGTGAAAGATCGCCGCAAAATACGGCAGCGCACCGATCATGAACGAAAAGCGAGACGTAAATTCATGAAAATTAACACTTTGATTTATACAACATTTGTGAGCTGTGATATTTTTTCTAACGAATCCCGAGCTGAGGATTGCCTCAGCAATTATCAGGTCGTGAAAATTGCCCTAGAATTTTTACGTTATCT
>OZ023329.1:2771713-2776713 GCA_964007535.1 Brachyptera risi
ATATATATATATATATATATATATATATATATATATATATATATATATATATATATATATATATATATATATATATATATATATATATATATATATATATATATATATATATATATATATATATATATATATATATATATATATATATATATATATATGACTTTCTGTTGAAACGTATAGCATGTGGTGTGGATAGGATGGATATTATTATCACTGAAAAATACCGCATTGTCGGGTAATCGAACCTCGGATCTTATGCTTGATTGACTCATGCTCTTATCATCTGTGCCATGTAGTCCATTTTATTTTGTTTTCAATGTGATCAAAAAGATCTGTATAGTGGTTATTTTTTAATACATATTTGTTATCATTCCTAGTGAACTGCAATGTATTTATATTCAATACAACATGTTGTTGAGCTGAATCATCTGTTTGTGTATGTTGCCATTCATTACCTTGTTCCAAATCCTTCTCACAGGCCATTTTGTATGCAAATATTATTCATATTGGGTCTTCAGTATTAGGCCTGGTTGCGATTCTCTCCCAAATCAGCACATAAGGTTCAAAAAAAGGTTTCACACACTTTTATTGTCGCTAACTATATTGGACTTTTATTGTTTTGAATGTTACAGTGAAATTGTTCTACGTTGAAATGATTCTGTTTTTTGAATATGTGTGTGGAGGGATCTCCAGAGCTTTTAATTATATGAGATGATGAATACTAGAAAAATAAAGCAGTGGTTCAATATAAACGTAAAAAATACTTTCATTTTAAAGCACACGTGTACTTTCAATCTAAGGCATATATTCAAATATCAAGTACATGGTGCTGTAATATTCAAGTCAACTGGTACTGTTAAAATAAAGCAGTGGTTCAATATAAAAGTGAAACGTACTCTAATTTTAAAGCACACACGTACTTTCAATCTAAGGCATATATTCAAATATCAAGTACATGGTGCTGTAATATTCAAGTCAACTGGTACTGTTAAAATAAAGCAGTGGTTCAATATAAAAGTGAAACGTACTCTAATTTTAAAGCACACACGTACTTTCAATCTAAGGCATATATTCAAATATCAAGTACATGGTGCTGTAATATTCAAGTCAACTGGTACTGTTAAAATAAAGCAGTGGTTCAATATAAAAGTGAAACGTACTCTAATTTTAAAGCACACACGTACTTTCAATCTAAGGCATATATTCAAATTTCAAGTACATGGTGCTGTAATATTCAAGTCAACTGGTACTGTTAAAATAAAGCAGTGGTTCAAAATAAAAGTGAAACGTACTCTAATTTTAAAGCACACGTGTACTTTCAATCTAAGGCATATATTCAAATATCAAGTACATGGTGCTGTAATATTCAAGTACACTAGTACTGTAAAAAAAAAGTAGTGTGGTTTAATATTAATGTACTAATTTGCTTTAAAAATGAAGTGCTTTGGGTTTGCAGCCTCTATCACGCACATTGTGCTTTAATTTTAAAGTGAATTTTTTAACAGTGTATGCTTAGGTTATTTGTATCAGATGCCGCTAAACTGTATGGTAAAGAAATCTTAGCTTACAACTTTCACTGTCTCATCCATCTTTGTAGGGATGTTCAACGGTTTGGTCGTCTAGATTCTTTCAGTGCCTTTCCCTTCGAGAATTTTCTTGGGTCCCTAAAGCATCTCTTAAGAAAGTCTACTTCTCCTCTAGAGCAAGTTTGCAGACGTATTACGGAAGGAGCATTGGACTCAAATGCAGAAGAGGCTCGTGTTTTCAACTTCTCCGTTGTCCCAAGCAGCAAAGTTAAAATTCCAAGTGGGCCATCTGAGGGAATTAATGGTGCTCATTATACCAAAGTGAAGGGACCTATGTTCATGCTGTCAACTTCTGATAAAGATTGTTGTGTCTACCTTAATTCGGGAACTATCATTAAAATTTTCAATTTTGTTCAAAATGACTTTGAAGAGATATTTCTTATTGGGAAAAAAATGTTGAATCAGAAGGATCTCTTCTCGTATCCATGTGTTTCATCGCAATTATCGATTAATAGAGTTCAAAACATGTCACTTGATTTTAGTGCTTATTCAGTCTCTCATATTAAAAATAAGGCTGTTATTTTACCTTTCAGACATGGTTTTGTGTGCTTACCCTTGCGACATACAGAATAATGAAGAAATACAGAAAAATCTCGAATCTAGAAGGCAGTGAATTTTGACAACTTAATTCTGTTCTTTTGTTCTTATTTCTGTTCTTGTTCTTAATATATTTGATGAATAAAAACAGTCAATTTAATTTGTTTCTTCGAAACAGCTGAACCGAATTGCACACAAAGTTGTGATAATGTGTATCATTCATGTACACACATTCAGAGAAAATTTTATCTCATTTGGAGAGATTTAATTCTTCAACATTTTCAGCCCAGCCAAATCTTATGGGGTTTTTAGAAATTTTGAGATGATATTTCTCAAAATCGGTCCAACCGATTTATTCCCAAAACTATACAGTTTTTGTTCAAGTTGTAAGAGTGCCCGTACAAAAAAAAGTTGTATGTTGATCAGTCAAACCGTGCGACTTGTGCAGTGCTTACAAACAAACAAAAAACAAAACAAAAAAACACACAGACAAAGCCCTATAAGAGTGGGATGGAGACTTTGCATATACTCATCTAATTACTTGAATTTTGTTCCCTCGTTTCATTTCATTTTTATGCATTCATATAATGAATGTCGTTTGACATACATTGATGCTACTATTTGCTGTTTGGTCAGTTTACTGGTTATTTGGTTGTGAATTGGTTAAATTGAAATAAGCACCAGTAGGTCCTACAATGAATTTATCATAGACACAGTCAATATTTCAACAGGACATGATTTTATTTTGTGAGAGTCAGTGAGACTGCTGATAGAACCTATGTGGATTTCCTTTATTAGCGAGCACTTGTACTCTATCGTTGAGTTTGTAGAAGAGAAAACCTTGGCTGTTGTGCCAAATGTTTGGTTGAATGGTGATTCGTGCTACTGGCCGCCATTCAAAAGCGACTTGAGGAGGAATAAAGCTGCTGCGGACCAAGTGCTGCCAAACCGAGACACATGGGAACAGTGTCAAATCGTCGTTCGATTTAAAGCTTGTAAGCTTCTTTCCATTATTCTTGGATTATTTATCTGTACAAACTATAGGAAAATGGAGGCTCATATACATGCATATATATATATAGATAGATAGATCTATAGATGGATAGATAGATAGATAGATAGATAGATAGATAGATAGATAGATAGATTTTTTTTCTATTCTTTCATTCGAACAGTTTTTCACGAATCATATTAAATGGTATTACCAACAAACAAACAAATACAAACAATAATAATTATTGTTTGTATTTGTTTGTTGACAGTAACTTTTTTATCAGAAGGGCCATTTTATCCATTTCGTACTTGTGCGCGGGCCTAACAGGCAGGCGTGTAAGCACTTTGATTGGAGTGTTGATTAGGGGGGGGGGGGGGGGGCGCGGATAAATGCAAATCAAAAGATATATGTAGGCCTATATATTTGGGGGCTGTCGTGCAAACGGGGTTTGTGGTCCGTTCCAGACCCCGTATGTAGGCCTACGAGAATTATGATAGAAACAATTATGGCAGTTGGCAAAACAGAATACTGTCACAAGTTATACACGGTAGTCACATTGAACCTTCTGCAGAAAGACTTGTGCAATATCGTATAGTTTTACGTATTACTGATTTCTTGAAGAAAATATACAATTTTACAGGCCAAACACCATGAAACTAACATTATTGAGATTAAAATTCTATGTATTTTTCATTCAGTTGGCGGCCACAAAAAAAATAGCATGCCAGACCGCGGGTTGTGCGTCAATGATATAGCTGCAAACACAACCCAATTCAGGGTAGAATTTATTTCTATCAGGCTTAGGGTATATATTATGCAAAAGATTGATAATAGTTGTAGAAAAATATCCATTGGCTAGATCTAGACTGTAATATGAAAATTGCATAGGGCTACTTACATTTTTACGCAATTCAAATCTCGGAATGCTCATAACATTTTACTTGTTACTTTGTTGTTCATTTATATTGGAATTAAGAGCCCGTATCCTAGCTGAGAATATTTCTCTTCGACATGCGCGACCCAAGTTTGGTGTGCGATTTTGGAACTCGGTAGTGGACAGCTATCTCTCTCAGTTTCCTATGGCTATCTCTCTCTCTTGTAACTTGAAGTGTTCATCAAAAAAGACGTGCACTTTGGAAACAACATTTGACCGTTCCGATTTACCGCCTTCTCTATAAGTTAACAAATACACTCGGGGGTCCTAGACCGTCATTCTGCGTGTTGTCACTAGGTTGTCACAAAAGCCATCTGAATAGCAGGTAGTATTTTGAAGAGATATTTGGTAAACGTTTTAGCTATGGCTCTCACGATAAACTCATTCAGATTCCATCACAGATAATCGAGCTGTGATTCCATACAATATGCTGTTATTTCTGAAATCGAGGAAAGTAATATTCACAATTTTTTTCCTCATAATATTGATACTGGATACAAAATCATTGTTCCCCAATGAGAAAAAATATACCACAAGCTATGTATTTCATTGATACTTATATTGGTTAGTCACAATTGCTACTTGTATTCGAAAGTATACGGAGATTATGTTGACCACAAGGAAGTAAATGCAAATTTACAAATAATCATGCTGATAATAACTAAGTATAATTCGTAGGAAAATATCATAACAAATGATGAGTGATCAATTATTAGACGAGCTTTAGCGAGGATTCAATTTCACATACTGAAAAAAATTGGTGTTCGTTTTTATATATATTTTTTTTTATGTTCATTTGTCGGTTCTCCACAGGTCAAAAGGCTACAGCTATCAATTTCAAACTTTTTTTTATCATGGTTCCTTATCTAACTCAGATCTGTATAGTTTTGTTGCATTATCGGATATCAACTTTTTTTTTATGAATTTCAGAAATTTCAAAAATACCCTT
>OZ023329.1:2781713-2909213 GCA_964007535.1 Brachyptera risi
GTTACTTGAGAATCCCAAACAGCAATCAGTCCCCTACAACCTCGATGCTTAGGGCCACTGGGTAATTATATCCGAGGGCTTACCTGGTTCATGTCCAGGTCTATATCATAATTCCTCTAAAGACAGACTTCAAAATGCCCCAAAATTTGCTACCTTTCATAACATGATTCCAAACCATCAAGCTCAATGCCGGTAGTATGCATGATCGCCCATTTTCCAATTCTCCTATCGCGAACGGTCTTACGATCTACCTCATCATAACATACTTTTCTTTTTTATGCGTAAGTGATTGAATAGGCCTAGTCAACTCCTTCCTTTTTCCAAATAGCCTGCATAGCCCTCAGGGGCGGCTCGTGTGTAAGTACTGCTGAAAGGCAGCACTCCCTACAATTGTTCAAATTCATGCTATTTTTCAAATAAATTCATCTTGAATAAATAATTTGTTTTCACATTTTTTTTATTCGATCAGTTCCCTTTTCATGTACCGTACCAATATGTCATATTTTCACTCTATTTCTCTTTATTATTCCATGTAATTTTTATACTGATTGCTATCCTGTTTTATAATATAGTCAGGTACCAATAAAGTTTTTTTCTTCTTCGACGCCGTGAAGAATGTTTCTTTCAGTGCAAATGCCGTTCTCTTTCAAAAATTACCGCGCACTCGGTGGGCTACAATAATTCCACACACCCTCCCTTCTGACATGTGATGACCTTTCACTGCCTACGGTTTAGATGTGGTATTGTGTATTATTAGTCAGTCTGGCTCTGAGAGGGCAACAGTTTACTTGTGTGTTGTGTCACAATGCCGAAACGAAAATGCTCCTATCAAGAGAAATATTCTGCTGAGTGGAATTTGTTTAAACTAGGAAGATATGAGGATCAACAACCAACTACAAATTTTCATGCACTGAGATTTACAATTATGTACTTTAAAAAAAAAAAAAGATTTCCCTGATCAATGTCGTCCAACAAATACAAGGCATGAACTCAAGATTAAGAAACTGCGCCAACAGCAATCATTACATGAATGTACATACGACAGAAGTTTTTAATACGGTAATAAATAATTCTTGAATGAAACGGTATAATAAAACACATAAAGATCTCTAGGCTTACATAAGAAAATAATGTATTTATTTATGATTCACACCGTGCTCCAAAGCAACTAAAATTCATTTAACCATCGTTCCCAAACAAAATTCCCTGCGGGGCTAATGTTGGGGGCCCTGCCCCCCAACCCCCCGCGGGTCACCGGCTTCGCGGATGTTTCTTTCAAGTGTTTCTTTGTCCCGGATTTTATTTCGCACAATCTGGTCACCCTAAATACAGCTTCATAAGAAGTATTATCAAAATTAACTTAATTATTCATTGTTGAACGCCCGCGGCTTCAAATGCATCAAAATATCTACACGCCGCTGAGCACCTGCAAGCGAGCGGGACGCAACCGTTGATACACGTTCCGGGACTGCACCCGTTGCAGTGCATGATTCCCGATAGCTGGCCGAAGGATGAGGGTAAAGATGGCGCATGGAGAGGGGGGGGAGCTCGTAACTTTAGCCTGTACGAAGTACTGCATGAGGAACAGCACCCAGCATGAACTTCTCCAAACACTGCGAGACACCGTGCACTTCTTGCTCGCGCGGCCGGGTGTTTTGAGCCGATTGACAAGTTTCACCACTGCAATTACCAAGTTCTATATATTTTACACCCAATTGAGTTGATTTTTTCATCATAGTCTCACATTACCCACAGAAAAATGTAAAAAAATACATGATTGCATATTTTTTTTTCAAATTGAAAGTTGAAACATGTATATTTTTTATTGACATGGAGACACTTTTTCTAGAAAACGGCCTGAGATGAGTTAGGCGTTTTTTTTCTCTTGAAGGGATTACAAATAAATTAATCTCACACATATTTTCTGATCCAAGTTATTCGATAATTTTTCTATTCAACAATTATTTTAGCATGCTGTTTTCAAGATTCAGTGATAATAATGCACAACTTAATTTATTATCTAGTTCATGAAAAACACAGACAAAAAATGTGAAAATACATCCAGTAAAATAGATTTTATTCACTTTTTCATTCCAGAATATGTTGAAAAAAGATGCCAAGGAAACGGCCATCAAACTTTACACTTTACAGTACCGGTATTCCGTTCTGAAGCGATTTTGGTTCGTCACTAGATGATTCAATATAAAGATATACCAGTGGATTAATTCACATTATTTCTTCAGTATCCCCAAGAAGAGAACTAAAATAAATTAATCGAACCAAAAGAGAAGGTAAATTCCAACAAATGGACATATTATCAGTGGTGTCCTTACTTAATAGTCGGGATAGTTTCGCACTAAGTTTTTGGCGGATGGCATTACGTATAGTGTCACGCTGAGAAATCATGGCTGAGTTATATAGTCCCACTAATCATGTGGATCGATTGAATTATAGAACTTTTTATTTCATAAAACTTGATTTTTAAATTATACCTTCCAAATTAATACATCAAAATATTTAAGTTTTGGCAGCATTAAATTCAAGATATCTTTTTTCAATAAATCTGCAAGGACAATTTCAACAGATTATGATTGAGTTATGAAGAGAAATAATGTTGAGATCTGAATATGGATGTTAAATGAGAAAATTGTGTCTATGAGGGTAAAATATTTTGCACCAAAAAAATATTTGAAAAATAAAATATTGTCAAAAAATATTCCCTATTGTTCTGTGGCTTTGTACCTTTGTATATTTTTTTTCTTCTTTATATTGGGTTTCAACGACACACTGTATTGATTACCAAGATCTATTGGCGTCGGATGAATGATTAATGAGATGATGGGATGATGGTTTTTATAGGTAGTGGGAAGGATAGTGGGAAGGAAGCGGTCGTGGCCTATATTGTGGGAACCATCCCAGCATTAACCTAGACTACAGAGGGAAACCACAAAAAAAAACCTGTAAAGATGTACGGTGGCGGGGATCGAACCGCGTCCGATATGTCCCTTCACCTCCCGGATCACACGAAGCAATTGAGCTAACCACTCAGCTACTGTGCCGGTACCTTTGTATATTATTTTTTTTTACAAACTGCAGTACTCCCTATTGTTAAAGTCACCAGCCTCCACTGCTATATATCGTATATATACTAGGCCCTATGTTATTTGTTAAGAGTTAAGACTGATTTACTGTTGGCCAAATTATACATACAACACTACTAATAATAATTTACCAGAATCAGTTTGTACTTCGTGCATGTTGAATGCACGTTAGCTTACTTGTCACCAGCGATTAGCATTCACTATATATATGGGTTACGTAATTCATGAAAACCTTTACGGGAATTAAATCGTACAAATTTATTACCAGCAAGCAAGGATCACTCAGAAAATGATTCAGAACACATTCTGATGAACGAAACTTTCATTACCCAATCCTTTGACCCAACAAACTGTTGTTCTTGTTACTTAGTACCGATAGACAATATTCGTCATTTTACTATAAAATATGCATGGAAATAGAAGAAAATGTACTTCACTAATGTCGCCTTCAAACAGAATGAATAGGAAACCTACTTAAAAAAACATCAAGCCCACGCAATAATATATAAAGTACTTTCATGAATATTATGTTTGCACCACAGTAGGGCCTATACCATTAATTACACATCACATCCCTGACTAGTGTAATGCTGTGATGTTTCATTCATAGTTCAGTAGGCATACAACAAAGTAAAACTAAAACAAACAATAGTTCAGAATGCACCAACAGAGTGTTGCATATGGGAAAACAATGTACCTTTAAATGCTATACTTCCAATACCATACGTTTGCACCAAGTGAGGAGATAGCTTGAGTTCACAGTACATATCTATAGGCCTAAACAGATCAAGTGGGATACACATTCACATGCATAGACAATCACGTATAGAGATAATTTTTAAAATATTTATTATTATAGATCTATAGGATACAAAAATTGGGCTTGGATCAAGAATTAAAATATTGATAGGCCCTACCGGTATATCATTTACTTCTTCGTAGGCCTATCAATATGTAATAAAATATCGGAAACGAATTTAGCATAAGTCTATGATATATATTTCAATCGATATATTATATTTATTACTTTATATCGATATTTCAAAAATCAATATTCTTTGATATAATATCGATATATCGAAATAAAATTGGCGATATTTCCATACCGGTATATTAGAATATTTTGTATTTCCGTTGAATTATAAATCAGCGCTTTCAAAAGGCTACGTCCTATCTCAACTTATTCTCAACTCGTCTCAAGCAGGTAAGAAGGGACAATTTGAGACAATCGTTCTGTGGTCTTCGCTAATCTCTTGTTAAATTCATGAGTTGCGTTGAGATTCGGTAGATTTGAGACATCGGCGTACGGGTGGGCCTACACGGTATTTTATAAAGTTTGTCATTATTTCATTATTTCTTCATTAGTTTTTCTTGCTCGATGAATTACTATAAAACTATTACGAGAATTTTCAAATTTCTCGTGAATTGCACATGCAAATTACCACATATCATGGAAAACTATTTGTCATCTTGTCATCCCTATAGGCCTAAATCATTATAATGGCTGTGACTGTGACACTCTGTATCGCCTGGTTTCCGCACGTCTTTTTGTCGGTAAATTATACTTGGTGCACTTCGGTTGAGTATTGCCAACTCGTATTGCTGATGCGAATATTTCTTGATCATCGAGTTACTGCTAGAAAAAAAAAATGTTACTCCATTGTTTATTACATTGTTATTTGCAAAGATGAACAAATTCTATGTCTATCTTGTCATATATCTTATAGACTACACGTACAAGTTTACAACTACGGTCAAAACAATAAACCTTAGGTCTGTTCGATTTGTCTGCACCAAGCTACACCACTGCACCAGCATGTTCGATTTGTCTGGTGCAGACTACTTTGCCGACTCTAGTGCAGTACCGTGCGCGTTCGAATGAATGAATATTAGGGTTTTAAGGCGCATCGACAGCGAGGTCATTTAGCGCCTGTCGAAATAGGTTGCAACAATAGGTGAAAAGTGTGATATAAAGGTGGAAGTGAAATTTAGATGAGAACACCTCAATACATTGAACTAAGAATAAACTATGTCTAAAGTGTCTAAAGACGTTATACACTAATTTGTTAAAACCGAACATGTGTGTGCTGTAAAGGGTCACACCCATGGGACTAGAATGAGAACGATTTATTACTTGTTCTCAGTTCAAACTCCCCCTCAAATAGGAGTGGAGGAACGACAAACCATAATATATAAATATATATATGTTGGAATATGGTTTGTATTAAAATATTCCTGATGTCTATCCCAAGAGATCGGCATCAAGAATAAGTATCAAATGTCAAAAAGCAGTATACTGGTCAAAGATGATTGCACAAACAACGTCATCTTGAACGGACATGGAAATGTCCTAATTCGGGCAGTTTGAAAAATGATACTGGTAACAAGACGACTTTATCGTCTAACGAAGATCCACGAGCATGTCAAATGAGATCCAATAGCTTCGATAATCTTAGAAAGCTGAATATTGTATCTATCGATTTTGAATTATTCCCTAAAATTTTTGACATTGTGTCTCCCATACGAAGCTGTCTCCTCAGAGCAGTATATTTCTGACACTCGAGTAATATGTGTCGAACAGTCAAAATCTCGTAACAAATCTCACATCTGGGGACGATTTTATCGGGAGTGAAGAGATAGGAATGGGTTAAAAGTGTGTGTCCCACTCGCAGACGAGTGAGAACCACTTCCTCCCTCCGTGAACCTCGGATTGAAGATTCCCAAGCACTAACAGTTGGCTTGATTTCTTTCAGCTTGTTATTGGTCTCCCTGTCCCACTCTTTTTGGAAACGAGATTTGAAAAGTAGTTTGAAATACGCCTTGAAATCATTGAAAGGTACTCTCGGGTTATCAATATCTTCTTTCTCCGTCGCTTCTTTGGCAGCCGTGTCCGCCAACTCATTACCACCAATCCCCACGTGTCCAGGTACCCAGCAAAACACTACACTGACATCCTGCGAGGCAAGGGCGGTCAGGAGTGTCTGCACTTTCTGGACCAGATGGTGAGTTGGAAAGATCTGTGTCATGGCTTGGAGTGCACTCAAAGAATCAGAACAGATCAGGAAGCTCTTCTCAGATCGTTGTTGAATGTGCTGTAGAGAGGTGACAATTGCAAACAACTCGGCTGTATATACGCTACTCATCGAACCTAATCTAAAACTAACAGTGGAGGATTCGCTAACGAATGCGCAGCCAACTTTGCCGTTCAGTTTTGATCCGTCCGTGTAGTATTTAATATGTCCGGGGTAGAGTGTGCAGAGCTCTAGGTATTTTTGCTTATACTCTTCTGCACTCGTGGTTGCCTTCGTACTTGATGACAAGTTCATCAAGCACTCCGGACGTGGAGCCAACCAAGGGGCGGTATCACTAAATTGAATTGGATAGACTCGAGGGTATACAAATGACTCTTCGACCAAAATATGATTCAAACGAATCCCAGTTGGTATGGTGGCGAATGGTTTCGATTCATAGAGAGCATGAAATCTAGGATTGATAACTGATTGGTAGGTAGGATGATGCTTACTGCTGAATAGCTTCGAAGCGTATGAGCAAAGGAGATATGCACGTCGACTCTTCAACGAGGGCTCACCAGCCTCACAATACAGGCTTTCCACCCGACTGGTACGGAGTGCTCCTATGGCCAGTCGGATGCCCGTGTTGTGCACTGTATTGAGTGGCTTCACGTAGCTCTCTCGGGCCGAGTCGTACACAACACTACCATAATCCAATTGGAGGGCCCAGTGTAAGAAGTCTCTAAGTCACATTTTGTAGTTTTGAGATAATCAACGTTGAAAATTGAAAAAAATGTTTAAATGGTATCAATAAGGTTATGTAATGGCTGGTGGTACTTTTTATTAGGTTCCGAAATAGGTTGCAACAAATTATCTATTCAAGCTGGGTCAGATTCTTCACTTAATTACATTTAATTAATCATGAAATGGACTTAGGGACTTTTTACTAAAATCTCTCATTTTATGCTGAACTTAGGTACTTTCTACTTGGTATTGATGGGAAAAAGTTAGTAGAAATTAAGAAAATGATCGAATAATGAAATCTTGTCACCGTGTGGCTAGCACATCAGCAAAGAATAAATACAAAATACAGTACACAATTATTTGTTCATGTTTATTCATGTTTATTATTGTAAATACCATTCCTTATTCATCGTATCTATGGTACTGCATGACAAAAAATAATAATTAATGAAAAAAGACATACAGTTATTCATTAAAGTGAGATTTATCACTCTGTCCCTTCATATTCGTCTGGTTCGTCACCTTCACTCTCAGCAAGGCCGTCTGTTGTCGAGTCCGTCTGTAAATCAAGAGTGTCGAACCAGGTACGCTCTTCTACTGGTACAAACTGAATGAGATGTCTCACATCTTGCAGCTTAAGCGGCTTGATTTTTATGCCCTTATCGTCTCTGTAACGTTGGGCTGGAACGTCGTGTATAATTCGCCGTTGCCCTCTCTTGTACAGCGGCATACAAGACATGTTCCCATTGATTCGTGAGCTGAATTGAGGACGATTATTTTCAGCAAATGCAACTTGACGGCATTTAGAAATACCGGGGACAGTGGCCTTGATCCGATCGGTGAATAAGTTTTTGAAGTCAAGTACACGAAGCAGATGATCACCATTATGCAATGTTTGGTCGTTGCGTAAACTGTGTTCAACAAACACGATATTGAACGGATTTTGAACTTTGCATTTTTCAATAAGTTCAACGTAACATTGTGGGTTGTACACTTTTTCATTTCTCTTTCTTTTGATCTCAATGGCCGCAAAGTCTCTGTCGATGTCCATCATTGAATGTCCTGGTACAGGATAGAAAATGTTCACTTTTCTGAAAACCCCTTTCGCAACAATTTGATCGAGAAAAGTGAAAAGATAACGATTTTTGTTTTGACTAAAACAATTGTCGCAGAAGATGATTAATTCGGTGTGGGCTTCCTTCTTTTCTTTTGCGAGAAAGTGATCCAAGCACGAAATGACTTCATTGGGACCTTTGGCTGCAGAATTTTCAGTAAATAAGTACATTGTTGCTTCCTCCGATACGATATTGTGTATACCAAAATTATGAAGATAGAGTTGACGTTTGTAGTATTCGTCTTGCACATTGGTTACTGGTAGCGGCAAGTTTTTTTGGAAGTCAAAACATATGGACAGCACATTTTCTTCCTCGTCTTCTTCTACTTTTTTCATTGTTTTAAAGAAAAGTTCGGCATTAGAATTGTGAGCGGTCTGCTCTTCAATAAGCGTCTTTTCTTTTGATTCATCTCCTGCGAGCTGTGCTGAACCTATGTCAACCTTAAAGCGAGTACAAACATTGCAGATATCTTTCCGTGGGACACCAAACGACAAATTAAATTCTTCGTTAAATATTTGACGAAACTTCTCGTAGCTCACGAGGTAGTCTGGATGTGTTTCTGTGAATAATCTGTGCATTTCGGTCACTGACAATTCTGGTGCAAGGTATTTTTTGAGTTTATTATCCGCTCTCGAATAATGCGATTCACGACTTGGGCGATGAATTTCTCTACTTGTTTCAGAGTATCTTGTGTGGTTGATCTAGGCCTAGACAAATGTTTGCCTCTACCATCAAGTATGGACTTTTCAGAATGTTGTACTTTCTTAACCAGTCTTTCACGCTTAATTCCGTGAATCGCAGTGAATGCACCTAAGCACAATTCAATTACTTTTTTGTGCCCTCGGACATGGTAATTGAATACTCGTCGGTAGCGAGCTGTGCCATGTAACGTTGTATTTCGAATACGCTTACGCATTGGGCTACAACAACTGATACACCCTTGCAAATAAACGTTTTGTTCGGTATGGGTCGCTAACTGATTGAAATCATTGTTGATTTTTTTCTGCAACGCAAGACTCAATTTATGTGCACACTTGCACCGACATGCAGGAATTTCTCTTAGCATATTCTTTTGAATACGGCTTTGTTTTGCCACATTTCTCGGCCAACTGCCAGGTTTTCTTTTCCTCTTCTTACCGTGAGGTTTTTCCTGAACCACGACGTTCCCGTTCTCGTCAACGTCGTCAGCAGGGTGGCCTAGATCTTCAATATGATTGCTTACTTCATGGACAACGGCAGTTCCATCTTCCACTCCGACTACATCTACTTCGTAAATGCCTATGTTGAGAGGAAAGCCGGCAGACGCATCGTCCAATACTATATCCCCACCGAAATCATCCGATTTCTCGCAATGTGCAATAACTCTGATTGAACTGCCATCGGGATCACAAAACGAAGTTACGGGTACCTCAGCAGAAGAATTGTCGGAATCCAGAAGCTCTTCGTTGAAAGAAATATCTCCTTCCATAAGGTGTTCCAAAATATCCTAGAAAAGTGGGGTTATGTTACCAATGCAACTTGAATTGGTCAACTTTTATACTTAAAAAGTTGTTTTTGTGAAGATTATAAACTTGACAATGCATTTAGAACAACGTCCAACATAATACAATACACCTTTTGGTCCAACTTACCTCTGAATTTGCCAGTATGGTCACACTTTTCTTCCTGCGTGAAATGTTTCTGATCGAAGAAGTGCAACTACTATCAGTTGGACTTAGATACTTTTTGCAAGGAAGGCTGTGGACATAGTGACTTTTACGTACTTAGGGTCTTCTTACACTGGAAATGTGGAGGAAATGATGGAAACACAGAGAACAATAGTGACTTAGAGATTTGTTACAACTTTGATTTTATTTGCATTGAAAAGAGCGTAATTGAATTAGTGGGAAAGCACTCCTAAGTCAAAATGGCCAAAATGTGACTTGGGGACTTTTTACACTGGGCCCTCCAATTTGGAACGTATTAATGCTCGGTAAAGCCGCAACATCGTGGTGCGATCCGCTCCCCATTTGGTACCACTAAGATACCGGAGAAGGTTGAGTGATTTGAAGCACTTGAGTCTGAGTTGCGAAATGTGAGATTTCCAGTTCAACTTCACGTCAAACGTCAGCCCTAGGAACTTCGTCGATACTGCGAATGGGAGAAGTTCTCTACGAAGATATATATCTGGGTCAGGATGCAGGCCTCTCAGACGAGAGAAACGCATGCACGTTGATTTTGATGTAGAAAACCTGAACCCAGTTTCATCTTCCCATGCTTCCAGTTTCTTAATTGCAAGTTGGATTTGGCGAGAGGCCGTTGCACTTCTCGCTGACTTACTGAATATAGCCAAGTCGTCAACAAATAAGGAACAAGTGGTAGAAGGTGGAACGCTTCGAACAATACCATTTATTGCGATGGCGAACAAAGTAACACTGAGGACAGAACCCTGTGGTACACCGTTCTCTTGGATGAAATCATCCGACAACACATTACCAACTCGTACCTTAAAACGTCGGTTGGTCATGAAATTACAGACAAAATTAGGAAGATGGCCTCTGAAACCCCATTGTGATAAGGTTTTCAATATGTTGAAGCGCCAGGTGGTATCGAATGCCTTCTCAAGGTCGAAAATACAGCTATCACTTCTTGCTTCGTAAGAAAAGCTTCTTGTATGAAGCTTTCCATACGAATAAGATGATCCAAGGTATTTCTATTTTTTCTGAATCCAGACTGTACTGTGCAAAGGAGGTTTCTCCGTTCCAACCACCAAACGAGGCGGTAGTTTAACATCCTTTCCATCACTTTACACAGACAGCTGGTCAGAGATATAGGTCTATAGCTTGATGGTGAATGCTTATTCTTAGATGGTTTCAAGATCGGTACCTGGATAGCTTGTCTCCAAGAATCAGGGAAAGTATCAGTCGAATAGATATGGTTGAACAGATAGAGAAGATCAGTCAAAGCGTCAGCTGGCAGGTGTTTCAAGAACTGATTGTGTATTCCATCAATCCCCGGTGCTGTGTCTCGTGCGCACGTTATCGCGTTCTCCAACTCCCATACACTAAACGGCACGTTATACACCTCGTTGTTCGCAGAAGAGAAATCTAATCTTCTACATTCTGCAGCACGCTTGTGTATCTGGAACGATGCCGAGTAGTGGTGAGAGCTAGAGACGTCCGAGAAATAGGACCCAATAGCATTAGCTATTTCCTGGGGCTCGGTAATCAGACGACCATCCTTGTTCAACCCAGATATACAAGATGATTTAAATTTGCCGTCTATCTTCCTCACTCTGTTCCACACCTTGGTGAGGGGTGTGTGAGCATTAATGGATGAGATGTAAGAATTCCATGAGGCTTTTTTCGAAGTCTTAATGATGAAACGAGCCCTTGCTCGGAGTTTCCGGAATGCCATGAGGTTGATATTGGTTGGGTATTTCCGGAAAATTCGAAGGGCTCGTTTCCTCTTACGGATAGCTACATTACATTCCTCGTTCCACCAGGGAACGGGTATGTGGCGTTGGTTGGTCGACGTAAGAGGAATGCTCTCTTTCGCGGCGGCAATAATCACCTCTGTCACATGCTCAGTCCTACGATCAGTCTCATGTATGTTATTAGAGTTCTTCAAATCAACACGCTTTGTGAAAAGGCTCCAGTTCGCGCGGCGCAAGTTCCACTGCGCACACCGCAAGGGCCGTTGATGAGAATCTACTCTCAAGATAAGTGGGTAGTGATCGCTACCACACAGATCTGAGTGAACGGAGAAATTGAAAAGAGGTGCGACAGATGGGGTGCAGACACAAAGATCGATCGCTGAAAACTCACCGTTGAAAGCATTAAACCTTGTTTTCTCTCCATTGTTGAGAATAATTAAGTCGTTGTCATTGAAGAATTGTTCGAAAAGACGTCCTCTGCGGTTACTATCCACCATTGTGTCACCCCACAAGTTATTGTGGGCATTTAGGTCGCCTAGAAGAACATAGGGACGTGGGAGCTGTGACACAAGGTTATCCAGATTTATTCTCGTAACTGGAGCCCATTCGGGTAAGTAAATGTTGCAGAAGGTAACAGGCTGAGGGAGAGCAACTCTAACTGCCACTGCTTGTAGTGGTGTTGTAAGCGGCAGTGGACTTGCGTGACAGCTGTCATGGACAGCTGTGGCTACTCCCCCATGGGCTCTGTTACCTGTCAAGTCATCGAAACGATAGAAACTATAATTACGCATCAATGGAGAGTCACAAGGTTTGAAGTGCGTTTCTTGAAGAAAGAAACATATCGGTTTGAGGTTCGATGTTAAGAGCTTGATTTCTTCTTTGTGTCTATTGAAACCATTGCAGTTCCATTGTATCAGAGCCATATTGTGAAGATGATACTCTAATACAATGTGTATAAGTGCGCAAGAACGAATTGAAGTAGCTAAACTTGTCACGTATGTTTTTGTTCTTTACGGAATTCGTTTACGCGTGACTTTGAAGCGTGAACTCTCTGTCGATCTACTTCCATGCTCTCATCTACTCGGGATGGAGATGGAGAGAATGCACGTTGAATTGGTAAATCTATATCTTCTGTTTTCTCAGTGGTCTTCGTCCTGGAAAGACGAATATGTTTATCAGGTAATTTAGCGATAGTTGGAGGTTTTGTAGGTGTTGATTGCGTCGCAGGGGTATTCAACTGCTTCGCAATAAGCTGTTTCAAGTCAACAATCTGTTTTGCCTGTGATTTTATGGTGTCTGTGTACTGTTTCGCTTGTTTCCTCATCTCCTCAGTTTGTTCAATAAGTTGCTTTTTCAATAAAGACATCTCCTCCGCCTGCACTTTCATCAGTTGTTTCATCTCATTGAGAGATGATTCAACTGTGGAGTTGTTAGGAGTTTGAGTTGACAACTGCAGAGCTTGTTCTTGTATTATGCTCTTAAGCTTGGCAACTTCTGCAGATGGTGTTGCAGAAGTGCTCTGGGCTGTTACAGCTTGCGAGAAGGATTTACTTATTGATGGTAACGGGTTCTGTGTAACGTAGCGTTTCCTTGCTTCATTAATCGAAATATTCTCTAATGTTTTTATCTCCATGATTTTCTTCTCTTTCGTGTATATCGGACATTCCCGGGACCACACCGGGTGGTCACCGTCACAGTTCACGCAATGGCTAGCATTCGTGCACTCTTGCGGTTCGTGACGGCTAGCACCGCAATTCCCACAGGTTTCTTTATCCCTGCAGGTATCGCTGGGATGCCCAAACCTCTGGCACTTGAAGCACCGCAGAGGGTTGGGTATGTGCGGACGCACTGTCAGGCACATATATCCCGCGAACACCTTCTTGGGCAATATCGGAGAGTTGAAAGTCAGAATAAGCAATGGTGTTGGCACAAGTTTACCGTTTTGCCGCTTATTTATGCGGTATACATCTAAGACATCTTGTGACTTGAACTCCTCCTTAAGTACATCCAGTTCAAGGTTAATGAGATCGTGACAGAAGATTATCCCTTTGGAAGTATTCAGGGCTTTATGAGCGGAAACATCAATGAGGTAAGTGAGAAATAGCTTAGATTTGATTTGGCGCTGGTGTAATTTGGGGCAGCTTCTTAGTGCACCAGCTCTGGAGGTGGTGTGTTGGTGTAGTGCAGATAGTTTTGGTGCATTTTTCAACATGGAGGGTCCCGCAATTAAATTAAATCATGAAAATATTAATCACCAATAACAATCCAGTTGTCCGGGACGGGCATTATGCTTTTTTCTGACGGTGAGTTATTTCTACAGGTTATTTGTGGCCTATGTTCATAATAATATAGAAAATCTACGATCATGTCTCAAATGCTCAACTCAAGTGCCGCGTAACGAATTCACACGTGTTCGATTTGGGGTGTGATATAGCTGCTTGGTGCTACACCAAACTGGCATGACGTAATTTCCATAGTGCACTGAGCCTAAACCAAGCCTACACCAACTGCCCCTGGTGCAGACAAATCAAACAAACCTATAGAGGATGCTGTAGGGCATACGAGCCCTAGGACTTACATAATATTATAGCTGCTCTAAGTAGGCCTAAGCTTTGTTAAAGCCTACTTTAGCATAAGACCGGCAATATATTTAATTTTAGTCGTCAATTAATGTGACTTCTCAAAATCTAGGATAGGCTTAAGCTGAATAAGAACCAAAAATAGGGTTATAACCAATCGTAGAATGTCAGCCTTAACCACAAATTCACATAACACTTACCGAGAATACTGCTGTATTAGTGAATAAAGCGGGACTCGGGTTTCTAGTACACTTCACTTGGCTTCATTTCTTGTTGCATTGTTAGCTTGAGTATTTCTTTCTGAATGAATGAATATTAGGGTTTTGAGGCGCATCGACAGCGAGGTCATTTAGCGCTATTTCTTTCTGTTGGATGATTTCTGTTGTACGCCGAACAAACAAACTCGCACAGTGCTCTTACGTTTTTCATTTCACTTGTAATTACTATAGACATCCAATGCTAGTTTTTGACCAGCCTTTTATAATTTATTGAGACAATAGTCCTGGTACTTATGTTATTATAATGTACTCATTACTGATCCTTACAACATTTAAACCAAATGTTAACAGACAATATCTAAATTGTCACTCTGCTCAAACTGTCAAAATGACATTTGCACAAACATGAATATTTGTTAAACTGAAGTATTGAATTCCCCTAGAAATTACTAGAATTAATAGCCAACCTGATAGAAAAACAACTGGAAAAAAATGTTTCAATTTTATTTCCTTAGTAACGAGTTATCGTGAGAAATAAAAATGAGTTAGCTAACTCAAAGATGATCTGGGGTGGTAATACGAAAATAAGATAACTCTGAGTTACTGCCAGAGTTAAGATAATACGCGAGTTATATAACTCGGACTTTAATCTTCGTTCGTAATACCGGGCCTAATAGAAGGGTCTGGTTTTTACCACTGCCACTAAAATTTGAACTGTTCAAGGCAAAATAATGATTTAGGTTGGCGGTGAACTAGTGAAATAAGAGGCTATTGTGGCCCACCTATGTCACTATACACTATAACACTATTGCTATTTCATAATCACTATTCCATATTTCTATTGTGAATCAGGCTTTTAATGGTCCGATAGTTAAAGACGTTCTTAAGGATTTCTTATTCGGCCTTCATAATAACGGCCCTAACTGTGTTTGTACTTGGCCCTAAAGTTGATTTTATAGATCAAACAAAATATCAACTTGGAATTTTCTGATGTGGTTTCTGTTCATTGATACAAACTGTTAGGGCATGTCCAACAATTTCACCGTTTCTATGCAATCCTGTGAGTATGGAAGTCATCGAGAACGCATGGCATTCGGTCCCGCTCACTTGACTTGCAAACTTCATGAGCCTACCACTTCGACTCTCAAATACTCAATTTATAATAATTTTGAATGAATACCAGTCAAGGAATGCTTGGATATTGATGGCACCATACTATCAACTGATTCGTTATTAGTGTTTTGTGTTGAAATAATAAAATTCATTTGCATGCATTGGAAAGTGAGGCTATGAAGCAAGTTTGTCTGGAATCACTATAAAAAACTAGAAAGTAAATACTGAATATGACAGTAATTGGTCTTGTCATGGTTTGTTATAGGCCCAAGTCCTAAAAGCACTGGACTGCACATATACCTATTTGAAATTTTGTTCTTTATTTTCAGGTTGCGTTCCTAGGTAGCCTTGGGGGGGCAAATCTTCGGATTGTCGTGAAACTAATTATGGAGTGTTTACTATCAAAAGAAGTAGCACAACAAGTCAATTGGATTGGTCGTGGCCGAACTTCCATCAAGGAGTTCAAGGAAGTCCTCTCCCTGATTACCCGTAAGTTGTGTGTGACTTGCAATTAGTATAAAATAGGATGGTATAATTTTGTACTATAATCAGGCCGTACAGTAATATATTTATAAATTGTCAGATTTTAGTACCGTAAGTCTAGGGATCAACAGAACTCGACCCTTTTAATATGGTATAATTATATACGGTAGTCTCAATTCCTAGCATGGGTTAGTTATGGATCTACAAGATGAATTAAAAGTATCATGTTGTTCTTCTCATTCCAGACATACGTAGTTGTAAATTCATACATTCTTGGATGACTAAAAGATAGCAGATTAGTAGTAAATTCTATTTATGCCTGCCCTACAGTCATGAATGTCATTGTAAAATACATTTATTTTCTATATTACAACTGCTATCGTGTTGAAATTTTTCATAATGTTATTTTTTCATGAAACCAAGTGAAAAATTCTTCATAAAATATATTATTCCAGTTTCAGTTAGACGCAATCCTGCCCTCAGCTCCACTATGCAGGACTCGATTGAGCACGAGATAAAGAACTGGCTCCGGAGAGTCAAAGAAAAGCGGACGCAGAAATTAGCTGTCGAGAATGTCGGGGCTACACCAGATGAACCCGAGGCAGACGAACAAGATGGACGTCAACATGATGAAGAACACCAACAACATGAACATGAAGATAATGATGGCAATGATGACGTCCTCAACATAACTGAAAGTTTGACCTTAACTGGGAAAAAATCTTATAAAGTAATTCCGTATCACCAAATGTAATATGATGTTATTATTCCCTATGTCTTGGGACATACAATATTATTTGATTTGATTTTGAACATCCTTGTTACAAGTCATTCATTTATTGGCAGAATAAATGTTATGAAACCAAACTGTGCAACCAACCAAACAGTGCAAAACTTAATTTTCACCATTGGTCCGTCTCATTATGTTATGACAGAAAACGCCCTTGCAAAAATTCTCACCCCATTTGACACGGGAGAAAAAAAACGTGGAAAGTCGATAATTTTCGACCGGGCCTACCAAAAATCTCTCTTATGGAGAATAACATGTAACGTTTTTTTTGAGCTAAGAACGTAGAAGAACTACGACAGATAGAGAAAAAGTGTCCCTACAAAATATCTGCGCTCGAATGTTATCTTTCGTTTGATATGTATAACATATCTACTTATTACCGCCATATAATTCTAATTGATTAATTCGCATGGCGTGTGGCTCTGTTGTTGCAGTTTTGATTGTACTAGCCAGCAATAACCTTGAGCTGTCAATACTGCCGACCAAACTTATTTCTACTATGACGAGAAAGGGTTGGTGTTTGACGGGGGGAAAGGGGACATTGGCTTATTCACAATGATTGTCAGAAACTTGAATGACAGACGTTTGTACAATACTGTTCAAAATAAAACCATATTTGGCGGATATTGAACGTTCTCACACGTCCTATTTTTTCAAAACTATTTTTTATAAATATTCAGAATAGCTATTTATTTTCAGAGGGCGTTTTATGTTATAACATAATGAGACGGACCAATGGTAAAAATTAAGATTTGCACTGTACCCCCCTTTAAGTGCGGTAAACTCTCGGTAATCTGAATTGGATGTAACCCCCCAAAAAATTATTTCGATTTATAAGAATTCGGATGAACTAATAACTCTTCTTCTACGAAAATCATCACTCTTCGCGCTTGAAATGCGAATTCGCATTTCGTACTGCGCGCGAGAGAAAGCTATGCGACCGGCCAAGACTACGTAACAGACTGATCGGTTTTTTTCAAACGCCTCCGACTGAAGCTTTCCGTGACACATGAAAACGGACCTTTACTTTGAATGATGGTTTATCTGGAATTCAGATTAACCATATTAATTAACATTGGCCTATACCATCAGCCGGGGACCGACTACAAGTTCGAAATAGGGTCACCTGGACCCTTACCGCAACTGCCACTTAAAATAACGTCTCCAAGAGACTAGGACTTTGATTGTTTAATGTTCTCTAGGAAATCTAAATACCATGACAATACGAGATGATAACAGATTCACGATCTCTTAGAACGCTAAAATATGGCACATTTTTAGTCCACCTCAAGTGCATGGCTAGGATTTTTTGCTTACAACAATGGAAATAAACAAGGAATGGACATGTTGCCATGGTATTCAGCTCTACTGGTGAATAGAAACCAATCAAAGGCCTAGGCTTTTGGAGCTAGCCAGGCCCAGGACGGAATTTTAACTGGCAGTCGTGATAAGGGTTCTGCTTCAAAACTTTCAATTATGAACCAGGGAAAATAGGGATTGCATATTTTTTACCCTCTGTTGTTTTTTGTTGGTGATGAGCTTGCCAAATTTCAACTCTCTTACTTTGATTACTTTGATTACTTGGCGTTGAAAAAAGAAAAGTAACTAAACGCGTTTTGTCACACTTACCTCATTGGAATGTGATAAGTGTGACAACAATAAAAATCAAAATCAGTCTTTTTCCTAATTACAGAGCCAACAGAAAATATTTGAACAACAGATACCATCACTGCCCATACATCTTTATATTCCCGATATGGAAAAGTATTACGGTAACATCTTGTGGATTCGTGGTTTAAACAAGCTCTGAAATGTACAGGGGAAGTGTGGATCACCTCGCACAATTGGGAATTATAATTCTTATTCAAGTTTCCTTTTCTCAGATTATTTAAGCATCTTGAGATGAAAAAATTATATTTTGATTCAAATAATCACAATCTATAGAGGATATTTATAATGCTAAAATCATGAAAAAACAAATTGATAGTTTAAATTGACCTTGTTATAGACATGTGTCACACTTACCCGGGTTGGCCCTACATTTCGGTTAAACCGAATATGGATTAACGAGGGTTTACTGTAGTCGGTAATTTCAAAATTGATTTTGGTTTACGTATCTCGATAAATCCCAAATAACTCTTCACAACTGAATTCGTTTACTTGCAATCTACCGGTTTTCTTTCTAATGACAACTCAAGTATGCTTGTTTCAAGGTTTGTCCCTAAAGTAACTCGGTGTGACTCCAATTAATAAAATCCTGTGATAATACGGAGATAAAGAAATCTAAATGTGCAACATGGGTCAGTCGTCAAGTCGCTATTCCCTCCAACGTGGTTCATGTTTGAATGTTCGGACAGTAAAGTTTGAGCAGAGTTTGTCGTTACGGGTAAATAGTCTGATTAAAGTGTAATAATATTGACGCATTCATAGTTATAAGTCAGACTGGAAATAAAGAAATGTAAATGTGCAGCATGGGTCAGTCGTCAAGTCGCTATTCCCTCCAACGTGGTTCATGTTTGAATGTTCGGACAGTAAAGTTTGAGCAGAGTTTGTCGTTACGGGTAAATATTCTGATTAATGTGTGATAATATTGACGCATTCATAGTTATAAGTCAGACTGGAAATGAAGAAATGTAAATGTGCAACATGGGTCAGTCGTCAAGTCGCTATTCCCTCCAACGTGGTTCATGTTTGAATGTTCGGACAGTAAAGTTTGAGCAGAGTTTGTCGTTACGGGTAAATAGTCTGATTAAAGTGTAATAATATTGACGCATTCATGGTTATAAGTCAGACTGGAAATGAAGAAATGTAAATGTGCAACATGGGTCAGTCGTCAAGTCGCTATTCCCTCCAACGTGGTTCATGTTTGAATGTTCGGACAGTAAAGTTTGAGCAGAGTTTGTCGTTACGGGTAAATATTCTGATTAATGTGTGATAATATTGACACATTCATAGTTATAAGTCAGACTGGAAATGAAGAAATGTAAATGTGCAACATGGGTCAGTCGTCAAGTCGCTATTCCCTCCAACGTGGTTCATGTTTGAATGTTCGGACAGTAAAGTTTGAGCAGAGTTTGTCGTTACGGGTAAATATTCTGATCAATGTGTGATAATATTGACGCATTCATGGTTATAAGTCAGACTGGAAATGAAGAAATGTAAATGTGCAACATGGGTCAGTCGTCAAGTCGCTATTCCCTCCAACGTGGTTCATGTTTGAATGTTCGGACAGTAAAGTTTGAGCAGAGTTTGTCGTTACGGGTAAATAGTCTGATTAATGTGTGATAATATTGACGCATTCATAGTTATAAGTCAGACTGGAAATGAAGAATTGTAAATGTGCAGCATGGGTCAGTCGTCAAGTCGCTATTCCCTCCAACGTGGTTCATGTTTGAATGTTCGGACAGTAAAGTTTGAGCAGAGTTTGTCGTTACGGGTAAATATTCTGATTAAAGTGTAATAATATTGACGCATTCATAGTTATAAGTCAGACTGGAAATGAAGAATTGTAAATGTGCAGCATGGGTCAGTCGTCAAGTCGCTATTCCCTCCAACGTGGTTCATGTTTGAATGTTCGGACAGTAAAGTTTGAGCGGAGTTTGTCGTTACGGGTAAATATTCTGATTAATGTGTAATAATATTGACGCATTCATAGTTATAAGTCAGACTGGAAATGAAGAATTGTAAATGTGCAACATGGGTCAGTCGTCAAGTCACTATTCCCTCCAACGTGGTTCATGTTTGAATGTTCGGACAGTAAAGTTTGAGCAGAGTTTGTCGTTACGGGTAAATATTCTGATTAAAGTGTAATAATATTGACGCATTCATGGTTATAAGTCAGACTGGAAATAAAGAAATGTTAATGTGCAGCATGGGTCAGTCGTCAAGTCGCTATTCCCTCCAACGTGGTTCATGTTTGAATGTTCGGACAGTAAAGTTTGAGCAGAGTTTGTCGTTACGGGTAAATATTCTGATTAATGTGTGATAATATTGACGCATTCATAGTTATAAGTCAGACTGGAAATAAAGAAATGTTAATGTGCAGCATGGGTCAGTCGTCAAGTCGCTATTCCCTCCAACGTGGTTCATGTTTGAATGTTCGGACAGTAAAGTTTGAGCAGAGTTTGTCGTTACGGGTAAATATTCTGATCAATGTGTGATAATATTGACGCATTCATAGTTATAAGTCAGACTGGAAATAAAGAATTGTAAATGTGCAGCATGGGTCAGTCGTCAAGTCGCTATTCCCTCCAACGTGGTTCATGTTTGAATGTTCGGACAGTAAAGTTTGAGCAGAGTTTGTCGTTACGGGTAAATATTCTGATCAATGTGTGATAATATTGACGCATTCATAGTTATAAGTCAGACTGGAAATGAAGAATTGTAAATGTGCAGCATGGGTCAGTCGTCAAGTCGCTATTCCCTCCAACGTGGTTCATGTTTGAATGTTCGGACAGTAAAGTTTGAGCAGAGTTTGTCGTTACGGGTAAATATTCTGATCAATGTGTGATAATATTGACGCATTCATAGTTATAAGTCAGACTGGAAATGAAGAATTGTAAATGTGCAGCATGGGTCAGTCGTCAAGTCGCTATTCCCTCCAACGTGGTTCATGTTTGAATGTTCGGACAGTAAAGTTTGAGCAGAGTTTGTCGTTACGGGTAAATAGTCTGATTAAAGTGTAATAATATTGACACATTCATAGTTATAAGTCAGACTGGAAATGAAGAATTGTAAATGTGCAGCATGGGTCAGTCGTCAAGTCACTATTCCCTCCAACGTGGTTCATGTTTGAATGTTCGGACAGTAAAGTTTGAGCAGAGTTTGTCGTTACGGGTAAATATTCTGATCAATGTGTGATAATATTGACGCATTCATGGTTATAAGTCAGACTGGAAATGAAGAAATGTAAATGTGCAACATGGGTCAGTCGTCAAGTCGCTATTCCCTCCAACGTGGTTCATGTTTGAATGTTGGGACAGTAAAGTTTGAGCAGAGTTTGTCGTTACGGGTAAATATTCTAATTAATGTGTGATAATATTGACACATTCATAGTTATAAGTCAGACTGGAAATGAAGAAATGTAAATGTGCAACATGGGTCAGTCGTCAAGTCGCTATTCCCTCCAACGTGGTTCATGTTTGAATGTTCGGACAGTAAAGTTTGAGCAGAGTTTGTCGTTACGGGTAAATATTCTGATCAATGTGTGATAATATTGACGCATTCATGGTTATAAGTCAGACTGGAAATGAAGAAATGTAAATGTGCAACATGGGTCAGTCGTCAAGTCGCTATTCCCTCCAACGTGGTTCATGTTTGAATGTTCGGACAGTAAAGTTTGAGCAGAGTTTGTCGTTACGGGTAAATAGTCTGATTAAAGTGTGATAATATTGACGCATTCATAGTTATAAGTCAGACTGGAAATAAAGAAATGTTAATGTGCAGCATGGGTCAGTCGTCAAGTCACTATTCCCTCCAACGTGGTTCATGTTTGAATGTTCGGACAGTAAAGTTTGAGCAGAGTTTGTCGTTACGGGTAAATATTCTGATCAATGTGTGATAATATTGACGCATTCATAGTTATAAGTCAGACTGGAAATGAAGAATTGTAAATGTGCAGCATGGGTCAGTCGTCAAGTCGCTATTCCCTCCAACGTGGTTCATGTTTGAATGTTCGGACAGTAAAGTTTGAGCAGAGTTTGTCGTTACGGGTAAATAGTCTGATTAAAGTGTAATAATATTGACACATTCATAGTTATAAGTCAGACTGGAAATGAAGAATTGTAAATGTGCAGCATGGGTCAGTCGTCAAGTCACTATTCCCTCCAACGTGGTTCATGTTTGAATGTTCGGACAGTAAAGTTTGAGCAGAGTTTGTCGTTACGGGTAAATATTCTGATTAATGTGTGATAATATTGACACATTCATAGTTATAAGTCAGACTGGAAATGAAGAATTGTAAATGTGCAACATGGGTCAGTCGTCAAGTCACTATTCCCTCCAACGTGGTTCATGTTTGAATGTTCGGACAGTAAAGTTTGAGCAGAGTTTGTCGTTACGGGTAAATATTCTGATTAATGTGTGATAATATTGACACATTCATAGTTATAAGTCAGACTGGAAATGAAGAATTGTAAATGTGCAGCATGGGTCAGTCGTCAAGTCGCTATTCCCTCCAACGTGGTTCATGTTTGAATGTTCGGACAGTAAAGTTTGAGCAGAGTTTGTCGTTACGGGTGAATATTCTGATCAATGTGAAATAATATTGACGCATTCATAGTTATAAGTCAGACTGGAAATGAAGAATTGTAAATGTGCAGCATGGGTCAGTCGTCAAGTCGCTATTCCCTCCAACGTGGTTCATGTTTGAATGTTCGGACAGTAAAGTTTGAGCAGAGTTTGTCGTTACGGGTAAATATTCTGATTAATGTGTGATAATATTGACGCATTCATAGTTATAAGTCAGACTGGAAATGAAGAATTGTAAATGTGCAGCATGGGTCAGTCGTCAAGTCGCTATTCCCTCCAACGTGGTTCATGTTTGAATGTTCGGACAGTAAAGTTTGAGCAGAGTTTGTCGTTACGGGTAAATATTCTGATCAATGTGTGATAATATTGACGCATTCATAGTTATAAGTCAGACTGGAAATGAAGAATTGTAAATGTGCAGCATGGGTCAGTCGTCAAGTCGCTATTCCCTCCAACGTGGTTCATGTTTGAATGTTCGGACAGTAAAGTTTGAGCAGAGTTTGTCGTTACGGGTAAATATTCTGATTAATGTGTGATAATATAGACGCATTCATAGTTATAAGTCAGACTGGAAATGAAGAATTGTAAATGTGCAGCATGGGTCAGTCGTCAAGTCGCTATTCCCTCCAACGTGGTTCGTGTTTGAATGTTCGGACAGTAAAGTTTGAGCAGAGTTTGTCGTTACGGGTAAATATTCTGATTAAAGTGTAATAATATTGACGCATTCATAGTTATAAGTCAGACTGGAAATGAAGAATTGTAAATGTGCAGCATGGGTCAGTCGTCAAGTCGCTATTCCCTCCAACGTGGTTCATGTTTGAATGTTCGGACAGTAAAGTTTGAGCAGAGTTTGTCGTTACGGGTAAATATTCTGATTAATGTGTGATAATATTGACACATTCATAGTTATAAGTCAGACTGGAAATGAAGAATTGTAAATGTGCAGCATGGGTCAGTCGTCAAGTCGCTATTCCCTCCAACGTGGTTCATGTTTGAATGTTCGGACAGTAAAGTTTGAGCAGAGTTTGTCGTTACGGGTAAATAGTCTGATTAAAGTGTAATAATATTGACGCATTCATAGTTATAAGTCAGACTGGAAATGAAGAATTGTAAATGTGCAGCATGGGTCAGTCGTCAAGTCGCTATTCCCTCCAACGTGGTTCATGTTTAAATGTTCGGACAGTAAAGTTTGAGCAGAGTTTGTCGTTACGGGTAAATATTCTGATTAATGTGTGATAATATTGACACAATCATAGTTATAAGTCAGACTGGAAATGAAGAAATGTAAATGTGCAACATGGGTCAGTCGTCAAGTCGCTATTCCCTCCAACGTGGTTCATGTTTGAATGTTCGGACAGTAAAGTTTGAGCAGAGTTTGTCGTTACGGGTAAATATTCTGATCAATTTGTGATAATATTGACGCATTCATGGTTATAAGTCAGACTGGAAATGAAGAAATGTAAATGTGCAACATGGGTCAGTCGTCAAGTCGCTATTCCCTCCAACGTGGTTCATGTTTGAATGTTCGGACAGTAAAGTTTGAGCAGAGTTTGTCGTTACGGGTAAATAGTCTGATTAATGTGTGATAATATTGACGCATTCATAGTTATAAGTCAGACTGGAAATGAAGAATTGTAAATGTGCAGCATGGGTCAGTCGTCAAGTCGCTATTCCCTCCAACGTGGTTCATGTTTGAATGTTCGGACAGTAAAGTTTGAGCAGAGTTTGTCGTTACGGGTAAATAGTCTGATTAAAGTGTAATAATATTGACGCATTCATAGTTATAAGTCAGACTGGAAATGAAGAATTGTAAATGTGCAGCATGGGTCAGTCGTCAAGTCGCTATTCCCTCCAACGTGGTTCATGTTTGAATGTTCGGACAGTAAAGTTTGAGCAGAGTTTGTCGTTACGGGTAAATATTCTGATTAATGTGTAATAATATTGACGCATTCATAGTTATAAGTCAGACTGGAAATGAAGAATTGTAAATGTGCAACATGGGTCAGTCGTCAAGTCACTATTCCCTCCAACGTGGTTCATGTTTGAATGTTCGGACAGTAAAGTTTGAGCAGAGTTTGTCGTTACGGGTAAATATTCTGATTAAAGTGTAATAATATTGACGCATTCATGGTTATAAGTCAGACTGGAAATAAAGAAATGTTAATGTGCAGCATGGGTCAGTCGTCAAGTCGCTATTCCCTCCAACGTGGTTCATGTTTGAATGTTCGGACAGTAAAGTTTGAGCAGAGTTTGTCGTTACGGGTAAATATTCTGATTAATGTGTGATAATATTGACGCATTCATAGTTATAAGTCAGACTGGAAATAAAGAAATGTTAATGTGCAGCATGGGTCAGTCGTCAAGTCGCTATTCCCTCCAACGTGGTTCATGTTTGAATGTTCGGACAGTAAAGTTTGAGCAGAGTTTGTCGTTACGGGTAAATATTCTGATCAATGTGTGATAATATTGACGCATTCATAGTTATAAGTCAGACTGGAAATAAAGAATTGTAAATGTGCAGCATGGGTCAGTCGTCAAGTCGCTATTCCCTCCAACGTGGTTCATGTTTGAATGTTCGGATAGTAAAGTTTGAGCAGAGTTTGTCGTTACGGGTAAATATTCTGATCAATGTGTGATAATATTGACGCATTCATAGTTATAAGTCAGACTGGAAATGAAGAATTGTAAATGTGCAGCATGGGTCAGTCGTCAAGTCGCTATTCCCTCCAACGTGGTTCATGTTTGAATGTTCGGACAGTAAAGTTTGAGCCGAGTTTGTCGTTACGGGTAAATATTCTGATTAATGTGTAATAATATTGACGCATTCATAGTTATAAGTCAGACTGGAAATGAAGAATTGTAAATGTGCAGCATGGGTCAGTCGTCAAGTCGCTATTCCCTCCAACGTGGTTCGTGTTTGAATGTTCGGACAGTAAAGTTTGAGCAGAGTTTGTCGTTACGGGTAAATATTCTGATCAATGTGTGATAATATTGACGCATTCATAGTTATAAGTCAGACTGGAAATGAAGAATTGTAAATGTGCAGCATGGGTCAGTCGTCAAGTCGCTATTCCCTCCAACGTGGTTCATGTTTGAATGTTCGGACAGTAAAGTTTGAGCAGAGTTTGTCGTTACGGGTAAATAGTCTGATTAAAGTGTAATAATATTGACACATTCATAGTTATAAGTCAGACTGGAAATGAAGAATTGTAAATGTGCAGCATGGGTCAGTCGTCAAGTCACTATTCCCTCCAACGTGGTTCATGTTTGAATGTTCGGACAGTGAAGTTTGAGCAGAGTTTGTCGTTACGGGTAAATATTCTGATCAATGTGTGATAATATTGACGCATTCATGGTTATAAGTCAGACTGGAAATGAAGAAATGTAAATGTGCAACATGGGTCAGTCGTCAAGTCGCTATTCCCTCCAACGTGGTTCATGTTTGAATGTTCGGACAGTAAAGTTTGAGCAGAGTTTGTCGTTACGGGTAAATATTCTAATTAATGTGTGATAATATTGACACATTCATAGTTATAAGTCAGACTGGAAATGAAGAAATGTAAATGTGCAACATGGGTCAGTCGTCAAGTCGCTATTCCCTCCAACGTGGTTCATGTTTGAATGTTCGGACAGTAAAGTTTGAGCAGAGTTTGTCGTTACGGGTAAATATTCTGATCAATGTGTGATAATATTGACGCATTCATGGTTATAAGTCAGACTGGAAATGAAGAAATGTAAATGTGCAACATGGGTCAGTCGTCAAGTCGCTATTCCCTCCAACGTGGTTCATGTTTGAATGTTCGGACAGTAAAGTTTGAGCAGAGTTTGTCGTTACGGGTAAATAGTCTGATTAAAGTGTGATAATATTGACGCATTCATAGTTATAAGTCAGACTGGAAATAAAGAAATGTTAATGTGCAGCATGGGTCAGTCGTCAAGTCGCTATTCCCTCCAACGTGGTTCATGTTTGAATGTTCGGACAGTAAAGTTTGAGCAGAGTTTGTCGTTACGGGTAAATATTCTGATCAATGTGTGATAATATTGACGCATTCATAGTTATAAGTCAGACTGGAAATGAAGAATTGTAAATGTGCAGCATGGGTCAGTCGTCAAGTCGCTATTCCCTCCAACGTGGTTCATGTTTGAATGTTCGGACAGTAAAGTTTGAGCAGAGTTTGTCGTTACGGGTAAATAGTCTGATTGAAGTGTAATAATATTGACACATTCATAGTTATAAGTCAGACTGGAAATGAAGAATTGTAAATGTGCAGCATGGGTCAGTCGTCAAGTCACTATTCCCTCCAACGTGGTTCATGTTTGAATGTTCGGACAGTAAAGTTTGAGCAGAGTTTGTCGTTACGGGTAAATATTCTGATTAATGTGTGATAATATTGACACATTCATAGTTATAAGTCAGACTGGAAATGAAGAATTGTAAATGTGCAACATGGGTCAGTCGTCAAGTCACTATTCCCTCCAACGTGGTTCATGTTTGAATGTTCGGACAGTAAAGTTTGAGCAGAGTTTGTCGTTACGGGTAAATATTCTGATTAATGTGTGATAATATTGACACATTCATAGTTATAAGTCAGACTGGAAATGAAGAATTGTAAATGTGCAGCATGGGTCAGTCGTCAAGTCGCTATTCCCTCCAACGTGGTTCATGTTTGAATGTTCGGACAGTAAAGTTTGAGCAGAGTTTGTCGTTACGGGTAAATATTCTGATCAATGTGTGATAATATTGACACATTCAAATTATAAGTCAGACTGGAAATGAAGAATTGTAAATGTGCAGCATGGGTCAGTCGTCAAGTCGCTATTCCCTCCAACGTGGTTCATGTTTGAATGTTCGGACAGTAAAGTTTGAGCAGAGTTTGTCGTTACGGGTAAATAGTCTGATTAAAGTGTAATAATATTGACGCATTCATAGTTATAAGTCAGACTGGAAATGAAGAATTGTAAATGTGCAGCATGGGTCAGTCGTCAAGTCGCTATTCCCTCCAACGTGGTACATGTTTGAATGTTCGGACAGTAAAGTTTGAGCAGAGTTTGTCGTTACGGGTAAATAGTCTGATTAATGTGTTATAATATAGACACATTCATAGTTATAAGTCAGACTGGAAATGAAGAATTGTAAATGTGCAGCATGGGTCAGTCGTCAAGTCGCTATTCCCTCCAACGTGGTTCATGTTTGAATGTTCGGACAGTAAAGTTTGAGCAGAGTTTGTCGTTACGGGTAAATAGTCTGATTAAAGTGTAATAATATTGACGCATTCATAGTTATAAGTCAGACTGGAAATGAAGAATGTTAATGTGCAGCATGGGTCAGTCGTCAAGTCGCTATTACCTCCAACGTGGTTCATGTTTGAATGTTCGGACAGTAAAGTTTGAGCAGAGTTTGTCGTTACGGGTAAATAGTCCAATTAAAGTGTAATAATATTGACGCATTCATAGTTATAAGTCAGACTGGAAATGAAGAATTGTAAATGTGCAGCATGGGTCAGTCGTCAAGTCGCTATTCCCTCCAACGTGGTTCATGTTTGAATGTTCGGACAGTAAAGTTTGAGCAGAGTTTGTCGTTACGGGTAAATAGTCTGATTAAAGTTTAATAATATTGACGCATTCATAGTTATAAGTCAGACTGGAAATGAAGAATTGTAAATGTGCAGCATGGGTCAGTCGTCAAGTCGCTATTCCCTCCAACGTGGTTCATGTTTGAATGTTCGGACAGTAAAGTTTGAGCAGAGTTTGTCGTTACGGGTAAATAGTCTGATTAAAGTGTAATAATATTGACGCATTCATAGTTATAAGTCAGACTGGAAATGAAGAATGTAAATGTGCAACATGGGTCAGTCGTCAAGTCGCTATTCCCTCCAACGTGGTTCATGTTTGAATGTTCGGACAGTAAAGTTTGAGCAGAGTTTGTCGTTACGGGTAAATATTCTGATCAATGTGTGATAATATTGACACATTCATAGTTATAAGTCAGACTGGAAATGAAGAATTGTAAATGTGCAGCATGGGTCAGTCGTCAAGTCGCTATTCCCTCCAACGTGGTTCATGTTTGAATGTTCGGACAGTAAAGTTTGAGCAGAGTTTGTCGTTACGGGTGAATATTCTGATCAATGTGAAATAATATTGACGCATTCATAGTTATCAGTCAGACTGGAAATGAAGAATTGTAAATGTGCAGCATGGGTCAGTCGTCAAGTCGCTATTCCCTCCAACGTGGTTCATGTTTGAATGTTCGGACAGTAAAGTTTGAGCAGAGTTTGTCGTTACGGGTAAATATTCTGATTAATGTGTGATAATATTGACGCATTCATAGTTATAAGTCAGACTGGAAATGAAGAATTGTAAATGTGCAGCATGGGTCAGTCGTCAAGTCGCTATTCCCTCCAACGTGGTTCATGTTTGAATGTTCGGACAGTAAAGTTTGAGCATAGTTTGTCGTTACGGGTAAATATTCTGATCAATGTGTGATAATATTGACGCATTCATAGTTATAAGTCAGACTGGAAATGAAGAATTGTAAATGTGCAGCATGGGTCAGTCGTCAAGTCGCTATTCCCTCCAACGTGGTTCATGTTTGAATGTTCGGACAGTAAAGTTTAAGCAGAGTTTGTCGTTACGGGTAAATATTCTGATTAATGTGTGATAATATAGACACATTCATAGTTATAAGTCAGACTGGAAATGAAGAATTGTAAATGTGCAGCATGGGTCAGTCGTCAAGTCACTATTCCCTCCAACGTGGTTCGTGTTTGAATGTTCGGACAGTAAAGTTTGAGCAGAGTTTGTCGTTACGGGTAAATATTCTGATTAAAGTGTAATAATATTGACGCATTCATAGTTATAAGTCAGACTGGAAATGAAGAATTGTAAATGTGCAGCATGGGTCAGTCGTCAAGTCGCTATTCCCTCCAACGTGGTTCGTGTTTGAATGTTCGGACAGTAAAGTTTGAGCAGAGTTTGTCGTTACGGGTAAATAGTCTGATTAAAGTGTAATAATATTGACGCATTCATAGTTATAAGTCAGACTGGAAATGAAGAATTGTAAATGTGCAGCATGGGTCAGTCGTCAAGTCGCTATTCCCTCCAACGTGGTTCATGTTTGAATGTTCGGACAGTAAAGTTTGAGCAGAGTTTGTCGTTACGGGTAAATATTCTGATCAATGTGTGATAATATTGACGCATTCATAGTTATGAGTCAGACTGGAAATGAAGAAATGTTAATGTGCAGCATGGGTCAGTCGTCAAGTCGCTATTCCCTCCAACGTGGTTCATGTTTGAATGTTCGGACAGTAAAGTTTGAGCAGAGTTTGTCGTTACGGGTAAATATTCTGATCAATGTGAAATAATATTGACGCATTCATAGTTATAAGTCAGACTGGAAATGAAGAATTGTAAATGTGCAGCATGGGTCAGTCGTCAAGTCGCTATTCCCTCCAACGTGGTTCATGTTTGAATGTTCGGACAGTAAAGTTTGAGCAGAGTTTGTCGTTACGGGTAAATATTCTGATCAATGTGTGATAATATTGACACATTCATAGTTATAAGTCAGACTGGAAATGAAGAATTGTAAATGTGCAGCATGGGTCAGTCGTCAAGTCGCTATTCCCTCCAACGTGGTTCATGTTTGAATGTTCGGACAGTAAAGTTTGAGCAGAGTTTGTCGTTACGGGTAAATATTCTGATTAATGTGTGATAATATTGACACATTCATAGTTATAAGTCAGACTGGAAATGAAGAATTGTAAATGTGCAGCATGGGTCAGTCGTCAAGTCGCTATTCCCTCCAACGTGGTTCATGTTTGAATGTTCGGACAGTAAAGTTTGAGCAGAGTTTGTCGTTACGGGTAAATAGTCTGATTAAAGTGTAATAATATTGACGCATTCATAGTTATAAGTCAGACTGGAAATGAAGAATTGTAAATGTGCAGCATGGGTCAGTCGTCAAGTCGCTATTCCCTCCAACGTGGTTCATGTTTAAATGTTCGGACAGTAAAGTTTGAGCAGAGTTTGTCGTTACGGGTAAATATTCTGATCAATGTGTGATAATATTGACACATTCATAGTTATAAGTCAGACTGGAAATGAAGAATTGTAAATGTGCAGCATGGGTCAGTCGTCAAGTCGCTATTCCCTTCAACGTGGTTCATGTTTGAATGTTCGGACAGTAAAGTTTGAGCAGAGTTTGTCGTTACGGGTAAATAGTCTGATTAAAGTGTAATAATATTGACGCATTCATAGTTATAAGTCAGACTGGAAGTGAAGAATTGTAAATGTGCAGCATGGGTCAGTCGTCAAGTCGCTATTCCCTCCAACGTGGTTCATGTTTGAATGTTCGGACAGTGAAGTTTGAGCAGAGTTTGTCGTTACGGGTAAATATTCTTATCAATGTGTGATAATATTGACGCATTCATAGTTATAAGTCAGACTGGAAATGAAGAATTGTAAATGTGCAGCATGGGTCAGTCGTCAAGTCGCTATTCCCTCCAACGTGGTTCATGTTTGAATGTTCGGACAGTAAAGTTTGAGCAGAGTTTGTCGTTACGGGTAAATAGTCTGATTAATGTGTGATAATATTGACGCATTCATAGTTATAAGTCAGACTGGAAATGAAGAATTGTAAATGTGCAGCATGGGTCAGTCGTCAAGTCGCTATTCCCTCCAACGTGGTTCATGTTTGAATGTTCGGACAGTAAAGTTTGAGCAGAGTTTGTCGTTACGGGTAAATATTCTGATCAATGTGTGATAATATTGACGCATTCATAGTTATAAGTCAGACTGGAAATGAAGAATTGTAAATGTGCAGCATGGGTCAGTCGTCAAGTCGCTATTCCCTCCAACGTGGTTCATGTTTGAATGTTCGGACAGTAAAGTTTGAGCAGAGTTTGTCGTTACGGGTAAATAGTCTGATTAATGTGTGATAATATTGACGCATTCATAGTTATAAGTCAGACTGGAAATGAAGAATTGTAAATGTGCAGCATGGGTCAGTCGTCAAGTCGCTATTCCCTCCAACGTGGTTCATGTTTGAATGTTCGGACAGTAAAGTTTGAGCAGAGTTTGTCGTTACGGGTAAATAGTCTGATTAATGTGTGATAATATTGACGCATTCATAGTTATAAGTCAGACTGGAAATGAAGAATTGTAAATGTGCAGCATGGGTCAGTCGTCAAGTCGCTATTCCCTCCAACGTGGTTCATGTTTGAATGTTCGGACAGTAAAGTTTGAGCAGAGTTTGTCGTTACGGGTAAATATTCTGATCAATGTGTGATAATATTGACGCATTCATAGTTATAAGTCAGACTGGAAATGAAGAATTGTAAATGTGCAGCATGGGTCAGTCGTCAAGTCGCTATTCCCTCCAACGTGGTTCATGTTTGAATGTTCGGACAGTAAAGTTTGAGCAGAGTTTGTCGTTACGGGTAAATATTCTGATCAATGTGTGATAATATTGACGCATTCATAGTTATAAGTCAGACTGGAAATAAAGAAATGTTAATGTGCAGCATGGGTCAGTCGTCAAGTCGCTATTCCCTCCAACGTGGTTCATGTTTGAATGTTCGGACAGTAAAGTTTCAGCAGAGTTTGTCGTTACGGGTAAATATTCTGATTAATGTGTAATAATATTGACGCATTCATAGTTATAAGTCAGACTGGAAATGAAGAATTGTAAATGTGCAGCATGGGTCAGTCGTCAAGTCGCTATTCCCTCCAACGTGGTTCATGTTTGAATGTTCGGACAGTAAAGTTTCAGCAGAGTTTGTCGTTACGGGTAAATATTCTGATTAATGTGTAATAATATTGACGCATTCATAGTTATAAGTCAGACTGGAAATGAAGAATTGTAAATGTGCAGCATGGGTCAGTCGTCAAGTCGCTATTCCCTCCAACGTGGTTCATGTTTGAATGTTCGGACAGTAAAGTTTGAGCAGAGTTTGTCGTTACGGGTAAATATTCTGATTAATGTGTGATAATATATACGCATTCATAGTTATAAGTCAGACTGGAAATAAAGAAATGTTAATGTGCAGCATGGGTCAGTCGTCAAGTCGCTATTCCCTCCAACGTGGTTCATGTTTGAATGTTCGGACAGTAAAGTTTGAGCAGAGTTTGTCGTTACGGGTAAATATTCTGATCAATGTGTGATAATATTGACACACTCATAGTTATAAGTCAGACTGGAAATGAAGAATTGTAAATGTGCAGCATGGGTCAGTCGTCAAGTCGCTATTCCCTCCAACGTGGTTCATGTTTGAATGTTCGGACAGTAAAGTTTGAGCAGAGTTTGTCGTTACGGGTAAATAGTCTGATTAATGTGTGATAATATTGACGCATTCATAGTTATAAGTCAGACTGGAAATGAAGAATTGTAAATGTGCAGCATGGGTCAGTCGTCAAGTCGCTATTCCCTCCAACGTGGTTCATGTTTGAATGTTCGGACAGTAAAGTTTGAGCAGAGTTTGTCGTTACGGGTAAATAGTCTGATTAATGTGTGATAATATTGACGCATTCATAGTTATAAGTCAGACTGGAAATGAAGAATTGTAAATGTGCAGCATGGGTCAGTCGTCAAGTCGCTATTCCCTCCAACGTGGTTCATGTTTGAATGTTCGGACAGTAAAGTTTGAGCAGAGTTTGTCGTTACGGGTAAATATTCTGATCAATGTGTGATAATATTGACGCATTCATAGTTATAAGTCAGACTGGAAATGAAGAATTGTAAATGTGCAGCATGGGTCAGTCGTCAAGTCGCTATTCCCTCCAACGTGGTTCATGTTTGAATGTTCGGACAGTAAAGTTTGAGCAGAGTTTGTCGTTACGGGTAAATATTCTGATCAATGTGTGATAATATTGACGCATTCATAGTTATAAGTCAGACTGGAAATAAAGAAATGTTAATGTGCAGCATGGGTCAGTCGTCAAGTCGCTATTCCCTCCAACGTGGTTCATGTTTGAATGTTCGGACAGTAAAGTTTCAGCAGAGTTTGTCGTTACGGGTAAATATTCTGATTAATGTGTAATAATATTGACGCATTCATAGTTATAAGTCAGACTGGAAATGAAGAATTGTAAATGTGCAGCATGGGTCAGTCGTCAAGTCGCTATTCCCTCCAACGTGGTTCATGTTTGAATGTTCGGACAGTAAAGTTTCAGCAGAGTTTGTCGTTACGGGTAAATATTCTGATTAATGTGTAATAATATTGACGCATTCATAGTTATAAGTCAGACTGGAAATGAAGAATTGTAAATGTGCAGCATGGGTCAGTCGTCAAGTCGCTATTCCCTCCAACGTGGTTCATGTTTGAATGTTCGGACAGTAAAGTTTGAGCAGAGTTTGTCGTTACGGGTAAATATTCTGATTAATGTGTGATAATATTGACGCATTCATAGTTATAAGTCAGACTGGAAATAAAGAAATGTTAATGTGCAGCATGGGTCAGTCGTCAAGTCGCTATTCCCTCCAACGTGGTTCATGTTTGAATGTTCGGACAGTAAAGTTTGAGCAGAGTTTGTCGTTACGGGTAAATATTCTGATCAATGTGTGATAATATTGACACACTCATAGTTATAAGTCAGACTGGAAATGAAGAATTGTAAATGTGCAGCATGGGTCAGTCGTCAAGTCGCTATTCCCTCCAACGTGGTTCATGTTTGAATGTTCGGACAGTAAAGTTTGAGCAGAGTTTGTCGTTACGGGTAAATATTCTGATCAATGTGTAATAATATTGACGCATTCATAGTTATAAGTCAGACTGATAAATTAGACTTCAAACTTTTTATTTTTGTTGTCGAGTCTGGCTTCAAATATCTTCGGACACATACATTTGTTTACATTAGACAATTCAGAATGGTGATGTACACTCAATTGTAAGTAGGCATTTGAATCTAAGAAACTTTTCAACAATTGATTCAGCATTGATTACCTGCAGCTTGAATTTTCATTTTTATATGTTCACGTTTAATATTATTTTTTATTATTATGCATGATAATCAACCACAAAAAAGGCTCTGAATGATTTCATGTAGCAAGAAGAGTCTACTTTATTTGAAATTGGAGTGTCATTGTGATTAGTAGGCTTACCTTATCTATATTCGAACTGTCAATACCTGCAGCTGTTGATTCAAGACTTATATGAACTATGTGTGAAATTGTAGTGGCATTGTGGTTAGTAGGCCCTCCCTATACTTCATTATCAACGGTACCTAGCTGTTAATCAAAGATTATCATAGACTGTAATTATTAAAATAGTATTTTTTGTTTCTTTCAAGGTAAAACTTCCAGCTTTAAGAAAAGCTCACTATGTGTGAAATTGTAGTGGCATTGTGGTTAGTAGGCCCTCCCTTTACTTTATCATCAATGTACCTAGCTGTTAATCAAAGATCATTATAGACTGTAATTATTAAAATGGTAAATTTTTTTCTTTCAAGGTAAAACTTGCAGCTTTATGAAAAGCACACTATGTGTGAGATTGTAGTGGCATTGTGGTTAGTAGGCCCTCCCTATACTTTTTCATCAATCTACCTAGCTGTTGATCAAAGATTATTATAGACTGTAGGCCTAATTATTAAAATAGTATTTTTTGTTTCAAGGTAAAACTTTCAGCTTTAAGAAAAGCTCACTATGTGTGAAATTGTAGTGGCATTGTGGTTAGTAGGCCCACCCCATACTTTATCATCATGGTACCTAGCTGTTAATCAAAGATTATTCTTACTGATTATTAAAATAGTATTTTTGTTTGTTACAATGTAAAACTTTCAGTCCTGAGAAAAGCCCATTATGTGTGAAATTATGGTTAGTAGGCCATCTATACTGCATCATCAAGGACTTAATAAGTTCATACAAATCTTTGATTAACAGCTAATTATCTTTCTTTCTGTATGCTTCAATGTAAAATTACCATGTCCGTTTTTACTAATACAATAAAAAATATTTTTCCTCTTACACCTGTTAATTATTTGTATAAACAACTGCCAATTGCTTCCATGTAGTGCCGCGAAAGAACGGTTGGGGTGGGGATTTCAACAAATATTTTCAGTGTCGATCTAGTACCGATATGCTACCGTATTCAAGGCTAATCGATGGCGTGATGGTACCAGATTGGTGCCGCATTAGTTCCGATTTGGTAGCGTTTTGGCAACAGGGGTTCAAGCGTGAAAAATTCTCATTGCCTATTTGATACCGAACTGGCGCCGCTTTGGTGACGTTCGGTTGCCGCCATGCGCTTCCAAATCGGTAACGGAAAGGAAACATATTCTCGTCATGATGCATTGCCTATTTGACACCGCTCTGACACCGATTCGGTGACGGCCGGCTGCCGCTTGCGGCACCACATCGGTAACCGAAAGGAGGACACTTTGGTGCGGGTTCGGTGTTGCACAGTGGCACCGATGTGGTACCGCACATACTAGAAAATGCGGTACCGAAACGGTGACGCACTGCCGCTCTGTGTTTGCTGGGAACTGGTCTGATGATGACAGAAGTTTTATTCTCGACGGGGTACTTGCAATATTCAATTCAGAGAAAGGGTAGTCATCTCGACGTCGAATAATCAGGTTGTCTTCCACCTTTGCAAATGTGATGCCTGGCTGATCAGTCCATGTATGACCTACCAACAACTCCACTGGTTTTACTGTCTGGCACAACTAACACCTCCACCTCAGTCTCGAGCTACGTGAGAATACTTGTTGCACTTAAAACACCTCAGGCTTTGGCGTTCTTGTTGATCAGCTGGCTTACTGCCTTTCGGGTGTTGTGTCGTGGTATGCTGGGTTGTGGTATGCTGTCGCGAATCTCGTGAGTCAGATTCCTGTGATTTAGTAATTAATTTAGGTTTTATGGGACGTCTTGGTTCCCCGGCAAGTCGTAGATGTTCGGCGTCTATCTCTTCAAATCGGCGAATATCAAACAAGATATCATTTGTAGTCGTGTGCTGAGATGCCAACAAATTTGAACTCCGGGGCCGGGACTTTAAACCTATCAGTACCTGGGTTTTGGTCTCCTAGCTGGAATGTCAGACCCAAATCCTTGTATAACATCACTTTTTCATGAAAATAGTCTGTGATATTTTCTTCCTTAGACTACATACAATTGGTAATTTTTTTCAACTTTTCTGGGAGACTAACTTTGCCCACAAAAGTGTCCTTGAACAACGACACAAAGGTGTCCCAGGAGGTTATGTCCGCCTGATTGCCTAGTAGCCAGTGTAGAGCACCATCTCTCATTTGTGTTTGGGCAGCTTCCAATTTGAACGACTGTTGCCAACGGGGTAAGTTCGCAATTGTCTCCAGTGAGTTCAGCCAGTTTAAAGCTTGAGCTCCGGTTTCTGTTCCATCAAAACATGCAATCGATTTGGTCATATCAGGCATGGTGAGATAGTTTGTACCATCATCTCTAGGCCTACTTGTAGTATGGTTTTGGTCGGTGAAATTATTCATGACAGCAGTAAATGCTTAGCCTCTCTTTCTGTTCTTGTTGATCATCATTTGCGTCGTGGAGTGAATGGTGGAGTTTGTGTCACTAGATATCGGCCTTGAAGGTGGTGCAGATGACTGACGTTTTCTTCGCGCCCCCCTGCCACCTCGACGAAGTCCTGACGTCCTGGGCTTCCAGTAATTAAAACGTTCCAGTTTAGCGCGTTCAAGTTAGCTCCAAAGTTTTTTGCAATCTGTTGGAGAAGTGCGTTCACTGATCGTTATGGCGCAATTAATGATAGTTCTAGCTTGCCAGTAGCGCGTCGAGCGCTCTAGAGCGGTAAAGATGATTGATTATGCGGTCGATCTCGTTGCTACGCTGCCTTCACTAGGTAATACAAAACTGGCTGCCAAAACTTTTTTCTTCACCTAAGCATCTTTAATCAATATTGGGCTGAATAAATTGAAGTATCCTCAAAGTCAATGAAATGTAGGTTAACGAATAAGTCCTTGCGTAAATCGTTCACTCCGAATATCTCTTCCCCGGTAACTCAAGTACAGCGTCAGATACAGTGACGAATTAATTGACTCACACGTGTCCGCGATCGATTTTCTCGCTCTAGTCTGTTGAAAAATTAAAATTCGGGTCACTTAAAAACGAAACACTTCCTATATACAGTTCATTCCGATCTTGGGCTTTCAAAATAAAGTCTCGCCTTAGATCACTATCACTTTAGATTACTATCGCTTTAGATTACCAATCCGGCTTCTGATGTAATAAAGTGTCCAAACAACTACAATCCCGGCACTAGGAAGGGATTCTCATGATAATGATTTAGCTGTGGGACTAGGATGATTGTCACGTCAATGTTATTTATACGCACTCTAGTTGAAGTGTTGAATAATATTATATAATGTCAAAAGGTTACGATAAAATTAACGGTGTAAATTCAACGGTTTACAAAGGTGAGTCGGTGGGTAAAAATCGGTTACCCATGTCCATCTAAACAACCTCCTCCAATGGTTGGTGGATGTGTACTGCCTGTTATGGCGGAAGACCTTACATACTATAGCAGTGTTGGGGGAGTTCACTTATGAAAGGAACTTTTAAAAAGTTCAGTTCATATCAAATAAATCGATCTTTCAAAAAGTTCAAAGTTTGTTTTCGTGGCTTTGCTGTGAAAGTTCAAGTTCGAAAAAACATAAGTTCGTTCAAAAACTCACCTTCAAAAATATATGGAAAAAAGGGATCATACACGTTGTTTTGTGCGTCATCGTACTCGGTGGCTAGACAACTACCAACAGCGTCATCCATTTATATCACAATTAATTGAAAACTATCAAATTAATCAATACACAGTTGACTATAATTTGTGATCACTTTGAATTCGCGCCGCACCAGACTCTGAACAATACAGTTTACACAATCAGTTTACACAGCCTATTTTCCACCAGGATTCAGGCTAAGTCTTTTATCACAGTTCTTATGAGACTGTACATACAACTACAAGTCACAACACGTCAATCTTGGGCCACACGTGGGTGCCGGCTCGCTTGGTGACAAGTGATCACATGATGAAATCCTAAACAGGGAATATTGTACATTCGGGATAGACCGTAAAATAGTCGATCTCATTCGGAATTTGGACGGGAAAGTACGGATAGTGCGATCGCGTCGATTGGGACTATGATGAGTGATCTAAAGTTATGAACTTTCAAGTGAACGTTTTAATCCGTTAAAGATCACTGAAAAATCGAACGTGAAGAAAGTTCAAGATCGCCGACTGTAAATGTAACGCGTTCATTCAAAAGTTTGAAAAATACGAAAGCGTTCATTTTAAAAGTTCATTACCCAACACTGTACTATAGTATGGCTGAAGGCCACTTCCGGTAAGAAAATATGAATATGGAACACCTAATAGTTAACAGTGAGGATCTATCAATGCATGCTCACAAACTTCAAGAAGTCAGCTATTTTATGTAGGCCCTAGACCCAGGCCTACTCATTCAGGGTCTTGACAATTTTGTAAGCAAATGCACCTTCAATGTGGTGGTTCAACAAATTGTTTCAGTATCACCAAGTGTAAATCCAAACTCAATTTTGTTCTGTGAGAACTCATATTGAAAGAATTGAAAATTTTCAACCTTTTGAAAATTTTCAATGAAAAAAATTCTCATCACATCACTACATGTACTCGTGTATATGATCAACAGCCTCAATAACAGTGTTTACTGACCCCAATGACCTACAACTTTCTTGGATCAATGATTGATAAGGGCATAAATTGTTCGAAATTTGTTAAAATGTGTGAAAATGCCGCTCTTGCCGCACGCGATAGGTTACTGATGCCGCTACCCAGGGCAAGTGGCACCTTTTATAACGACATATGCGCCTTCCGCCCTTGTCAACTCCGAAAATACCGCCCTTTAAATTGAACGTTTCCGTATAGTTCGACGATTTTAACTGGGCTGCACTTCAGAATAACTCAACAATTTTGTTCAAGTGGTAGTAGGCCCTATTTCAATAGTACGAAATCCTTTTATTTCCATATGGTAATTACACACATTTTCGGAGTATCATCAATTTTTTTCGAAGAGCTGATTATACCAACTGATGATTAAATATGAATTATTTAATCATTACTTAAGTTACAAAAAAAGCACATGTATCCAAGGGCAATAACAAGTTAATTTGCTCATTCTTTGCTTACCAGTACATAACTAATCATAACTTGATACAACTGACTCTAAATATGCTCAAATGTGAAGAAATAATAATAATGGTGATAGTAGTAGTAGTACAGTAGTAGTAAAATGATCTTCATTTTGGTGTTATGATAATATCTACGATACAGTAAAGATGACTAATAATAGTCGACTGTAATCAGTGGCGGCCGGTGACCTGCAAAATGGCGGGTGCTGCAGTTGAATGAAAGACATTAAATACGAGGCTACGCAGTCACAAAGCTATGGGCGTACAGGCTTGTAAATCGCCATACGGGGCCAAAAAAATTCCGTCTCAAACAAATATGCATTCTACTCATTTTACATTCACGTTTGGATCTGAACATTCATTTATATTGATAACTACACCACTATCTGTTTAGTTTGTCAGCGTAGATCAGATAAAGAATAACATCTGAAATTTGATACTGTTTGAACGCAAGTATACCTATCTGACTGCCATGATTCATCAATGGGTACCCAGTGACTTTTGTCGAGTGACCGAAGGGCTCGAAACACTCAGCCGTTTTAGTAATAGTGAAGTAAAGGATTAGGAGGCGGCGGGAGCCGTGAGTATACGGTGTTCCGAGTATTTTCAATTCGGCAGTGTTCGTGCACGTTCGCGCTTGTTGGTGATACCCGACTGCAGTACCATATAGGCTTTAATTCTCCCATTTTTCCCTTCACGGCATGCTCCCTTTGCCCATCTACTCCAATCTGCTTCGCGCTGCCGAGCGTTCAGTACGTAGGATGTACGAAATATTGCCTAGCGTTGCTCTTGCAGGCGTTCAGTGGCGCGTAGTGCTAATGATGCATTAGAATCCGTGGATGTTTCACCATGAATAAAAACTATTTTTTCTCATTTTTTTTAAAAGCTGTAGTTGTAAACAATGATTGCTAGATGAAAAACATTGTACGAAATAAAATAAGTGATGCATTCAATATGAATTGATTGAACATAGCCTAGCATCTGGCAAATCACAGGGAGTGCTGCTTTTCAGCAGTACTTACACACGAGCCGCCACTGACTGTAGTTCATTTTAACCGGAAAGAGGTAATATTCAGTATGGGATGAGATTTCCTAGGGACGCTCTACCACATAACCTTGTTAAAACCATAGATAATTAAATATTGATTAGGATTTGAATGCTGTTAAAACTAAAGAGGCACACAATGGGTTGAAATTTAAAGTTTGATTATTTGGCATGAAAAAATGAAAAATATATAGGGTGTAATTCCAAGTTCAGATCTAATTAAGGTGATGTCTTTAAGAGTTGTGCTAGGAACTATGCAGTGGAGATAGATCAGAAGACCCTATTTTTTTCGTCTTCACGTCGATTGTTTCTTCTTTTCTCCCAATTTCTTCCTCTCGATCGACTTTTTAAATATGTGTGTTGAAGATCTTTCTTTTACTACTTGGTGTTGGTTGTTTAGAAGATGAAGTTTTACTTTGGCTCGGTAAGAGCTGAGGCAAGGAGTTTGAGATGATCGTTTGGCAAACTGTCGTAGAGTTTGGGACCAAGATAGGAGAATAACTTCAGAATTTAGTGGATAAACAGATTGTACGAAAGTTACCTGAGTGACCTGTTATTACGGGTAACACCAATAATCAAATTCTATTTCATTGTTCACAATGTACGTTTTTATGTTCAATAAATGTTTGATTAAAATAATATAGGTCTACCATTATAAGAATTTATTCACTAATGCCTTCCACCATGTTTCACCTTTCCCTATAGTGTAACGTACTAGCTAATAATAGGGATGATTAAACAAATGTCGAGACAGTGATAAAATGAATTTACTTATTCGTGAGATTCTCATGAAAATAGACATGGAATCTTTTTTTTTATATTGGGTTTTAACGACGCACTATACTGATTGCTACGATCTATTGGCGTCGGTGAATGATGAATGAGATGATGGGATGATGAGGTGAAAGGTTATTTTATTAGGTATTTTGGATAGTGGGCAGGAGTCGGTCGTGGCCTGTTGTTAAGGAACCATCCCAGTATCAACTTGAACGACAGAGGGAAACCACGAAAAACCCCTGTCAGGATGGTCGACCATGGCGGGAATCAAACCCCGGTCTCCTGAATGACGGTTCAGTGTGTTACCACGCGGCCACGCGTCTCGGTGAGGTGTGCAAGTGATGCTAAGGAGGGAAAACAGTCGATCAGCACAGTTATCTCTCATGAATACAAGTATACCTTGTAATGGTTTGTGCTAGAAAACAAATATTAGAATGCAATGTTCAGGGTAATCTTCAGGTCATTACTTATGTGACACAACTTTTCAACAATACTGTCTTGTAAGTAGGCGACTTCGACACTGTCGTCACTAAATCTAATATTCAAATTGTTGTTCAAGAGGGCCAGGGAAATTGATTCAAGTTTATTTACAGTTTCATTTAGGTCTACAGTTCCAATTTCACTTTTACCTAGTTTCACTTTCTTGGCAGTATCTCACATGATCAGTGGCTATGAACTGATTCTCAGGTATGACTAGGTCTACCGGTACCGTAGAACTATTTTCCAAACTGTCGGTAACAGGTATATCAGGTGCTGGTACATTCATGGGGGAACCTATATCAAAGTGTTCCACTGTCACAACTTTACGACGTTTCTTTGAAGGATGTAAAGGCAGTTCACTTCTACTCTTACGTGGTGGCCTTGGCCTCGATTGTGACATCTCATCCTGTAACAAAGGTTTTGAAAAGTTAGTCTGTTATGACAAATTTTGACGTGAATTCATCAACACTTAGTTTAGTATCTTGGGGTCTGAATCTAGGGTCTACACACAAGCTACCGGTATATGAATGCAAACGTAAGTTGGGCCAAGTGAGCATGTACTTCAATAATTGAGGCATTGTCCAAAGATTGAAACAAAATACAAATACAAATTGCTCTGAACCTGGAATGTGAGCTTAAACTAGGCCAAGGCCCTTGGGAAATTTGTTAGGTTATGTCATTATGTCGAGTGTAGCAGCTAGGCCCCAGGCATAGGCCTAAACACATTCCCACAGGCCTAGGATTAAGACTATTAAAATCCAAAGATAACATGCTGAACTTTCAATTTACTAGTTATTGTGTAGGCCTATTGATTCTCACCTAGGGCACCCGTCGTTTCGCTGGATATGGGTCTGGATGTGTTTCAGTCGGACCCAAACCATGGGGGAAATGTTTCGTACAGAATATGTACCGGTACGTCGACTTGCTAATATCCACTAGCTTTTGATGGCGCTTGTCAGCTTGCTTGCGAAGGTGAATCCATCTCAAACTCTTGCTACATTCAACACACTGGCGAACATTGTGGATTTTTTTAGGGTCAATTAACGTTGAAATAAATTCACTGCATGGTTTTGGAAAAGGCAAGAATCTTACGTTCTCATTGGCACGATGTAGTGACACCAACCTATCTCATCATAATATATAAGGAAGGTGACCCAACTCTGGTCTTGAAAGTGAAATAATTCCGGGATCAGAATCTGAGTCAATCGTCCCCATTGCCTGTAGCGCAACCATCGCTTTCATTTCAAACTATTTAGAACAACAATGCTCAACAACGGCCATACACGCTATACACGGCCCAGTAGATTACGAGAATGATAGATTTTGTTAGTTCAACAAAGCCACCGCCGTAACCACTCTTATTACATCTAGTTCACTGTCAATATGGTTGATATTATAGAAAGATATTATTGGTGAAAAAATATAACAGGTCTCATAATTAATATCAATCTATCGTATTGGCGCACGGTCAAATTTGGGCCTAGGAAGAGAACATTTAGAGCAACGGTGGCAATCTAAACGTAAATTAGATCGAGGCCCAATAAATGATTGAAAAACTTAAACTGAGTCTCAAAAATATTATAGAATCATCATATCAATAAGCAAAAATTTAGCGCGCATTATTGAATTATTCTGTGATAATAGTACTCAAACATAGGTCTATTATGTTTTAACGTTGATATAGCATTTGTAGTATGGGTGGTTACTAGGGGCTCATTGGTTGTTCATAAGAAGAGAGGGCGGAGAATAACTGAGAGCTAGACACAGGTAGGCGGAGTTTAAATGAGATGAGTTTGGAAAGAGATGAGTTTAGAATGAGATGAGTTTAGAATGAGATGAGTTTAGAATGAGATGAGTTTAGACAGCCAATGTACGGTTTCGTTAAAATGAGATGAGTTTGGAAAGAGATGAGTTTAGAATGAGATGAGTTTAGAATGAGATGAGTTTAGAATGAGATGAGTTTAGAATGAGATGAGTTTAGACAGCCAATGTACGATTTTGTTAAAAATGAGATGAGTTTGGAAAGAGATGAGTTTAGAATGAGATGAGTTCAGAATGAGATGAGTTTAGAAAGAGATGAGTTTAGACGGCCAATAGACAAGTTAGTTTTAAATGAGATGAGTTTGGAAAGAGATGAGTTTAGAATGAGATGAGTTTAGAATGAGATGAGTTTAGAAAGATATGAGTTCGAAATGAGATGAGTTTAGAAAGAGATGAGTTCAGAATGAGATGAGTTTAGAATGAGATGAGTTTAGAATGAGATGAGTTTGGACGTCACCGCTATAGGCATACCGGTATGGAACGTTATTTCGAGTGGTTATAGCCGCGGTAAGGTTTGAAGCTATTTTTAATAATTCCTATTGTTTTCAACTGAATTCTAGATGATGGCTTGGGAATTGACTCCACGCAAATCAACAACACTCCGAACCAAATACGAAAACCTTAAAGCAAAGGCCAGAGCGAAGGTAGCGTCTGAAAAACAATATTCCTTCCAAACCGGCGGAGGGCCTTATACAATCCTCCAAAGTTTAAAGATAATGACATCTTGGAAGATATTCTTACTCTGATTCCACTGTCATCTTCAGGCCTCCCCGCACGCAATGACAGCGATGCTGCCGCAATTGAAGCGATCGGTATGACCTCTCACCTTATAGCTATGGATGGTCTTCGGCTATCGTCCTAATGTTTTTTTAGTAATTGCGACAGTCAAGACGTTGATTTTAGCAGTAGTTTGAGTTCAACCACAGAAACGAATTGAATGGAGTGCAACTTGTGATTATTTTTTGAAACTCTTGTTGTCATGTACGACTCGAGTCATTCAGAAACACTGAGAACATTTATAAACCAACTAATAATTCACTGAACCGTCATTCAGGTGACCGGGGCTCGATTCCCGCCATGGTCAACCATCCTGGCGTTTTTTTTCATGGTTTCCTAACAACAAGCCACGACCAACTCCTTCCCACTATCCGAAAACACCTGATAATATAACCTTCCATCTCATCATCCCATCATATCATATATCATTCACCGACGCTAATAGATCGTAGTCATCACTACAGTGCGTCGTTAGACCCAATATAAATAAATAAAATTCTATGTCATGATAAAATGTTGACAATTAAGTTTTATGAATCATGTTAACGTGTATTTCAAGATGTGTGAGTTCATACTTTTTACGCATGTTGATTGATTTATCATTTTATTGCAGACAAAGGGAACAGCATCAGAAACCATGTATCACAACATAGTGACAGCAGTGATAGTTGCGATGATCCACCACCTCTGGAGTCAAGTGAAATTATTGTCATCTCAGGTGCAGATGATACGTTTGCTTTGAATGAGGTAAAGCCTAAATTTGTATGCACACACATAAATATATGTGAATATATTTGTGTATATATATATATATATATATATATATATATATATATATATATATATATATATATATATATATATATATATATAAAATAATTGAATATTCAAACATGTTCATATATCTTGTACTTTTTCAAAACTTGGGCCTATATAATTTTATCTTATTTTTTGAAATAATATATCTTTTCATTTTGTTATCAACAGTCGCTAGTGGGGGACCATTTGCTACCAGTCATAAGCCTCACACAACAGGGAGACTGTGTAGGCCCACAGGCATGGGATGGAACATACAGTCCTGCAATGCTGAAAAGGGTAAAGCACCCAGTCCTTGCAAAACAATCGACCACACCGTCTTCACGTAAGTTGATGAGATACTATACCTAATAATGAACATGAATAATCTCAATAATTTGTCCTCAAGTTGCATTGGTACTGCCTACTGACTAGAATGGTAGTGAATTTGATGAAACTTTTTTTTTAATAACATCGAAACTTGATACAAAATCATTGATCCCGAATTAAGGCTGAGGATGAAAGTTAGGAAACTGAATAATGATACTGATGTAACTGAAACTGGATAATGATATTCTATTTGCTTTTTGTTTGGGTTTCTGAGTGGTGAATGTTCAATTACTCTCCGGACTTGATGATAATTTTGAAAATCATGAAGTTCAAATCATTACGTCAAACCCTCATCGATTTACAATCCATCACATGCAAGTTTTTTTTTTTAAATAACTGCATAACCACAGAATAACCACAGATTATCAATCCATAATGTAAATGTGTTACGTATTACGTATTTTTTAGTACCTCCATCACAATCTCATCGGCGCAGACCGTTGATGTCCGAAAAAGTCGAGTCAGTTTCTTCAAGTACGAAAAAGTTTTCGTCAATGGCCATGGCCAAGAAAGAATTGGCGGACTTGCGTAAAGAGCTGACTCTGACCGAACATGAGGACCACATGAGCAGAGCAAAAGAGCTACACTCTATTGACCTCAAAATCAAGAAAGTCCAGTTAGCTCTACTCCTACACGAGTATCGCGAGAAGACAGAAACGGACTTCATTTGTAATGATTAGCGCATGAGAGAATGAACATTGGAAAATAATAATTCATTGAATGAACTCACCTACAGCATTTCATTTGTATTACCCAACATTTATCACCTAGCATTCCTAATAATTGTTGACCACTTGAACTTAGTTATTAAGGAAAATCATTCATCCACGCGCATTTTGTCACCACGAAATTCGATGACAATATTCTAGAGCATTTGCCCAAAGTATTCCACCAAGGTAAGTTGTACAGTTGCGTTTCCATCGCCATTCTCTGGTAGTACGCGAATTTGATCTCCTTCGATGTCCAGATCCGGGAGTTGGGGATCGTGGGGTGGTACCTCTTCGTTCATATCAATCGCGATATTATGAACGACCGCGCAGGCTGCAATGATATCTTGAACGGTGTCAAGCGAAACGCTCAAGCCTAGAGAAAGACGGGGAAAACGCCTTTTCCATGTACCATACTGTCGCTCAACAGTGCTTCGCGTTCGTATTTGAGACTCATTGAATAACTGTTGAGCAGGCTGCTGAGCGTTACGGATGGGTGTAACAAGATACGACTGCTGAGTGTACCCAGAGTCACCCAACACAATACCATTGCCAAAAGTACCCATTTCCAAGCGTGCTCGAATCGCGGAATTGTTAAAGATGGTCTGATCGTGAGCGGATCCTGGCCACCTGGCTACAAGGTCTGTGATCCGCATTTTATAGTCGCAAATGGTTTGTACGTTCAGGGAGAACCAACCCTTTCTGTTCCGATACACTTCGCCATCATCACCGCCTAAAACAATAGACTATAATTTTAATACAAATGGAATACAAAGTGTGATTTATAATTGCATATATAGGCTTAATAAGTCAAATCAGTATGTTTGTAGGCATTTTTAAGAAGCTTTCAGATATACGGATGTATTTAAGCACATCAGTGTGTTTTGTAAATTGATTACAAAGTCTTTCATAGGGCTTTAAAAGCAGCACACCAGTGTGCATCTAGGCATGTCTTTAGAAACACATCAGTGTGTAGATGTAGGGATGTGGGCCTGTTTATAGGGCATTCAAAGCACATTACTGTCCTTCTGGCCATCTCTTCAAAAGCAAGAAGCACACTGGTGAGCTTCTAGGCGGGCCTTTAGAAGCACACCAGTGTACTACGCTTGACGGCTGCCTGTAGTCTTCAATTCACACAAATATTATCATAATTGAAATCATTACTGTGAAGAGGGTTGGTATATTCATTCTTTACGGCAGTACACGAATCTTACACTAATGAGGTGATATTCCTGACTCCAGTTTCACCCAAAGAATTTTATGAAATCATCTGTAAAGTTGGAAAAAAAAAGTCCGCAGGTGTGGATGAAATACCTTGTCACATCATTAAGCTTGTTGAAGTCTACATCATGCGTCCTCTCGTACACATTATCAACGCGTCCTTTGAACAGGGCTGGTTCCCCACATCATTGAAAATTTCGAAGTTGGTACCGATTTTCAAAAAAGGTGATAGGGCCAATCTATCTAACTATCGACCAATTGCCCTACTCTCCGTTTTTTCAAAAATATTTGAAAATGCTTTCCATTCAAGATTAATATCTTTCCTGAATCGACACTCTTTGATTAATGGAAACCAGCATGGGTTTACGAATGGTAAATCGACAACCACTGCTATATCGTCCTTCATAAGTGACGTAATAAATGCTCTTGAGCGCAAAGAGGATGTGATTGGGGTGTTCTACGACTTCTCCAAAGCGTTTGATGCAGTTGATCACTCAATACTAATTAGTAAGTTGGCATCTTTTGGAATATCTGGAGTAGCAAACAATTGGATAAAAACATACTTGCAGGATCGTAAGCAGGTCGTTTACCTGACAGATGATGCTGGTCAGGTTTATAAATCTGAGGAATCAATTATTAACATCGGGGTACCGCAAGGATCAACACTGTCACCGTTATTGTTTATCCTCTTTACGAATGACTTGCCTAAATTGAACACGATTGGGAAACTCACCCTCTTCGCCGATGACACGAGTCAACTGATCAGCTCAAATAACGATGACGCACCTAAGATGGCTTCTGAGGCAGTCGCGGAACTGCAGGACTGGTGTGTCAAAAATAAACTCTTTTTGAACAAGGACAAAACAATTTTGATGCAGTTCAGAACTAAACAGAAGAAATGCGAGCATTCACCGTTAGTGAGGATGGATGGCAAGAGTTTGAAAGTGAAGACGGAGACAAAGTTTTTGGGAATAATTGTGGATGAAGTATTGAGCTGGGTTAGTCACGTTAAATCTGTGTGTTCCCAGGTGGCTTCATGCTGTTATCTTCTTCGTAAACTGATGACTGCATCTAGTCTAGACACTGTAAGAATGCTGTATTACGCCCATTTTGAGTCGAGACTACGTTATGGAATAGTATTGTGGGGTAACTCATCCCAAGTGACAAGACTCTTCAGGCTACAAAAAAGCGCTCTGCGTATCATGGCACGCGCAAGCAGAGACCCGTGTGCTCTGGTTTGGGTCAAAGACTCTTGTAGGTCGTTATTCAGAAATTTTAATATACTGACAGTCACATGCTTATACATCCAAAGTGCTATAATGTTTGTGCTTGAGAACGATCATGTGGGTGTTACTCACGATGAGATTCACGAATATGATACAAGAAAAAAAACAGAGTATGTACTAGAGTCTCACAGGTTGGAACTATTCACGAGAGGACCTATATATGCAGGATGCAAGTTTTTCAATGCCCTGCCAAATTCTCTCAAAGTTTCCAGTAAACAATCATCGAGAAATGTGTTCAAAGAAGCTCTGCGTAAATTTCTCACCGAAAAATGCTTTCACAGAGTCGATGAATTCTGTTGAATACTCCATATTTATCTTTGCTTTGGACCTTTGTTCTCTATTTTTATTCGTTTTCAATGTGTATAGTGAAAGTTATTTGCTATTTTTTGTTGTATTTACCTAACTTATTACTTTAAATGTCGTTTTATATCATCTATGTGATCAACCAAAAAGACAATAAACCATTATTATTATTATTATTATTATTATTATTACTGTGAAGAGGGTTGGTATATTCATTCTTTACGGCATCGAAATGACTAACCTGGCCCTTGCAATCGGATGTGAGTGCAATCTATTGCTCCTAAGACTCGAGGAAAACGATTCATCTCGTAGAAGCCTCTATAGGTTTTCGTTATCTAGTACTGAGTCTCAGGAAAGTGAACGAATGAATGAATGAATATTAGAGTTTTAAGGCGCATCGACAGCGAGGTCATTTAGCGCCTGTCGAAATAAGTTGCAACAAAAGGTGAAAAGTGTGATATAAAGGTGGAAGTGAAATTTTGATGAGAACACCTAAATACATTAAACTAAGACTAAGACTAAACTATGTCTACAGTGTCTAAAGACGTTATACACTAATTTGTTAAAACCGAACATGTGTGTGCTGTAAAGGGTCACACCCATGGGACTAGGATGAGAACGTTTTATTACTTGTTCTCAGTTCAAACTCCCCCTCAAATAGGAGTGGAGGAACGACAAACCAGAATAGATATATGGTGGAATATGGTTTGATTTAAAATATTCCTGATGTCTATCCCGAGAGATCGGCATCAAGAATAAGTATCAAATGTCAAAAAGCAGTACATTGGTGAAAGATGATTGCACAAACAACGTCATCTTGAAAGTTATTGCTTATGGTAGCCGTAGTATTACGAAGCAGGAGAAGAACATGTCGGCCACCGAGAGAGAATGCTTGGCAGTCATATGGGCAATCGAGAAGAATAGGCAGTACTTGGAAGGAATGAAGTTCACCGTAATCACTGATCATCATTCGCTGGTCTGGCTGCATAACCTCAAGGACCCAGGAGGCAGATTATCAAGATGGGCACTACGTCTCCAACCATATGACTACGAAATCGTACATCGGAAAGGCAAAGACCATCTCGTACCGGACGCCTTGTCACGAGCGGTTCCCGATATCACTGAAATGGACAACGGAACTACTCAGGTACATTTAGACCTAATATCGATTCCCCTTGTGATTGTAGATAAATGGTACAATCAGATGTTATGTAAAGTGCGTGATGACCAGTTACACTATCCGAAATGGAGAATTCAAGAGGGACGATTGTACAAGAACGCAGGTACTTGGAAGTTAGTCGTTCCTAAAGAGCAACGACAAGCAGTTTTTGAAGAGTGTCACGATCATCCCACAGCAGGACATTTGGGCATTTTCAAGACGTATCACAGAGTGACCACTAATTATTACTGGCCCAAGCTGAAACATGATGTGACGAAGTATGTTAATAAATGTACTGTATGCCTCCAGTACAAACCAGAGCAAAAGTCACCGGCAGGTTTAATGGGCAAACCAAAACAGGTGGAACGTCCATGGCAGTTAATATCGACGGATATTATGGGTCCGTTTCCAAGGTCTACCCAAGGGAATAAATACCTGCTTGTGGTGTCTGATTGGTTCACTAAGTATACCTTACTGTTTCCACTGCGAGCCGCAACCGCCAGTAAGATTATCAAGCACATAGAAGAAGATGTCTTCCTAGTCTACGGTGCGCCACAAACGATCGTTTGTGACAACGGCACACAGTACGCAGGAAAAGCATTGTCACAGCTAGCCAAAGAATATGACTGTCGAATATTCTTCAACGCTCGTTATCATCCACAGGTTAACCCAACAGAAAGAATTAACCGAGTGCTCAAAACGATTATCGCATCTTACGTGGCCGACAAACACAATACTTGGGATAAAAATCTCCCAAACTCGGGTTTGCGTTGAGGACCGCGAAACATGAGGTAACTGGTCACACTCCAGCCTACCTTAATTTTGGCCGCGAAGTTTGTATCTCAGGTAGAGAGCATGGACGACCAGACGACAACAACGAGGTGCCAAAGTGTGCAGAGAGAACCGGACGAGATCAGGAAGCCCAAGATATACTCCAACTGTTCAAAGATGTAGAGAAACGAATGAAACAGGCGTACGAAAATAGTGCTGAGAGGTATAACCTAAGAAGACGCCCTCAAGAGTTCCAAGTTGAACAGACGGTATTTAAAAGAAACTTTGTACTATCAAATGCAGCCAACAACTTCTCAGCCAAACTTGCTCCGAAATTTGTTGGACCATTTCTCGTTAAAAGGAAACTTTCACCGTTGGTGTACGAGTTGGAGACGATGCAGAAGAAGAATCTCGGGCATTGGCACATAACTGATCTCAAACCTAATCCCGAATAAATCAAGATGTTTTATCCACCAAACTTTGTAGACGTTGGGGGGAGGTGTGACGTCAGCTTTACCATCAATAACATCATGGCAATGATGGCATGATATCTAATCAACCAATGATAGGACAGGGTTGATCAGCTGATGGGGTGACCGACCCTGCGAGAGAGGCGAGGTTGGTTAGTTAGTCAGTTGGGTCGAGATGAGTAAGTAGGCCTAACTCAAGTCTGCGGTCGATCTGTACGTGGAGGGAGACTGAAGAGATAAAGCGACTCGATTGAGGATTTATATATTTTATATGCGACGTTGATAATAGTTCTACGGGTATTTGCAGATATAATATGTAATTATATCAAGTCGTAATTAATGCAAATATACGTCACTGCAGCTTCAATTGGATCCGTCCGTGGAACATTACAGTTATATTATTCGCATTTTGCTTTATGAGCATTTCGCCTCTACGTATGTAGAAGATCGGCGCTATCGACTCTCAGGACACCGTCGGGGGAGCAAGCAGACGTCCGTCTTCGGCGACGCCCATTCAGGCCAAAGTTTGGTTTCGAGCTGCACTCCGTCTTATCACATGCGTCTGGGAAGTGACTGAAAACAAGGACCACGTCGATGGAATGTGCCGTCCTTGAACTGTTCCTACCCTGTACACCTGCCACGGGACGATGAGTATATAGTAGCCGATTGTTATACAATTATATATGTATAATTATTTGTAAATTGTATCAAGTATTATGAATTAAGTATTATTGGGGTCTCAGAGAACTAAGATTCGAGACGATTAACGTAAACTTATATTGAGTGTGTTTCACTTACACACCACTATTTGTGGCCAGTACATGGCATGTCATTATTGCCAAAAGTGCATATTGTCAGTTTGGCGTCGTTTGCTATGCGCACTATTAGTCGGGTTATTTTCATGTCGATGCAAGGCATCACCTTGTTGCACTAGGTGCGTATGTCAAGTTACCCTTATTATTCGCATTAGTCAGCCTCACATTGTATCGCATCACATTGTTGCACTAAGGGCGTATGTAACGTTATCATTATTATTTGCATTAGTCATAGGTGCACTGCATTACATTGTTGCACTGAATTGCAAGTTTGATTGTAGGCGCTCAGCGCATTGTGATAACTGTGTTTTCTCTTATGTGGGTATTGCACCTTATTACTGCAACAAGTGCATCATTATACGCACGACTAGGGTGAATAGTCATAACGTATGTTATAAAATGGAGCGGCAATTATTGTACGCATTCATGCTGTTTGTTGTTCTTTTGTTTTATTGAAGTAAATTGTTCTTTTGTTCCGTTCAAGTAGTGTTAATATTTTTATTTATAGACAGGGATTTCTCTATTTGACCTGACCTATAACTTGATTGTAAATAGAGTGGCGCCCTTACATCCTTTCCCGATCATGACGTGTAGCCTTGTTGACAAGAGAGTCCATTTCTAATATTCCATCCATTCGTCAGAACCAGCCCACACCGCTGAACCTAGCCCGGCACTCAGCTGTTATCTTTCGGCGAATACGATCGTAACAACTTCATCGCATGTTTTCATCAAGGTTTAATTTGTTCTATTGTAAATAAATAAGCTCGAGTCAGAAGTGTGCGACCTATTCGCAAACGAGTCAGCACCACTTCTTCTCATCTCGAATTGCGGATATTTGCCTGGTACAGTAAAACGAGGTAGACATATCTTCAGCATCCTAATAATACAATGTGATTTAAGAACGTGTGTTGTAAAAAGCCTTGACGTTCCACCAGATCGCGCTAGCGGCGTCGAGGTGGAGAACATGGGGCGAGCCGGAAGTGGGGTCGTTGGTTGGAGGGGGAATGGGGCTTTGACGAGGTGATCTGTCAACAAGAGATTCGTGTCCGGTCAAGTATCACATATCGATGGTTTATATCGACATGCAACGTGCTACTGGGGGTTCTGTAGCGAACAACTCTCTTACCACGACCTAGGTCTTACACCTATCTAGATCCGAGAGTGAAGAAGATTATTAAACCATGACTACCGATAGAGCTTAATACAGTTGCAAAACAAGATAATAATAACAAATGGGGTCTTCGGATTGCAATGACTTGACTTATTTCGAGACTAGTGGTCGCTGTGAGTTAAACCACGTGATCCCGGTCATCGAAACTCCGTTTAACGCGAGGAATCAATGGAATGGTATGACAATTCAGCCATATCTTGATTCATGTCATGATACTATGATCTTGAAGGTGATAATACAATGAGTGACAGTGAAAACAATGACCACCATCTTTGAATGCTGTTGTCACTGGATGAAAACGATGGACTTCACTTGGAGAGGAATACGGACGTAAAACAGAGAGGCGAGTTATCAAAGAAATTTCGGCCTCACTCAAATGAATGAATGAATATTAGGGTTTTAAGGCGCATCGACAGCGAGGTCATTTAGCGCCTGTCAAAATAGGTTGCAAACAAAAATAAAAGGTAAGTAGTGTTATATAAAGCTGCAAGTGAAATTCAGATGAGAACACCTCAATATATGAGAACACCTCAATATATGAAACTAAGACTGAACTATTACTAAAGTCAAAATGTGAGACGGAATTCCTTCTAGAAAGAAAAGAGGAGTTACAGGATTGGTTTCAAATGATAATTGGGATTATGCTTCTCGACGAGCTGGAAGGGGAGGAATAGAAATTGAGCTTCTTCTAAAGCGGAATAAGACCGACTCAACTGCTGTCTCTCCCAACTATGGCCACCCTCTGCCATTGCCTAATTCCAGCACGAATAACAGCGTCAAATTTCCAGGCCCAATGATCGATCGCCCACTATCTATTGATTCCCTGGTTGAAATATCAGCTGGAGTTCGCTTCTTGCTCGTCAGTGCCACGTCTCCACAACTCGTTCTGCTTACTTCACTCGTGCCCAGTCTATCCTGCAGTGCGGCATCATTACAGGGGTGCCACTGCATACAGCGAGATGATTTCCAGGTCGACCAGCACTTACTGGTGAGCTTAAGCATGCCTCACCTGAAATATAACTCGTCTTGTAGAGTGAAAACCTGATGATTGCGTCAAAAGAGTACACTGCGTGAATTGCGACGGTGACCACACTTCGTGCTCCCGAGACTGTCCACAGTGGGAAATAGCGAGACAAGATCCAGGAAATCAAAACATTCCACTACATGCTGCCAGGAGATTATACGCTGAACTTCACCCTTCTTCAAGCTCGTCCAAGATTTTCTCCCAGGTCGTTGTGCAGAACAACTCTACATCGCCTGAGGTCGAGAGGCTTCAAGTGAAGGAGCTGGGGAAGAATTTAGAGCACAATTAGATATGTCTCCGGAGCAAGCCAAGCGTCATGAGGAGGAAAAACTTCACCTTGAATTCCAATAAATGCTCAATCTGCGCTGTTCAAGTTTGTGTCAGAAAATCTTGTATATAAGGAAGTAGATGTATCGGTTCACCTGAACGGTGACTCTGCCTCTGCACGAACTCCAATTAAAATGAAGCCTCACTTCGACAACGGCAGGTTTACTGAAAGACAGACGTATTTCAATTACAGACTATTGGCTGACAGAGGACTCCATTGAGAATTGTTTTGGCCGTGTCAAAACTCGTTTCCGTTGTTTTGAAGAGGATGGAGCTCGATATGGATAATGTAAATAATAAAATGATGGCAGCGTACACCTCAAGCAATGTACGTGAACATAGCAAGACGTATAAGATGGTTAGCATGTATAACATGTTAGCATGGTATGAGATGGTTAGAGGACATAACGTCCAAGACATTTCATCCATTAAATATGGTCCATTATTCAAGGTCAATCCTAGATATGGTTCATTATTTAAGGTCCAATCCTAGATATAGTCCAGTTCATTTCGTCCATTGAATCAACAGTTGAATGACAATATGCGACATACATTGGTATGACGGTCAGAGTTTGGTGCATTGTGAATGTGACCTATGGCCTAGTAACACAACTGGTTGAAAAAATTTGACACAAAACTAATTAGACAAACAAAATTGTATGTGACATTTGTTTTGCTATAAATGATATTTCATGAGTGAAATAGTTGTATATAAAGGGTAAACTTATTCTCATACTTGATCAATTCTGTTTTCATTTTCATGAATTTAGTAAAGATGAACAAACACAGTACTGGAGGTGCGAGGAGCGGCCGACAAGCGACGCAAGATGTATAACCAAGGCAGACCTGAACAACGAATGAAGAAGAAAGTCAGTGTTGAAGGTGAAGTGAGAAAAGTTGCTGATGACTGGAAATGCACAGCAGAATAACACTGTAATGCTCGACCAGCTCAAGTATCCCGGGTAGTGACAGAAGGTATACAAAATGAAGAGGTTTAGCTAAGAAAACACTATGAAAGGGAAGTAAAGCGCTTGCAAAACAAACACAGACCTGAAAATCCAACATCTTTGGAAAATATCCTCATCCCACAGGTATACCGCTCAATGATCCATGATACGGGTGCTGATGATGAAGAGCTGATACTGATGCATGGAACATATGGAAATGTCCGGTGATCAGCTGCCAGTAGGCCTACCATGATGTGACGGAACGTTCAAAACTTGGCCGCAACAGTTTATTCCGCTATTCAATGACTCATAATGGAGCACGACTTTCCTTTGGTGTTCGCATCAACAGCGAAGAAGAATGAAACTACCTACAGACGAAGCTACCTAGCGGTCGTTGCAAATGCTGCGGAAATACATTCGATAATTGAATTGAATATTAGGGTTTTGAGGCACATCGACAGCGAGGTCATTTAGCGCCTGTCAAAATAAGTTGCTGAACAAAAGGGTGAGAAGTGTTGTATGAAGGTGCAAGTGAAGTTTGGATGAGAACACCTCATTATGTGAAACTAAGACTAAACTATTACTAAAGACGTTATACAATAATTTGTTAAAACCGAACATGTGTGTGCCGTAAAGTGTAAAGGGTCACACCACACCCATGGGACTGGAAGGAGAACGTTCTATTACTTGTTCTCAGTTCGAACTCGCGCTAAAATAGGAGTGAAGGAACGACAAACCATAATATTAAATTATGGTTCGATTTAAAATATCCATGATGTCCATCACAAGAGATCGACATCAAGAGTAAGTATAAAATGTCAAATGACAATATACTGGAAAATTATGATTGCATCAACAACGGAGATATTTTTAGATGTGATTGAAAAGAAGAGTGTCTCAGAAACACCAGCAAGCGATCGACAGCCCTGCGATCTGTCACCAAAGATAATATGACCTACTATTTGTATCATGGATTTCGTGCTCGCCAATTTGAACGCGGCGAGAGAAATTCTCGTGGGTGGTAATGTGAAAGGTTGCTCACCGGTAATTCACTTTGGCATCAGGCAGAATATTGTTGCTTCATGTCTCCAAGTACAGTATAATAAACCCAACAGCAGAAGTCGTAAAGACTCAGCATTATTTCCTGGACTTATGTTTGTTCCTTTGGAAGTATTTGATTTAATTGCCGAAACAGTTGAAGAGAACTTGGGCGGTATTATAGAGTACTTCGAGAGAACATTTGTAGGCCTGATGGGTAGGCGTGTCAGGGGACGTAGGTGCGCCGAAAATCAAAGATTCCATCAGAAAAATGGAATGTCTATGATGCGGTCATCAATGGTGAGCAAAGAACCAACAACAATGTCGAGGATGACAGTACGTTCCAGAAACTCATGATAGTACACCACCCTGGTCTGTGGAAGTTTATTGAAGTCTTTAAAAACGAGCAACATCAATACAAGCAGAGTCTTGCGGAGATGGAAAAAAAGAGGAGAAGAAGTTGAAAGAAGAAGCTTGACCAACAAACACCTTTTTTATCCATCTGACTTGGTTGACGTGGTTTCCCACAGTCCTCGAAGCAAATGTTTAGATGAAGTACTAATTGGCCACGACCTTTTATTAGTAAACTGATAGTCCTAAACATAACATTATTAATGTTATTCATCATCATCAACAGAATACAAGTATTCCACAAGAGCAATGTAATGAAGAATAAAATGTAGTACAAAATATATAACATATAGCAATACTAAAAGAGAAAGAACGACAAATTAACTGGACAATTCATAAGAATAGAAAAACAATAGACAAATGAAACAAAAGAACTATAAAAACTACACATAAGGCTGAACATGTTGAGATGAATTACAATGAAAGATACGTTTTAATTTTGTGAGTGAATCGGAGTTTGGGTTATAATTTGGAAAAGTTAAAGTGAGGCTGTTGAAAGTATACATGACTGCTGAGTGTGTGTACAGGTTAATACGACTTTCGAATGTTTGAAATAGTTGTTATTTGCGTGTAACGCGTGAGGGTACGAAAAAGGTGACTTCGCTGATAAGTTGGGGACAATCTATAACATTGTTGAGCAGTTTGTGGAGAAAACAAATGTGCGTCTCGTGAGTAAAGGCATCTTCAGGTCTGCACACATGATGCTTTAGTTAGCCGAACGGTTATCTCTGTCTGTCTTGAGGCACATTCACTTGACGAATCCTCTCAGCAGCAGCAGCAGTAGGAGATTTGTGGTGGGGATTCCAGATAACCGAAGCGTATTCAATAAGGGGCCCATCACTCACTTGTTTTCCTTGTCTATTTTGTATAATGATGAACTTTACATCTGCTGTTCATGGAAAGTAGTGATCATTGTTTAAGAGACTTACTTCAAAGTGGAAGATATCAACATACTGACATATGAACTACTGACATTCTTCGAAGATACACTTCTTGAATCAAATACCGAGATGTTCGTCCTACACACAGTTGATACAAGTGAAGTCACAGAAATCATCAAGAAAATCAAGACTAAAGCAAATGGAGCAGATGGATTAACAATAGATATGATACGTCTATGTCTACCATACTGTGCCTCAGCCATTACCAACCTCATCAACTGCTCTTTGAGCAGCAACATGTTTCCTACATTATGGAAAGAAGGCCTAATCATACCACTACCCAAAATAGAAAACCCACAAGTACTCAAAGACCTACGTCCTATAACCATCCTACCTACTCTGTCTAAAGTCTTGGAGAAGATAGTGCACAATCAATTGAGTAAATTTGTCGAGGTCAATAACATCCTTCCAGACAAGCAGTCCGGCTTCCGTCGTGGAAGAAGTACTACAACGGCCTTACTGGATATAGTGGACGACGCGATCAGTGCAATTGACAGCTCACAGCTGACCAGCCTTGTGTTGTTAGATTTCTCCAAGGCATTCGACACAATCAACCACACACTTCTACTTGCTCTACTTGCTCACATAGGAATGTCAAGTGCCACTGTAAATTGGTTCAGGAGTTACTTAACAGGCCGAACGCAGAAGGTCACAGTACGCAAACAGAATGTGATACACGTATCGGAACCACTTGCGATCACCACTGGCGTTCCACAAGGTTCCATCCTGGGCCCCTTGCTCTACATAATTTACACATCAGACTTATGTAAAGCAGTTAAATACTGTAAAATCCACACCTATGCAGACGATACACAGATATATACCAGCTTTTCCGCAAAGGATTCAATTGCTGCACAAGATAAGATGAATGCCGATCTAGCCTCAATAACACAATGGGCTACAGATCGAGCATTGCTCATAAACCCACAAGAATCAATCTTGCTCTTGCTGGGTACAGATGCACAGAGAAGTAAGATGTCACAAGACTTCCAAGTATCTGTGAACAATACCACCCTACCCGTTGCAGAACATGCAAGAAATCTAGGACTGACAATAGACAAGAAACTTAATTTCACTAATCACATTCACAACATTCGCAAGTCCAGTTATCACAAACTCAGATTATTACGGCCATTCAAGTCTCTTCTTCCACCTTCGGCAAAATTAGCTTTAACTGAAGCTTTAATTATCTCCAAGCTTGACTATTGTGACACAATATATGGTCCTAATCTGAGCTGCGAGGATGAGAAAGAAGTACAAAAAATTCAGAATGCATGTATCAGATACTCATACAGCCACATCAAACAGAGAGACCACGTCACTCCAGCAATCAGAAAATCAGGTTGGATCAAAATGAAAGAAAGGAGACAGCTTCACATAATTAATACCTCCCACAAAATTCTAAACACTGATATACCTTCTTACCTGAGAACGAAGCTAGTGCGACGGGGTGAAATTCATTCAAGACTTACCAGAAATAACAATCACCTCAGTATTACTAAGCACAAAACAACCAAATTTAAGGGTTCCTTTAAATACAATGCCACTATGCTATACAACGCAGTTCCTGAACAGTTCAAGACGTTAAGCCAAAATGCATTCAAAGCTGCAGTGAAGAGACTACACAAAGATCGGATGTGTATGGCATATAAATAGCAAAGTGAAGAAAGACTAACAGTACAGCTGTATGTATCAGTCAGTTCTAGTACACCGTATTTCATACTGTTTTATTATTATATTCATTCATACCATATTGTTTGTATCCCATCATATCATTTTTCATTCATAGCTCATAAGTTAAAATAGGACTGGTTATATGGAAGAGCAGAATATTTTAGCCATACTAAAATCTGAATATCGCCATTTTTTGTATCAATAAGCAACAAAAATAAAGACAATTGAAATGAAACATTCGTGTGTTTTGTGTCCGGATACATATCACAAAAACAGTCATAATGTCTTCCGGACATTCGGAAACAGAAATACTTTTATCTAACCAAATGGGGTGGTAAGATCGCCCTTGTGGTGCCCCGTCCAAACGATCCCATCTTTCATTCACAGCCTTAATAGAGATACAATGATTTTGTATCAAGTTTCGATGAAGTGAACAAAGAAAAGAAGATAGGAGGGCACAGGTATTTCGTCCACCCGTCTCTCGGCGATTCGTTACTAACCAGCGCCACATTGAAGAAATCGTAACAATAACATGGCCTATAAAGCCGAAGGCCGATTGAAAATCTTCGAGCTATAAGCTACAAGATAAAGGCGAACCCAGCAGAAGTGGAGCAGATGATGATTGAATGTTTAGTGAAAATATGTGCATGGTGATAAATCGACGTTCATGAATGAACCAAAGATTGGCTCGGACGTTTTGTAGATTAGACCAATTCAATTGGACCTTTATGTTTCTCATTGAACATTATGTCCCGTAGGCCTAGTACATACACTGCTATAACTATTGAATATGCTTCCAATGATTCAATTTCCTTGATTGAAAATATTGGTATTAGGGGCCCAATGCTATGGTGGTTCTCGAGTTATCTAACAGATAGGCATATTACGGTTAAAATCAATGATACTTACAGTGAATTCAAAAATTGCACATCTGGCGTTCCACAGGGATCTATTTTAGGTCCATTATTATATTTGATTTATGTAAATAATTTGTTGAGTTGTGTCTCTAAATGTCAGGTTTATATGTACGCCGATGACACCTTGATTCTGTCAGCTCATAGAATAGTGGAGTTTGCAGAAGTTAATTTGCAAAATGATTTCATTAACGTTTTAAAATTCACTCATGATCATGAATTAACTATCAATTCTTCTAAAACTAAAATTATTCACATATGTACACCCCTGAATCATTCAAAGAACTATCCGGTCAATATTATTTTCCATTCCAACTGTTGTTTACATTCTTTAAATTGCGGCTCTCCTGGTTATATTTGTAATTGTGATGTTCAGATTAGTAATGTTGACAGTCACGTATATTTGGGTTTAACTATAGATAAATACTTCTCGTGGCGAGGTCATATTGATCTTTTATGCAATAGGCTACGCTCGTGTGCTTTTCAAATTTATAAATTAAAAACTATTCTACCATTCAATTTACTGAGATCGGTTTATTGCGCTTTAGCAGAATCATTAATTTTATATGGGATCCTTTCTTGGGGAAATGCTTCTCAATATCTTTTGAATAAAATACTATCTATTCAAAACCGTATCATTTCAACATTGGTGCCCAATCATATAAAAGATCAATTGAGCCACAGTCTTCCCGAGTATTTTCGTTATTGTAGTCTACTTCCAGTTCCTTTGCTGTACAAATATCGAGTTATATTGAAATATTATTTTTCAGAAGAATTTAAAATACATTCCAGTCATTCAGCTAATACTCGGTTTGCTTCGCTCTCCAATTTTGTTCTCCCTACATGGAACAACAAAAATGGAAAGAGAAGTCTTAGTTATATAATTCCATTATTCTTCAACACTTTGCCTAATGATTTAAGAAATTTTTCAAAATTTTCTGAAGTTAAACGAGAAATTAAAACTTTCATTCTTTCCAATATGGATGGTGCATGTACCGACCATTGTTGAATTATTCATATAGTTGATCCTAATAATTTTACCTTTGTATTTATTTGTTTTCTGATTATTCTGCTGCTCAAGTATTATTTTCGTTATTTTTCTTAATAATTATTCATCACCGACATATTATAGCTGTTATGATCCAGTGTATTATTATATTTTTGTATTTTTATTTGATGTGTACTCAAGTCAAGTAACGTCCTCTCATATAATTTATTAATTAAATTCATATAATATGATTCACATAATTCATTAATTTGTACGAAGGAAGACATTTCTTTTCATTCAATTAAATCTGTTAGAACGCCACAGTTAAGCCCTTATGGGGCTTTGTGGAAATGCCACGTGAATGTCGTTTTTGTAATTTATGTGTAATTTTTGAAGCAATAAAAAAAAAAAAAAAAAAAAAATGTCATATAATTGAAACTCATCCGCTCATATCATATTCCACTTTCAAAACTCATTAGTTCATTCAAAAATATCATCATTTTCATACTCATCATGGGCCTATCTATACATTTCAATGGATTCTTGTACTTGCTCACGAGTGTGTACCCGTGAAACGTGACTAATAATATTAAATACCTGAAGGTAATAAGCTATGTTGGAGAGCCGTACGTGAGAATCCGGTGAGTGTAGGTCTGGGCAACAACCTCTAGGCTAATGGAATCATTAACCAAAATGTAGTTGTTCGCTGCCCTCTGCTTCTATGCTCGCGGGAGCTACCAGCTGGAGTGCTAGACGTAGCGGAGAATACCTTCTTGGGGATAAGCCAGCCTTCCATGAGTCAGGCCAACACTCAAGTGAGATAGGCCATAGAAGCAGCTGTGCTCCTCCCCCATTGGGTGAAATTTCCCCGGACAGTCGAAGAGAAAAATCACATGAGAAGGCAGTGTGTAGGGATGTTTTCGAAGACGCAAATAATCACCATACAGACGGATATGTGCACATATCAATTACGCCCATGCACCTGCCACATGGAAAAATTTGAACTGTTCGTTAGAGAATGTATTAATGTTACAGGTGTGTGAATTTGATCGAGGGATCACGAATGTTAACGCTCGCTACCCTGGGTGCTTAGCCTCGACTGGCCGTGAATATGGGCATATTCACGCGTGAATGTTAGTTTTTCACGTGAGCTAGACTTGACAAGAACTCGATTTGAGAATTAATAGACGTGAATCCGTATCCACCACATCTTTTTATCCTGAGTATTTCAACAATACGAAACTATATGGAACAGAGAGCTGTGGTCACCAATGGAAGTCTTCATACTAAAATGAGTCGTCGTTTGCTTTTTTGCTCGATTTTATTCAGTTAGAATTAGTTTTCACCTCTCAAAGATCCAAGTGAGACAAGTTTACGTGTAAAAATACGAATTCTACAAATAAAAGACCGGCGGGGAATCACATTACCAAGTGACAGCAAGAGTTGTTAGTTCAATTAATGGAACACAATCCACGTTTGGTAAAAAATAAACTGGACAATAACTTCACAATTGTGCAGCAAAATAAATGGTTGCCAACCTAAATGGCTGTGTTGGTGCAACCGAGACATCGGAACAATGGAAATGTGTGGTAAACTAGATTATTCCAAGCCTTAGGCCCACTATTTCACTCACTTGAGAAATTGGAAGAACGAGTTAAAATAGAAGTGATTTTCAGCTGCTAGGCCTTGTGAAATGAGAGGTAATCATTTCTGCATGAAAATGTTATAGCTTGACATTAATATAAGACTCGACAATGTAGCTACAATGATTTTAACGTAGGCTAGACTGCCTTGAACTCCTTTATTCATTCATATCCGAGTTTGGTTACTTGTGGATTGACCTTTCCGTAGGCCATTATAGATCAAGTGAATGATTATTAGAATGGTACACATATAAGATTGCCTACATTGTGCCCAGTTTTAAATATCGATGTAACATTAAAATTAATTGACAGTGCTGGCGAGACATGAAGCGTGCAACCAAAGGGAAGGGTGCGCTTCATAATGCGAACTAAAGGCAAACTTGATAAGAAAGATATGCCTCAAGATCTATATAATAGGATCAACAATTCAATGGGAGAGACGCTAAGCACTGGCAACTCAGATGGCGTTGAGGAAGTTGGATTTCCAGGAAGTGATCAAATGAATAAATTAGAGTGAAACAGTATCATTTCTTTCACCAATCAATACAATATATTAATTTGATCGTCTTGATGTACAGAAGTCCTGAAATCCATCACAGCCAAAGAAGACGACACCGCAGTATTCACGCCTATCGAACGTTCGAGACTGAACACCACTGCACTGGATGCATCCATTGCATGTGCTCCAGCCACACAAACAACTACAATGGTGCATGGTGAGATATTACCGTTGAATCCTCGTATACACACTGAACATGCACACACACATACATTTGGTTTAATCGTATTGCCAAATGGTCTGATAAATCAAAACAAGTAGGCCTACTCCATATTAGCCAACAGTACTGAGAATACCGTATCCGTGATAAGTAATAACAGATATTACATATTTGTGCCTAGCTAAAAGATCCTCCAGTAATCTGAGGAAAACGCTGGATCTTCTGATTGAATCATGATTGTATGGATAATTGTATGTTGAAGGTCTACTAATGAGTTTGGAAACACCGACTTTGATGAACTTCGACAACGGCAGGCTCACTGAAAAGCAGACATCAGCTACCAAGAGACTCCATCGAGAATTGTTTTGGAATGAATTAATATTGGGGTTTTAAGACGCATCGACAGCGAGGTCATTTAGCGCCTGTCAGAATAAGTTGCTGAACCAAAAGGTAAGTAGTGTTATATGAAGGTGCGAGTGAAATTTACATGAGAACCCCTCAATATGTGAAACTATTACTAGAGACGTTATTCACTAATTTGTAAAAACCGAACATGTGTGTGCTGTAAAGGGTCACACCCATGGGACTAGAATGAGAACGTTTTACTACTTGTTCTCAGTTCAAACTCCCCCTAAAATAGGAGTGGAGGAACGACAAACCATAATAGAATATATGTTGGGATATGGTTCGATTTAAAATATTCCTGATGTCTATCCCAAGAGATCGGCATCAAGAATAAGTATCAAATGTCAAAAAGCAGTACACTGGTAAAAGATGATTGCACAAACAACGTCATCTTGATCAGACATGAATATGTCCTACTTGGGGCAGTTTGAAAAATGATACTGGTAACACGACGAATTCATCGTCTCACGCAAACAACGGCGCAGATCCATGAGCATGTCAAATGAGATCCAATAGGTTCGATAATCTTAGAAAGCTGAATATGGTATCTATCGATTTTGAATTATTCCCTCAAATCTTTGATATTGTGTCTTCCATCGCCGTGTCAAAGCACGTTTCCGATGTGTTATGTGGAGTGTGATGTAAACAATATAATAATGGCTGCCATTATTCGCCATACCTTACAGTCTTACACAATGTAAGTAAACATTTGCAAGACGTGGTAAAACAGCCTTGGCTGGCTGATCCACCAGTTGTCGGGTGAACGTGTCAACAGCACTCGTAGTACTAATACAGGACATGCAATGAGGGATGCTCTAGCCAACCGTCTCTACGGAGCATGAATGAATGAATATTAGGGTTTTGAGGCGCTTCGACAGCGAGGTCATTTAGCGCCTGTCAAGATAAGTTGCTGAACCAAAAGGTAAGTAGTGTTATATGAAGGTGCAAGTGAAATTTAGATGAGAACACCATGTGAAACTAAGACTAAACTATTACTAAAGACGTTATACACTAATTTGTTAAAACCTAACATGTGTGTGCTGTAAAGGGTCACACCCATGGGACTAGGATGAGAACGTTTTACTACTTGTTCTCAGTTCAAACTCGCGCTCAAATAGGAGTGGAGGAACAACAAACCATAAATTGATATATGTTGAAATATGGTTTGATTTACAATATTCGTGATGTCTATCCCATGAGATCGACATCAAGAATAAGTATCAAATATCAAAATACTGAAAAGAGATGATTAGTATATGTAATAAAGCTTTTATTGTGCATTTTGTGACTAAAACATGAAACTTTCAGGACTTGTTCTTGACATAAAAAAACATGATTTTGGATATGGACGTCGGCTGGGTTCTGCCCCCGGGGGGCGGTACGCCGCCCCCAATTGTCACTACGCGCGCGCTTGGTTTTTATTTATTATCTCATCAACTATATCTGTTACAGGAGAATGTTTGATATAAAACGGAAGAAGAAGAGTGACTACTCATAAAAATATTTGATTCTTGAGGATTGGGCCAACTTTGTTGGAGAAAAAAAATGTTGAACAAAATCACTGCATCTCAGATTTTCAGTTTTTGCTCAAGAAAAGTTGAAACAATAAGAACTCATCATTTAAAAAAATACTATTCATATTCCTCATTATTTTTACATCATAATATATATTATATGTTACATTGACACAATTAGTTGTTACACAAATAATTATTGAACATGTTGAAGTGCGGCCGTGAGCGCGTCCGCCGCCGCTCGTCCCTTCCCGTCTATAGTCTAACCCGTGCTATACGTGTTCTCGCTGTCTCGTTCAGCCCGGTTCAGCCATATACAAATTATCCTAGTAATTGTATTTGAAACATTGAAATTTTCACTTTCATGTTTTAATACTATCTTTTACAGAAATGTGTCACTTGTTAAGTCTTCATTAGATTCATGTTCCTCAATTAGAGCTGATAATTTGATCTTAGAAAGCGATGTAAGTTCTACAGTCAATAACCAATGACCCCCTAAAAGTAGATTTAGCAGTGAATTAAAAGTATATCAACATATTTGGTATTGGCATCACTAACATATACGGGAGGTAATGAATAATTGTTTATATACTAGGCAAACGCGTTATGTGTTTCCGCGTTGATGGATGAGCTGGAACATATCAACTTATCTTTGGATTGGTTATTATATATATATATACACCTTGAGATCCAAACCATTACATCACTGCCATCTTATTTTCCATCAATAATTTATATAATAATAAAGAAGGCTTTGTTTTAATCGTTTACAATCAAGTGGTGACACTTATTGCTTTGATTTAATAGGTATCTTAATAGCTTTGAATAATTGACACAAATAACATTATATATTTTTTTACATCGAAACGGCTGATCCGATTTGAGTAAAAGTTCGGAATAATGTGTATCATTATCAGATTGAAATTCTCTGAGAATTTGAATCCTCTCAGATGAAATATTTTTCACGAATGTTTTCCTCTGGCTTATTCTAATGGGATTTTTGAAAACTTTGGAATGAGTTTTCTCAGAAGTTGTTAAACCGATCGCGCCTCAAAACTATACAGCATCAAGTCAGATAGGGGTTCATGTGTGTGCCAAGTTTCAACTGATTTTGAATTTTTGTCTGACCTGTGGAGCGCGAACAAAAAAACAAAAAAACAAAAAAAAAAAAAAAAAAAAAAAAAAAAAAAACAGGCACTTTTTTTTCGGTATAGTGTAATTGAGTCTTCGCTTCGCTCATCCAATTAGCGTTCTATCTTAGATAGTCGAAACTGTGCTAATTTTGCGGTCATTCACAATGCTATCAATATGATGATAAATGTAGAGAAATGTAAACAACATAAGTTCTAACTGAGAATATATTGTTCTGCTTTGCTTATTACAGCCCCCCTCTCCCCAACCTTATTCGTGAATAAGCATAACACAACTGAGACGAGTGGCCGAGGCCCGAGTGGTTAATACACTGAACCGTCATTCAGGAGACCGGGGTTCGATTCTCGCCATGGTCGACCATCCTGACAGGGGTTTTTCGTGGTTTCCCCAGCTCTGTCGTTCAGGTCAATACTGGGATCGTTCCTTATCGACAGACCACGACCGACTCCTTCCTACCATCCAAAAACACCTAATGTAATAACCTCTCATCTCATGATCCTACCATCTCATAATCATTCAACGACGCCAATAGATCGTAGTCATCAGTAGAGTGCGTCGATGAACCCAATTATGAATTAAGTATAAATAACACATAAGAATAACATACGATTTGTTTCGAGCATTTTTTTGAAATGATAGGCCCGAATACAATCGACGTGCAGTGCAATACAAGCAAACTCTCAAGTTAGTCCTCCATTTCACATTCACCTGAGCACTTGCAGAGAGCCGTATACATACCAAGTTGGACTTAAGACACTTCAATTTACCGGGCAATTACATTTAATTAGTTCCCTCTTTGAATGTCGGGCGTCTTGCAAAGTTGACCAGAACGGCACCCAACTATAGTCTTACTTATTTCATCACCAGTCTTCAGGACTCTGATAACTTGGTATTTTGTGAAATAGCTGTCCCCGCACGTGACCCCCTTGACATGAAGCCCATATGATATGTTGATGTATGCAGCACTTGTGGGGGAGTATTTTCAAGAGTTTTAAGTTTCTTGGTAAAAATTTCCAGTCTCGCTTCGTTTTGATTTCCATTTGAAATTTGCTCGATTTGATTTCCAATCAGAGATTCAGTAAGGTCTGGAAGGGTGCTTTTTTTTTGTCGACACCGAAGAATGATGAAACAGCGTCACAACCAGATAATGAATGAAACATTGGCAAAGCTGTCGACCGATGTGGACATGTGGTCCTATAGAACTAGCTATCAGATGTGCACCAATGTACCTATAATTCCTTCCAGTTCCAAAATCAATTCACAGCTCAACTGAACGAAGTTTAGCAACTGCTGATACAGCTAAAACAATGACGTCTGTATCTACAATTATTCTAATAATTTATTTTGAAAATCCTTTCTGAATTGCATTCTGGATACGAAGAAAGATGCTCGTATTGACTTCTTCATGAAAATAGGGTGATATGTTATGAAGGCCCTCTGGTTCATCACTCAAAACATAATCTTCGACCGTATCACATAACAATTTTGTAGCTATAGCAGATTGTGAAATTGTGGAATTGTTATTATAGTATCTGCTATAGGTATCTCCTGCTATCTCCTGATATGCTATCTCCTGAGCACTTTGCAAGTGCTCAGGAGAATGTGAAATGGAGGACTAACTTGAGAGTTTGTTTGTATTGTACTGCACGTCGATTGTATTCGGGCCTATCATTTCAAAAAAATGCTCGAAACAAATCGTATGTTATTCTTATGTTTTATTTATACTTCATTCATAATTGGGTTCATCGACGCACTCTACTGATGACTACGATCTATTGGCGTCGTTGAATGATTATGAGATGGTAGGATCATGAGATGAGAGGTTATTACATTAGGTGTTTTTGGATGGTAGGAAGGAGTCGGTCGTGGTCTGTCGATAAGGAACGATCCCAGTATTGACCTGAACGACAGAGCTGGGGAAACCACGAAAAACCCCTGTCAGGATGGTCGACCATGGCGAGAATCGAACCCCGGTCTCCTGAATGACGGTTCAGTGTATTAACCACTCGGGCCTCGGCCACTCGTCTCAGTTGTGTTATGCTTATTCACGAATAAGGTTGGGGAGAGGGGGGCTGTAATAAGCAAAGCAGAACAATATATTCTCAGTTAGAACTTATGTTGTTTACATTTCTCTACATTTATTATCATATTGATAGCATTGTGAATGACCGCAAAATTAGCACAGTTTCGACTATCTAAGATAGAACGCTAATATATAAACAATTATTCATTACCTCCCGTATATGTCAGTGATGCCAATGCCAAATATGTTGATAAACTTTTAATTCACTGCTAAATCTACTTTTAGAGGGTCATTGGTTATTGACTGTATAACTAACATCGCTTTCTAAGATCAAATTATCAACTCTAATCGAGGAACATAAATCTAATGAAGACTTAACAAGTGACACATTTCTGTAAAAGATAGCATTAAAACATGAAAGTGAAAAATTCAATGTTTTAAATACAATTACTAGGATAATTTGTATATGGCTGAACCGGGCTGAACGAGACAGCGAGAACACGTATAGCACGGGTTAGACTATAGACGGGAAGGGACGAGCGGCGGCGGACGCGCTCACGGCCGCACTTCAACATGTTCAATAATTATTTGTGTAACAACTAATTGTGTCAATGTAACATATAATATATATTATGATGTAAAAATAATGAGGAATATGAATAGTATTTTTTTAAATGATGAGTTCTTATTGTTTCAACTTTTCTTGAGCAAAAACTGAAAATCTGAGGTGCAGTAATTTTGTTTAACATTTTTTTTCTCCAACATAGTTGGCCCAATCCTCAAGAATCAAATATTTTTATGAGTAGTCACTCTTCTTCTTCCGTTTTATATCAAACATTCTCCTGTAACAGATACAGTTGATGAGATAATAAATAAAAACCAAGCGCGCGCGTAGTGACAATTGGGGGCGGCGTACCGCCCCCCGGGGGCAGAACCCAGCCGACGTCCATATCCAAAATCATGTTTTTTTATGTCAAGAACAAGTCCTGAAAGTTTCATGCTTTAGTCACAAAATGCACAATTATGCCCTTTTCTTGATTTTAAAACATATACTATGATTAAATAACCAACGTCATCTTAATCAGACGACATTGGTAGCCTAATCGCGGAAGTTTGAAAAATGATACTGTTGACACGACAACTTTGTCGTCACACGCATACAACGGCGCAGATACACGAGCATGTCAAATGAGATCCAATAGGTTCGATAATCTTAAAACGATGAATATTTGATGAGCGTAGCGAAGTCTCCATCCCACTCTTATAGGGCTTTGTCCGTGTGTTTTTTTTTTTTTTTGTAAGCACTCCACAGGTCGCAAGGGTTGACTGATCAACATGAAACTTTTTTTGTACACGCAAACTCATCCAACTTAGAACTGTATAGTTTTTGGGATGAATCGGTCGGACCGATTTTGAGAATCATCATCTCAAAGTTTCTAAAAACCCCATAAGATTTGGCTGAGCGGAAAATGTTGAAAAATAAAATCTCTCCAAATGGGATGAAATTTTCTCTAAATGTGTATACATGGATTTTACACATTAGTACGATTTTTTAAGCAATTCTGATCAGTCGTTTTGGAGAAAAAAAATAAAATGACTGATAATATTCATAGAATATATCATAAAAATTATGACAGAACTAGTCAAACGCGAAATATGCGTTGTAAGATGAGCGAGATATCCCAATAAGGTATAAAAGTCGTTGAAGTAGTTCTACCCTTGCTACTTTATCAACTCTGGCATTCTACACACCTTGATATCTGAATAAGCTAAAAAAGTCGTTATAGTAGTTCTAATCTTGCCACTTTATTGACTCTGGTAATCTACACACCTTGACGCATATAAAAAATACTTCATTGTTGGTCAACTCTTGAATCTAGAAAGCAGTGAATCTCAACAACTTGATTCTGTCACAATTTGTATGATATATTTGATGAATATTATCAGTTATTTTTATTTTTTTCTTCAAAACGACTGATCAGAATGGCTTCCAAAATCGTAATAATGTGTAAAATCCATGTTTACACATTTAGAGAGAATTTCATCCCATTTGGAGAGATTTTATTTTTCAACATTTTCCGCCCAGCCAAATCTTATGAGGTTTTTAGAAACTTTGAGATAATTTTTCTCAAAATCGGTCTGACCGATTCATTCCAAAAACTATACAGTTCTAAGTTGGATGAGTTTGCGTGTACAAAAAAAGTTTCATGTTGATCAGTCAACCCTTGCGACCTGTGGAGTGCTTACAAAAAAAAAAAAAAAAAACACACAGACAAAGCCCTATAAGAGTGGGATGGAGACTTCGCTACGCTCATCAATGAAATTGAATTTGAGCAAGTGCCGAGTTGTCACTTTTGGAGGACGTGTACTAGAGGCTATTCCTGAATATCGCTTGATAGGCAATTCAGTAGAACTATTCGATCAGTAATATTTCAAATTGAGCATAGGTTGGGAAGAACGTATATACAAAGGATTTCAGGGAGGGCCATAGCAGCATTGAACTTTTTAATGCGACATTTGCAGGGAGGCGGGAGCGGGGCATATCTTATTGAACTTGTTTGTCCAATTGTTCAATAGGGTTATCCAGTTTAAGATCCATAGAGGATGGTAGTGATAAGACAGGTCAAACGTGGACAGCGATTTACTGCTCAAAAGGTGACTGGAAGAGTTAGAAGGTTGAGGAGAGTGCAAAACATGAGGAGCGACATAGAATGTAAATTTGAGAGACTACTAGTCAAACGCGAAATATGCGTTGTAAGATGAGCGAGATATCTGAATAGGGTATAAAAGTCCTTGAAGTAGTTCTACCCTTGCTACTTTATCGACTCAGGTATTCTACACACCTTGATATCTGAATAAGCTATTAAAGTCGTTAAAGTAGTTCTACTCTTGCCACTTCATTGACTCTGGTATTCTACACACCTTGACGCATATAAAAAATACTTCATTGTTGGTCAACTCTTGAATCTAGAAAGCAGTGAATCTCGACAACTTAATTCTGTCACAATTTTTATGATTTATTTTATGAATATTAACAGTCATTTTATTTTTTTTCTTCAAAACGACTGATCAGAATTGCTTAAAAAATCGTAATAATGTGTAAAATCCATGTATACACATTTAGAGAGAATTTCATCCCATTTGGAGTGATTTTATTTTTCAACATTTTCCGCCCAGCCAAATCTTATGGGGTTTTTAGAAACTTTGAGATGATGTATCTCAAAATCGGTCCGACCGATTCATCCCAAAAACTATACAGTTCTAAGTTGGATGAGTTTGCGTGTCCAAAAAAAGTTTCATGTTGATCAGTCAACCCTTGCGACCTGTGGAGTGCTTACAAACAAAAAAAAAAAAAAAAAAACAAAAAAAAAACAAAAAAAACACACAGACAAAGCCCTATAAGAGTGGGATGGAGACTTCGCTACGCTCATCAATTAAGTTGTCGAGATTCACTGCTTTCTAGATTCAAGAGTTGACCAACAATGAAGTATTTTTTATATGCGTCAAGGTGTGTAGAATACCAGAGTCAATGAAGTGGCAAGAGTAGAACTTCTTTAAGGACTTTTATAGCTTATTCAGATATCAAGGTGTGTAGAATACCAAAGTCGATAAAGTAGCAAGGGTAAAACTATTTCAAGGACTTTTATACCTTATTGAGATATCTCGCTCATCTCACAATGCATATTTCGCGTTTGACTAGTATCTATCGATTTTGAATTATTTCCTAAAATCTTTGATATTGTGTCTTCCATACGAATCTGTCTCCGCAGAGCGGTATATTTCCGACACTCGAGCAATGTGTCTAACAGTTAAAATCTCGTTACTCTACGGAGAAGAACACGTCAACTAAAAACTGACTGTTGACATCAATGTTCTTGCACTTCTTGCGGGTTAATTAACACAGTTCGAATTGTGTATAGGCGATGAGTGTATAAACAATATAAGTGATGGGTAATATCGACCCAGATAGTATTCATCTTGTTTTTCGTGGAACAATTGTTCTTGCCCACTAGTCGTATATTAATTATTTCATAACTAGATTTGAGATATGCTTGAGCTGTGCATTTTTTCTCTTCAATTTTGTGTTAATGAATGGTTCGAATAGTGTGAATGAATATTAGGGTTTTAAGGCGCATCGACAGCGAGGTCATTTAGCGCCTGTCGAAATAAGTTGCTGAACAAAAAGGTGAGTAGTGTTATATAAAGGTGCGAGTGAAATTTAGATGTAAACACCTCAATATGTGAAACTAAGACTAAACTATTACTAAAGACGTTATACACTAATTTGTTGAGGCAATGAATGTATACACAATATGGGTGGTGGACAATCTCTCTCCTGCCCGCTTCCTTCATAAGCTTGCAACATCGACACTCCACAGACGTTGACAACCATACATGAACCAAGGCGTGAAATAACCTCGCTGTCGACGCGCCTCCGCACACTGTGACGCCATGGACCGCCACTACCAAGAGTTTCGAGGACTATGAGACCAACTACGAACATAGAGCTTGAAGGCACTGTTGCTCAGGACATTCCTCGGTGAAATGACTGACTCAACCTCAATCGCCCTCGCATCCCGCGCTCCCCACATGCTGCTTGGCGCAAGGCGTTCAAATGAATCCAAGCGTCCATCTGTGTATTGCTGGCCTTCCATGAACGCGATTTGCGTTTAGCTTTCACAAGGCGGTGGAATTGAGGCGAGCTCAACAATCAGAAATCGCGTAACTTTCGTCACTAATTGGTCGTTTTATCATCAAGGTGGCTTTAAAAACCGCTTTGCGAATTCGCGATCCGAATAACGCAGTTATGGAAGCCCAGCATTAGTCGATAAAATGTGATGTTGATGAATCAGACTGCCCTTGTCAAGTAGGCCGGGTCTCGGGCGAGATGAGTCGAGATCTAGCCCCTGGGTTCATGCGATATTTATGGTCTAGGCCTATACGTAACCTTGTAATGTTTCCTAAACTGCTATCAATTCCTGTTATCCTGTTCTGTTATGTGTTCTGTTATTCCTGTTTTCCTGTATATGATCCGGTCTCGGATTTCTTTCATAGGCAACAAATAACGAAATGAATTGCATCGCCATGTAAAGCTGATAAATAAGTTTCTATTTACCTTATGCTCTCACGAAAGATGCGTTATTCAGCTTCTAAACGGCTCGATTTTCCGAGCCACGGCAATCTGGATATGCTTGTTGTCAATGAGACGGCCGTGACATTCATGTATTTGCTAGGCAACAGTAGAGAGCCTATATTGTTAAGAGAGTGGCCATACGGTGACACTTTCTGATTGGCTACTCGCGTCACGTGGTTTTCGGCGCCATGTTTTTGCTGATTCTTGCAATTTCCATTCTATTCAAACAGCTATCAACCATCAACACTTATGCACATGCAGGCCTATACCATCTCATATAGATCCATCACCGTGTCTCGCATAATCATATTATATTCAGCATTACAGTATACATACATTACATTATTTATTCCATCTGTAAAATATTTGGGTATTAGCCCACTGAGCGGATGAAGAAGAAATGTGAGACTGACAGCTAGCATGAACATCCTGCAATGGACCTAGGCCTATAGCAGATAGGCCTAGGCCTGGTAAGGTACAAACTAGGCTTTTGTGAAGACGTAAACAAATCAGTACCGGTAGGTAATTTAGGCCTATATTATTCATTGTCATTATGGCAGTATGATCTTTGATTGCTTGAATTAGCTGATAATGTATAATATCAACCCATTGACTCCTATTGTAACTTTGGTGACATGTGTGAAATTACTGGTCGGCCTACTCAAGCAAGTTCAATAGGCCCAGGGCCCATAAATCATAGTTTAAGAATTGTCAGACTATATAAGCTAGGCCTTGACTCTCCTGGAGAGTTTAAAATTCAATTATTGGTACTACAAATGCATAGGTAGGCCTAGGCCCTTAGGCTAAGCAGGGCATATTTTATAACGGAATAGGCCCCAGACCGAGGGGTTCAACTCCTGAAATCTGGTGTTCACTTGTCATGAAATCTTTCTGAGATCCCTTGAAATCTCCGTTAAATCCCTTGAAATATGAAATCAGGTGTACACCTAATTTCCTAGTTATTTACCCCTCGCCCCAGACTATTCGCAATGAATACATATTTTTGCCCTATATTTAAACATGTCTGAAATTTCATTCTAATCTTCTCTACGGATAGGCCTAAACCTACGCCTAGTGAATGAACTTTCAGACAGAAGATATTTGGCCTAAAGAGGAAGCGTTTACTATAACTAGGCCTTCATATAAGAGTAGGCCTAATAAAAAAGTGACTGTGAACTAGAAAGTTACAGTGTATAGCTATGCGTTCTATGGCTTCCAAAGTAATATAAGACTAAGATAGGATTAAATGTTACATCAATTTAACTCTCCTTATTCTCTTCTTATTTTATTTTATTTTTTTCATACTCTCACAAATGTCGATGACGGTGGCGAGGACAACATTTTCAAATTTTCAATTACAATACAACATTTTCAATTACAATTGCACACTATTATACTAATATTACAATCTAGAAATATGAAAAATAAAATAAATAAAAAATAAAAAATGTATTCTTATCAAAAAAAAGCTATAGACCTATATCACTGACCAGCTGTCTGTGTAAAGTGATGGAAAGGATGTTGAACAATCGCCTCGTTTGGTGGTTGGAACGGAAAAACCTTCTTTGCACAGTACAGTCTGGATTCAGAAAAAATAGAAATACCTTAGATCATCTTATTCGTATGGAGGGCTTCATACAAGAAGCTTTCCTTACGAAGCAGGAAGTGATAGCTGTATTTTTCGACCTTGAGAAGGCATTCGATACTACCTGGCGCTTCAACATATTGAAAACCTTATCACAATGGGGTTTCAGAGGCCATCTTCCTAATTTTGTATGTAATTTCATGGCTGACCGACGTTTCAAGGTACGAGTTGGTAATGAGTTGTCGGATGATTTCATTCAAGAGAACGGTGTACCACAGGGTTCTGTCCTCAGTGTTACTTTGTTCGCCATCGCTATAAATGGTATTGTTCGAAGCGTTCCATCTTCTATCACTTGTTCCTTATTTGTCGACGACTTGGCTATATTCAGTAAGTCAGCGAGAAGTGCAACGGCCTCTCGCCAAATCCAACTTGCAATTAGGAAACTGGAAGCATGGGAAGATGAAACTGGGTTCAGGTTTTCTACATCAAAATCAACGTGCATGCGTTTCTCTCGTCTGAGAGGCCTGCACCCTGACCCAGATATATATCTCCGTAGAGAACTTCTCCCATTCGCAGAATCGACAAAGTTCCTAGGGCTGACGTTTGACGTGAAGTTGAACTGGAAATCTCACATTTCGCAACTCAGAACCAAGTGCTTCAAATCACTTAACCTTCTCCGTTATCTCAGTGGTACCAAATGGGGAGCGGATCGCACCACAATGCTGCGGCTTTACCGAGCATTAATACGTTCCAAATTGGATTATGGTAGTGTTGTGTACGACTCGGCACGAGAGAGCTACGTGAAGCCACTCAATACAGTTCACAACACGGGCATCCGACTGGCCATAGGAGCACTCCGTACCAGTCGGGTGGAGAGCCTGTATTGCGAGGCTGGTGAGCCCTCGTTGAAGAGTCGGCGTGCATATCTACTTTGCTCATACGCTTCGAAATTATTCTGCAGTAAGCATCATCCCACCTACCAATCAGTTATCAATCCTAGATTTCATGCTCTCTATGAATCGAAACCATTCGCCACCATACCAACTGGAATTCGTTTGAATCATATTTTGGTCGAAGAGTCATTTGTATACCCTCGAGTCTATCCAATTCAATTCAGTGATACCGCCCCTTGGTTGGCTCCACGTCCGGAGTGCTTGATGAACTTGTCATCAAGTACGAAGGCAAGCACGAGTGCAGAAGAGTATAAGCAAAAATACCTAGAGCTCTGCACACACTACCCCGGACATATTAGATACTACACGGACGGATCAAAACTGAACGGCAAAGTTGGCTGCGCATTCGTTAGCGAATCCTCCACTGTTAGTTTTAGTTTAGGTTCGATGAGTAGCGTATATACAGCCGAGTTGTTTGCAATTGTCACCTCTCTACAGCACATTCAACAACGGCCTGAGAAGTGCTTCCTGATCTGTTCCGATTCTTTGAGTGCACTCCAAGCCATGACTCAGATCTTCCCAACTCACCATCTATTCCAGAAAGTACAGACACTCCTGACCGCCCTTGCCTTGCAGGATGTCAGTGTAGTGTTCTGCTGGGTACCTGGACACGTGGGGATTGGTGGTAATGAGTCAGCGGACAGGGCTGCCAAAGAAGCGACGGAGAAAGAAGATATTGATAACCCGAGAGTACCTTCAATGATTTCAAGGCGTATTTCAAACTACTTTTCAAATCTCGTTTCCAAAAAGAGTGGGACAGGGAGACCAACAACAAGCTGAAAGAGATTAAGCCAACTGTTAGTGCTTGGGAATCTTCAATCCGAGGTTCACGGAGGGAGGAAGTAGTTCTCACTCGTCTGCGAGTGGGACACACACTTTTAACCTATTCCTATCTCTTCACCCCCGATAAAATCGTCCCTAGATGTGAGATTTGTAACGAGATTTTAACTGTTCGACACATATTACTCGAGTGTCAGAAATATACTGCTCTGAGGAGACAGCTTCGTATGGAAGACACAATGTCAAAGATTTTAGGGAATGATTCAAAATCGATAGATACCATATTCAGCTTTCTAAGATTATCGAAGCTATTGGATCTCATTTGACATGCTCGTGGATCTGCGTTCGACGATAAAGTCGTCTTGTTACCAGTATCATTTTTCAAACTGCCCGAATCAGGACATTTCCATGTCCGTTCAAGATGACGTTGTTTGTGCAATCATCTTTCACCAATGTACTGCTTTTTGACATTTGATACTTATTCTTGATGCCGATCTCTTGGGATAGACATCAGGAGTATTTTAAATCAAACCATATTCCACCATATATCTATTATGGTTTGTCGTTCCTCCACTCCTATTTGAGGGGGAGTTGAACTGAGAACAAGTAATAAAACGTTCTCATCCTAGTCCCATGGGTGTGACCCTTTACAGCACACACATGTTCGGTTTTAACAAATTAGTGTATAACGTCTTTAGACACTGTAGACATAGTTTAGTCTTAGTCTTAGTTTAATGTATTTAGGTGTTCTCATCAAAATTTCACTTCCACCTTTATATCACACTTTTCACCTTTTGTTGCAACATATTTCGACAGGCGCTAAATGACCTCGCTGTCGATGCGCCTTAAAACTCTAATATTCATTCATTCATTCAATTATATATAAAATAATTGAATGATGAACGATGAAGGGTAAGAAGAAACTAGTGTATAATCAACTATCTTTGTTCTTTTTGGCTGTTAAGCAGTCTTTTTCTAAGAACCTTTGCACTGAATTTTTTCCCCCCTGATACCATCTCTGCACTTAAACCATTCCATTCATCACCCGTTCTTCTCAAAAACCTCCTCAAAGGATCCGGACACCTTGACGTGGTGTGGGGGCTTGCGCGGCCCAGTGATCTCTGGAGCTATATCGTCGGGAGCAATTCATTTGCTCCCAGCTGGGTCACCCATGGCGATTAGGTCTGGAGTGAGGGTCCAGACCAAGTTCGGACCGACTCGGTCGAGTGGATGCCACTAACCCGGTGACCAACGTATGTGGAGGAAGCACTGAGCATTGTTTCTTTTCACTTCTTTCTTATTCTTTCGTCTCTTTTTCTCTCACCTTCACTCACTTTTCATCTTCTGGCCGGCTTCCTCTGTATACGCAAACGTCCACAAAAGTTGACGACCTAGCGAGACCAGGACCTGATTTGGCTTTCATCTGGACTTGAATGTATCCGAGCTCGCTTATAAATTGCGTTAGTTGTATGAGTTTAATAGAAAGTCGTGTATGACAATATCACTTCCGCCTATTCTACAAGAAGACTAATTATGTTTATCAGCGCGTGGACGTAAAATTAGCACTTTCCTATCCGCCACTTGTTGAACGGGAAGTCATTTACCGGCTCCACTTCATGCTGTTAGCATGGAGTGGACCCGGTATTGTTTACAAGGCCCTATGCGGTAGAACCGACATGGGTTAGTTGAGTCCCCTACTCTAATGAGTAAGCCAAGTAATTGTGTTAGGTTGTCCCCAACGTTATTTATGTTACCTTTATTGTCAAAACCACTCCTCCCCCAAATTGAAACTCAACAACCTAAAACTGCCTTACAAGAAAATTCAAATCGTAAAAAAAGACTGAGGCCACTTTTCGAAAGTCGAATCAACCTTGAAGATGTCATGAATAAAACATCACTAGCTCCGAAATTCCTTGTCGTTACTCGCGATGAAGCTGGAAAAGACTTCAACAAGGTTTCGCCATTTGCTATCATAAAGCAATTGAGAATGTTTCACGGGATGTAAAAAGCATACAGAAGCTCAGAAATGGTACTCTGTTGATCGAAACACGAAATGACATCCAATCAGAAAAATTCCTGAAATGCAGCGAATTCGTGAATCTCTTCCCGGTCACAGTGACTGCGCACGCTCGACTGAACAGTTCAAAGGGAGTAGTATTCTGCTTCGACCTCCTGAACAGTTCGGTGGAGGAAATAAAAGAGGAACTTGCCATGCAAAATGTAATTGAGGTTTACAGGATAAATAGAAGAAACAACGGCGTCCTCGAGCCAACTCCCAACCTCATACTGACATTTAGTACTCCTGACATACCTCAGAAAATATGCGCTGGTTTCCACATGCTTAGTGTCCGCCCATACATTCCCAATCCCATGAGGTGCTTCGCCTGCCAACGTTTTGGTCACACCAAACCAAATTGTAAGAACAAACCTACCTGCAGCTTGTGCGCCATGGACGAGCACGAACCAGATCATTGCAAACGAGAATATCGATGTGTCAATTGTAGTGGGAACCATGCTTCTTCAGATCGGAAATGCCCTAAATGGAAGGAAGAACGTTCGATATTAGAAATTAGTATAAAGCAAAAACTTCAACCCAAGGATGCCAGGATTAAATATAGAGAGATGAATCCTCAGCCGACACTGCCCTTCACTTTTTCTGCTGTCGCTGCTGCACACTCGGATGCTCGAGCTACGAACAGCACGTCAGCATTGGAAAGAGAAAATAAGGAACTTAAGGAACAACTTTCCAAAATGACCGCCGCTCAAGAGGCTACTCAGAGGCAGATGCTAGAATTAATGAGTGTGATAACCGATCTGAAGAATGAAATTCGAACTCTGGAATCAACAACAACTCCAGATTCGATTGCAATGCCTCTTCACTCGAAGGACTCCAATGCCACCGCGATGCCCTCCAAGTCACAAGACACTGAGACCATCAGAGTTATCGAATCTAAGACACCTAGTCAAGCCACAATCGTGAAACCCCAGCGAACGAAGCTGGACCGATCTGCAGCGTCGGAAAAACTGCGCAACAACTCAGACATATTGTCTGCAGACGAGCTGTCTGACGAAAATATGGAGGTCGATGGCATCCAAAGGCCATCTAGAGTGAGAGGGAAGAAATTCCCCACAAGAGTAGATTTTCTGAAAAAGTCCTGATCTGTGATATTTCTGTGATATTCCAATACTCCCCTGGTACTTTTATATTTCATCAAACTTTTATATACTCTTCTGATAATGAATTGCATCCAATGGAATTGCAATGGATTTTATGCCCATCAAGAAGAGATAAGATTGCTTTTATCAGATTTTAATCCAGTGGTTCTCTCTCTACAAGAGACTCGTTTTAAAATCTTGGATAAACCTATTTTAAGAGGCTTCAGTTTTTATCGGAAAGACCATCTGGCATGTGATAAGGCAAGTGGAGGAGTAGCCATATTCGTGAGGAATGACCACTTCTCAGAAGAGATCAGTATTCGAACCACATTGCAAGCTGTGGCAGTGAGAATTTTCTGTCCCAACCAGATAACAGTGTGCAACTTGTACCTACCACCATCTGATAGAGTGTCAGAAAGAGCCTTAGTGGATCTTTTCTCTCAACTACCCACCCCCTTTATGATCAATGGTGATTTTAATGCCCACAACATTCTATGGGGAAGTAGCACTGTAGACCAAAGAGGAAAGATCATAGAAAAGATCAGCCTGGACATGAATATTACAATTATGAACAATGGAGAACCGACTCACTTCAGCACCGGACATGGCACCTTCTCCATGATCGACTTGACCATATGTAGTCCGTCGATTTTTATGGATTACGATTGGAGCGTGCATTCAGACTTATGCGGTAGCGATCACTTCCCTATCGTTATACGTGCACATGCTATGCAGCAGCAATTGCAATCGCACCGAAAATGGAAGCTGAATAGCGCTGATTGGTCTCATTTTCGGGAACTTGTTCATTTTGTTCATCAAGACTTCCCGGACGTTCAGGACCATGTTTCCTATGTCACTAACATTATTATAACAGCTGCAACTGCGTCCATCCCTCTTACATCCGGCAAACCTCGGCGCGCTACAGTTCCCTGGTGGAACGATGATTGCAAAGAGGCCATAAAAAAAAAACGGCGCAAGGCACTACGTAACTTTCAGAAGTATCCCTCCAATATCAACCTATCCGCTTACCGACATCTACGTGCCAAAGCGAGGTACACCATCAAGCAAGCCCGTAAAATGTCATGGCGAAACTATGTGACAAGTATGAATAGATACACCCCCTCGTCTATAGTGTGGGATAAATTGAAGAAAATTTCAGGGAAATACATTCACACTCCTATAACAGGGATCATGGTTAACGGTGTATTAGAAACGTCGACGGCAGGTGTTGCAGATGCACTTGCCGAACACTTTGCGGGAGTGTCAAGTTCAAATAATTATTCGGACGCATTTTTAAGGATCAAGAATTTAGAGGAATCCAAGCACCTACCTTTCCATAGCAATGGAGACGAGAGCTACAACTTACCTTTCACAATGTGGGAACTTCAGTCTGCACTCCGAGATGCTCGTGATGGAGCCCCAGGTACAGACTCGGTTCACAATAAAATGCTCCAGAATTCAACACGGGACTCTTTACTTTACATTCTAGACATGTTCAACCGAATCTGGTCCCAAGGTCAATTCCCCTCGTCCTGGTTGACTTCCATTCTGGTTGCAATTCCGAAACCTGGAAAGGATAAGAAATATGCTGCTAGTTATCGGCCAATTTCTCTTACAAGTTGTATTTGCAAAATCCTCGAGAGAATGGTTAAACGACTGGTTTGGGTGCTGGAGACACGTGATCTCATCACTCCCGGTCAGTCGGGGTTCAGACGGAACCACTCCACTCTGGACCATCTGGTGAACCCAGAGTCCCAAATACAAAATGCCTTCCTATCGAAACAACATCTTCTGGCTGTCTTTTTCGACCTGGAAAAGGCATACGATACGACATGGCGCTATGGGATACTGAGGTCACTGCATACATGGGGTTTCAATGGAAATCTACCCATTTTTATATCCAATTTTTTATCAGACAGACAATTTTATGTTAGAGTGGGTTCAATTTTATCATCTCAGTTCACGTTGGAAAATGGAGTACCTCAGGGATCGGTCCTTAGCTGCACCCTGTTTCTGATAGCAATTAACGGCATTGCATCATGCATCAAGAGACCCATGAGTTATTCCTTATTCGTTGACGACTTGGCAATATTTTACCGATCACCCAAGCTGAGTATCGCTGAACGTCAAATCCAGCTTACCATGAACCGTCTGGTGCAGTGGGCTGAAAGAACAGGATTTCGATTTTCCCCCCTGAAGACCACGTCCGTGAACTTCAACCGCTTACGAGGCGTCCAGCAGCATCCCGATCTCACGCTTGCAGGGACCAACATCACCTGTTCGGATTCGGTCAAATTCCTAGGCCTGATATTGGACAGGAAGTGGAACTGGAAAGCACACCTTCTAGAACTGAGAACTAAATGCATGAAGACTGTGAATATCATGAAGATTTTGAGTGGAACCTCATGGGGCTCAGATCGCGTAGTCATGCTGCGCCTATATCGATCACTGATCCGGTCGAGATTGGACTACGGATGCATAATCTATTCATCCGCTAGGGACTCTTACATGAAATCAATAAATACTATTCACAACACATGTATTCGTCTCTCACTGGGTGCCTTCCGCACGAGCCCCGTCATCAGTTTGTATTGCGAGTCTGGAGAACCCCCACTCGAAGTACGGAGGAAATACCTCATGTGTTCATTCGCCTCCAAACTTGAGAGCTTACCTCAACATTTCATTCATAGAACGGTATTCGATCCACCACTTCAGGCAATCTATGGTACGAGGCTCACGAGTACGAGACCACTGGGAATACGCCTACAAGAGCTACTGGCAAGCATAGCTACTGATCTTAGAGACTCCATCAAGTCCAGCTTCAGTAAGAAAGCTCCCTGGACTGTGCCTCAGCCCCAATGTTTTACACACTTGACCAAGTATCCAAAATCATGCACCGCACCAGTTGTCTACCAGCAAGCGTTCTACGCAATGCTTACCACACATTTTAATGATCATACTACAATATTTACTGATGGATCGAAACTGAATGATCTTGTGGGATGCGCTTTTACAGAAGGTACAACAGATGTATGTTTTAAACTGAACAAAACCTGCAGCGTTTACACTGCAGAACTTTATGCGATCTTGATGGCTCTCCGTTTCATCAAGAAAGACGGGAGAAAACGGTTCCTGATCTGCTCGGATTCCCTCAGCTCACTTGAGGCCATCGGGAATTACTTTCCTATGGAGAACCTGCTTCAAAACATACAAAATGAATTAGCCGAAATAGATTCAAGCGGCACTGAAGTGGCTTTCTGTTGGATACCCGGGCATTCAGGCATAGCGGGCAACGAGAGGGCGGATCAAGCCGCGAAACAGGCCACCACTGGGAGAAACATCGATCTCAGACATGCGCCGTCTAATGACCTGAAAAACATGTTCAAACAAACATTCCAGTCTCAATGGCAATCTTCGTGGGACTCGATCACTGAGAATAAGTTACGTGTGATAAAACCTTCTGTCCGTGTGTGGCCTTCTTCCTCGCGCTCCTCGCGAAGAGACAAGGTCGTCACGGCCAGAATGAGAATTGGCCACTGTCAACTCACCCACGGGTTCCTGCTCCGGCAAGAAGATCCCCCAACATGTACCGAGTGTGATGCCGCGCTATCTGTCAAACACATCCTTGTTGACTGCCCGCAGCACACAGATCTGCGCCGCCGTCTCAACATGCCAGGAGACCTGGCCGAGATCCTCCGGGATGATCCGGGTGCTATCGATACCCTCATGGCTTTCCTCAGGGAGACTGAGCTTTACAACCAGGTCTAGTCATATCTAGTCAAACCATTGCAGTATCTTTTATCTTTTCCCGTTCAGTATATTCGACAGGTTCCGGCCTTCACACTGGCGCCTGTTTTTATTCTCTTATTCAATATAGTTCAACAAGTTTTACGGTAGAAATTAGTTTAGTTAATGAGTTTTATAGCATGAAGTAGTTCATAGTCGTTCGTTTTACACTCATTCACGACAGGTTTCGGCCTTTTACACCGGAGCCTGTTTTTATTCTCTTACTCGATATAGTTTGATAAGTTTTATAGTTTTTATGGTAGAAAGTAGCTTAGTTGATGAGTTTTATAGCACGAAGTAGCCCATAGTCGTCTATCAACATGGTATATTTCATATTCATACACGACAGGTCACGGCCTTTCACACCGGAGCCTGTTGTTCAAATAACGTATGTGATATATAGATGATGAGTTTTATAGTAGTAAATAGTTCATAGTTGTCAAGTCTTTTAATATTTGTTTCACATCTGTGAATGGCGGGTTCCGACCTTTTACATCGGAGTTTGCTTTTAAATGTTGTTGTTTTATTAACCTACTGATAAGTTTCATAATCGTAACGTGTTTTAATCTAGGCGCTGATAACCAAGCCGTTGAGCGCCTCAAAACAACACTAACTAACTAACTTCTCAAAAATGAAAATTTTCCCACGTCGGATCTTGCCCCCATAACTTCGACCTTAAACTGATGTCCTCTGCGAGCTCTTCCACAACCTACACCTGTTACAATCTGCTCACTCAATTCTGCCCAGCCACCGACCCCTTCTATTGCCCTTTTGAAATTACATAATCGATCGATTTTTCTCCTCTCATTCAGCGTTATCCATCCCAGCTCACTAATCATCTCAGTTGGACTTTCCCAAACCATCACCTCCTCTCCCTTCTTGTTTAACTCGACTCTCCTCTTCTTAACTCTACCTGTAACTCTCCTTGCTGCTATCCGTTGCACTCTCTATACTTTTTTAATATTTCCTACCTTATAGGGGTCCCACACTGAACCTGCATATTCCACTATATGTCTCACAAGAGTTATGTATGCCTTCTCCTTAATATTCCTATCAGCACCCCTGAGCTGTCTCATTGTGAAATTCAACATCTTTAATCCCCTTCCAGCTATCCGATGAACCTGGTCCTCCCATCCCAGACTTTTGTTGAAAACTACTCCCAGATATTTGTAGTTTTCCACAACTTCTAGGATCCGGTCACCAATCCAATAGTTTGGTAATACCCCTCGCCTTCTCCTGTTGAAGCTTACTATCTTACTCTTAACCACATTTATTCCCATTCTGTTTCTTCTTACCCAATCCCCCACCAAAACAAGGTCATCTTGTAAAGATGCCTCGTCCTCTTTGCCTTTCACCTCTCTATAGAGTACGCAATCGTCAGCAAAGAGTCTCATGGTCGATGATAGGCCCTGCACAATATCCTCTACGTAGAGATTGAATAGGTATGGGCCTAGAACACTTCCCTGGGGGACACCGGATGTCACCCGCCCTTCCACTGAAGTGACATTTCCCACTTCAACACACTGTGTTCTGCCTTTCAAAAAATCCCCAATCCAATTCACCCATATTCCCTCACCAATTGCCATTTCCACCTTCTTTAACAGTATTTCATGGTCAACTTTATCGAAAGCCTTTTCCATATCCAAGAAAATAGCATTCACCCTCCCTCCCCTGTCTAACACTCCCGCTAACTCCTCGGAAAATCCCAACAATTGCGTCTCGCATGAGTAACCCTGTCGGAACCCATGCTGCTCATGAGAGAACCCACCTCTCCTCTCGTGGTCTGACTTTATATCTTCTAATACTAATCTTTCTGCCAATTGAATGAATATTAGAGTTTTAAGGCGCATCGACAGCGAGGTCATTTAGCAATTTACATATGTTAGAAGTAAGGCTGACTGGTCTGTAGCACCCAATTCTTCCTCTCTCTCCTCCCTTGAAAATTGGAACTACTATGGCCTCCTTCCACTCTATTGGAAGTGATCCTTTCTCAACTGTGAGTCTGAATATTCTTTCCAGGTATGGAATGATCGCTTTTCCGTCAAGTTTAATCAGATCATTTTGGATACCGTCTTTTTCCGCTGATTTCCATTCTTCAATTTACGTATTACCTTCCATATCATACTTTCTCCCCACCCCTTCCAAACATCTTGCACACCTGATCCTTCTTCTCTAATCTCTTCACTTTTCGCGATATCTCCCAAACTCACATTAAACACACTTACATAGTGGTTGTTCAAAGCAGTAGCTTTTTCCACCTCAGTTTCCCACTCCCTTCCCTCAAGATCCACTAATGTTGGTAAGTCTCTATCTCCTTCTTTCTGACTGGCTATGTAGCGGTACATTTTGTTCCAGCTTCCCTGGAAATCATGTTTATCTAGCATTCCATCCATGAACTTTGCCTTTGCAGTTTTTTTTTGCCAAAGCAAGCTTTCTCCTTATTTCCCTTACTAACTCTTCCCCTTTTCCCGATCTCTTTCTCTGATTATTAAGCCTCCTTACTCTTCTCTTCAGCGATCTCACTCTCTTATCGTAATATGGCGGGTCAGCATTATCCGACAAAACTTTTGACTGAATGCACTCCTCTCGTACATCCTCGCATACTGTTTTAAAAGCATCCCACAAATTTTCGATATCGTCCTCAATCCTTAACCACCCCTCTATTCTACGTAGAAATGCTCCCTGTATCTGATGCTTATTTCCTTTTTTATATCTCCATATCTCTTTCCCTCCACTACTATTCTTTCCTACTCCCAAAGTTAAAGTGACTATTGGCACTTTGTGATCGCTGATCCCTTCCACTACTTCCGTCCTAGTACATAAGGTAAGTGGTCTCACAAGTACTACATCGAGCATATTACATCCACCTGCTCTTGTATTTCTAGTACCTTCCTTTATAACCTGGTAAAAGCCCTCCTCGATTATCCCCGCAATAATATTCTGCACTGAACTTTCGCCCTGTCCCACAACCCCTGCTTCCCATTTAACCTTCGGTAGATTCAAATCACCTGCTATGATAACATTTCCACTTCTTTTCATCTCAATTATTCCCTCTTTCAATTTTCTGAGTGTTTCAATTCCATCCCCAGGAGGTCGATATACTGCAACTATGTCGACTGAATTTTCTCCCATCTTTACATTTCTCATCTAAAACCAACTTGATATGAAGTTATACCTAATATTGTTTGCATGGCCCAACCTGTTTGAGAATTCAGGTTCTGGGGCTTGTGATACTTGTGGGGCCTACTATCGGGAGTATGTTAATTCCTGTTTCAAACATGTGATTTGGATTGTAATTAGAAGCATTCATTAATAACTGCATGTGATGAAAGTTGAATAATATGTCACGCTTTGAATATTTTCCTCGATAACTAGATTGGCTCCAAGTTGATATAATGAGCACACACAGATGTGTGGGGTATTTGTGTCGTATAAGTTATATTATAATAATATTCGGCCTATATAAAACAATAATCTGTGATAATTGTTGATACATTTGATAAATCATAAAATAAAACATTGCCATTTCAATTGATTGTTTATATTTTCATTCATTTATTTTTACAAGTAGTTTGTAATATTTGATATTTTATTTTTGGCTATCCAATTAACCATGATTATCACCTTCTTCTGTCACTAAATTCTTATCGGAGTCTTGAAATAATAATTTTGCATATCTTATATTTGTAGGCCTACCCTTACTGTGAAAAAAAATTATGTCATCTCAAAATACTGAGAATCAAATGTATTTCACTTTGGTACGCAATAAATTACTCAATGTAATTATATTCCGTATACAATTTGATATTATATGAAAGGAACTTTTAAATTCAACTTTATATTTTAGTCACGGCCTGAATGTGTACTTCTTTCCAAGTAGGCCTATAATATTTTCCAGCAGTCCCACAATCAATATACAATTTGAAAGATAATTCAAATGTTCAGCTGAGAATGTGTGTGAGAAAAAACAAAAATTATTTTTGAATCAGTATCATTATGATGATCAAAGATAACCTAGGAAGAAATAGTTGGAGCCTATACATCACCGTAGATACATCAGTATGATTGGGGATTTGTGAGATTAAATTCCAGTAGTATGTTGTTAAATACATTCAGAATGTTGGTTTTATTAGTTTCAAATAATACACTTCATAAATAACTAATAGTAGAGAAGCAGAAATGAGAAAGCCTTCTAGAACACAAACATCTCGCATTTTGGGTTACAAGCAGGACACATACCTCATTTTCTTCAGTAAAGTGCGCTGAGAACGAATATGCCGGTGTCCAAGCTGGCAAATGACCCAGGCTCTCGTGGCGGTAGGTCAAAGGTCAAGCGCGCAATTTTCCATTGAAACGTTAATAACTCGGTAGTGATTCGTCCTAATGCCTTACGGTTTTCTCTATTTTGTTGTTTATAATATTTTCTCATAGCGTGATCAAAAAGTTTTACCACATTTGTGACACAATAATTCTTGACGCCATCTTGAAAATGAAATACTGATTTTGATGCGTCGTTTATCTCAGATATTCTGAAAAGTTCATCGATATGCGTAAAATAGTTCAAACAAATATTGTGCACAATTTAGTTGTTAATCGGTGACAGCTTATTTCATACGATTATCACAATATTGACGCATTTCAGAGCCATAAACGTGAGCGCGAGTGCGGGAGTTTTATACACATTATAAGCCTGCTGAATGCATCATTGTAAGCCTGGCTACGATGCGCTTCGAGTTTTTGATTTCAATTGATATTAGATTCACCAAAATTGATGGCATTATTGTATTGATACAATTATAACGAATGCCAATATATATTTGTACTGTATTTGTTATCTATAACCGTCTGGTCGTATCGTCAAGGTATGCCTACATCAGATTGGTGTTTTATTAGTGTCAAAGTGCTGAATCCCATATTGATTGAGAATAATATGGACACGCCTGCAAAAACCCAGTTTATTCATTTCACATAAATCATGTTCGTCATTTAATGAAATGCATGAAAAATAATATAATTTAGGAGGTGATATATTATCACGATTTTTGACCAATTTGCATTGAAATTTGAAATTGATCGATGTAGACCCTACATGAGTGATTAAATTACAAGACTTCAAGTTGAATTTGAAGTTAGGAATTGTAACACGTTATCTACGTCATACTTTGATTACATAGATTGATGTTGATTCGTGATCTAGTCGAGTGGTAGCTCTATGTGAGCCAAGTCCCGCGAGCATCCAGCTCACCCTGTTGAGCTCCTACTCTGACTGTGTGTTGCTATTGTGATACCAGTCCCCACAGTTGCATGTGGCATGCATCTGAAATCTTGTGATGTATCATCATTTGTTGTATTATTCGTTTGATATACTATGATTACTAATTCGCTGACAAATCATAAATGATGGCTTACTGCCATACTCAATTGTGATGCTATTCAAGCTATAAGTTATATTGTGAAATATGTAAATTGTGTACCGATTTCTTTGAGAGGGTTAGAGGAATGAACACCACTACTAATACCACTACTACATGTCATGGTAGGTTTGTTTTGAAGCATACGCACTGCCGAGTGTAATAATGGTTCTTCTTTTCTTTGCAGTCACATGATATCAGCTCCAACATTTTTCAGGATATGGGATCTTGAATCATGAGAAAGGTTCAAGATGTCCATCTTGCAGAAACCACCCACTGTCTGTATACAGTGGAATTGTAGGAAAGGCTTCCGTTGATTTCCACCAAACATACTATTGATATGTAGCTCGTCTGATGTGCTGGATCAGTGCAACTCTTGTAGGAGGGACTTTCACGAAGTCTTTCTCTGAAATTCTGAAGAGAGAACACCTGACTTTTTCTATAGACTGGGAACTCGTTCGTGGATCGTAAAGTTTGCAGATGGAGGCTTCTGCACTCGCGATGCCCTCTTGACTCATGGAGTTGTCTTGGCAAAATTCGCGAAGGAGAGTTGCATTCTGCTGAAATACGTTTTTTTTGCTGTGCCTGATCTCATCCAACATTCTTGTGGCAAAGATTTCACTAGTGCTACTAGAAGCACTCAAACGTCAGTGTTCCGGCAGTGCACAATGAGCCTCTTGAACCCACAAGAAGTTGCGTCTTTTGCGTAGAGTTTAATACTCTTCTAGAGAGGAAAAGAGGATGTCGAGATCTTGGGGTGTGTGAACCTTGCTTCGGGCTTCGCTTCCGGTAGCTCCTCAGCCACAAGGTCAGAAGGTATTCTTCTATTGTCGACAAGACCAACCCATCTTCTCCAGTTGTCTGGCAGTTTGTTAGCTCGATCAGATATATTTCTTTTCGATCCCTTGGTTGTCACGCTTTCGATACTATCTCGTTCACAGGAAGATCGTCGTATAGGTCAGAGATGCCATCACACGCGTGCAAGGTAGATTTAAGTTTTCATATACGATGTTGATGAATGCATCTATGATGCAAAAGAGAAAAGACGCAACTTCTTGTGGGTTCAAGAGGCTCATTGTGCACTGCCGGAACACTGACGTTTGAGTGCTTCTAGTAGCACTAGTGAAATCTTTGCCACAAGAATGTTGGATGAGATCAGGCACAGCAAAAAAAAACGTATTTCAGCAGAATGCAACTCTCCTTCGCGAATTTTGCCAAGACAACTCCATGAGTCAAGAGGGCATCGCGAGTGCAGAAGCCTCCATCTGCAAACTTTACGATCCACGAACGAGTTCCCAGTCTATAGAAAAAGTCAGGTGTTCTCTCTTCAGAATTTCAGAGAAAGACTTCGTGAAAGTCCCTCCTACAAGAGTTGCACTGATCCAGCACATCAGACGAGCTACATATCAATAGTATGTTTGGTGGAAATCAACGGAAGCCTTTCCTACAATTCCACTGTATACAGACAGTGGGTGGTTTCTGCAAGATGGACATCTTGAACCTTTCTCATGATTCAAGATCCCATATCCTGAAAAATGTTGGAGCTGATATCATGTGACTGCAAAGAAAAGAAGAACCATTATTACACTCGGCAGTGCGTATGCTTCAAAACAAACCTACCATGACATGTAGTAGTGGTATTAGTAGTGGTGTTCATTCCTCTAACCCTCTCAAAGAAATCGGTACACAATTTACATATTTCACAATATAACTTATAGCTTGAATAGCATCACAATTGAGTATGGCAGTAAGCCATCATTTATGATTTGTCAGCGAATTAGTAATCATAGTATATCAAACGAATAATACAACAAATGATGATACATCACAAGATTTCAGATGCATGCCACATGCAACTGTGGGGACTGGTATCACAATAGCAACACACAGTCAGAGTAGGAGCTCAACAGGGTGAGCTGGATGCTCGCGGGACTTGGCTCACATAGAGCTACCACTCGACTAGATCACGAATCAACATCAATCTATGTAATCAAAGTATGACGTAGATAACGTGTTACAATTCCTAACTTCAAATTCAACTTGAAGTCTTGTAATTTAATCACTCATGTAGGGTCTACATCGATCAATTTCAAATTTCAATGCAAATTGGTCAAAAATCGTGATAATATATCACCTCCTAAATTATATTATTTTTCATGCATTTCATTAAATGACGAACATGATTTATGTGAAATGAATAAACTGGGTTTTTGCAGGCGTGTCCATATTATTCTCAATCAATATGGGATTCAGCACTTTGACACTAATAAAACACCAATCTGATGTAGGCATACCTTGACGATACGACCAGACGGTTATAGATAACAAATACAGTACAAATATATATTGGCATTCGTTATAATTGTATCAATACAATAATGCCATCAATTTTGGTGAATCTAATATCAATTGAAATCAAAAACTCGAAGCGCATCGTAGCCAGGCTTACAATGATGCATTCAGCAGGCTTATAATGTGTATAAAACTCCCGCACTCGCGCTCACGTTTATGGCTCTGAAATGCGTCAATATTGTGATAATCGTATGAAATAAGCTGTCACCGATTAACAACTAAATTGTGCACAATATTTGTTTGAACTATTTTACGCATATCGATGAACTTTTCAGAATATCTGAGATAAACGACGCATCAAAATCAGTATTTCATTTTCAAGATGGCGTCAAGAATTATTGTGTCACAAATGTGGTAAAACTTTTTGATCACGCTATGAGAAAATATTATAAACAACAAAATAGAGAAAACCGTAAGGCATTAGGACGAATCACTACCGAGTTATTAACGTTTCAATGGAAAATTGCGCGCTTGACCTTTGACCTACCGCCACGAGAGCCTGGGTCATTTGCCAGCTTGGACACCGGCATATTCGTTCTCAGCGCACTTTACTGAAGAAAATGAGGTATGTGTCCTGCTTGTAACCCAAAATGCGAGATGCAAGGAATATCATTTTTGTGCTTCTCTACTATAACTTATTGCAATTAGAATTATTTTTAGTCCCATACTAATGCCATGCTGCAGCAAAAAAGATAGGCGTAACAACACAGCTGTTGCAAAAAGATGGCCGCCACGAACGCCATGGCCACTCTCTCAACAATATAGGCTCTCGAGGCAACAGTAGTTTGTTTAGAACAAAAACTCACATTTTGTTATTTGCTGAGAATAATGTACATGATTCATATATAATCTGACACTTGATCAAAGAAGCCCTGTTTGATTTATCTCTTGTTAGGTTCCTTTATAATCATAACTTTTGGAAATATAACAACTGAACTTTGTTCATTATCTCATTATCTTATCTCATCCATCATTATAAGATACTTGTTGGTGTTTTGGTTTAATACTCTAATATTAAACTAGATTCTATGGCAATTAGTCTGGATTCCTTCTCAAGACTGTTCTGTTAGTTTTCATTACTTGATTTGATAATTTCCTTCATTGTGAACATCTCAACTTTTTCGTAATCGTCTCAAGGATGTCGTATGGGCCTACCTTTTCTCCGAGGGGTTGACAACTCCTGACATCTAGTGTACACTCGTCATGTAATCTTCCTGAAATCCCTTGAAGTATGAAATCAGGTGTACACCCAATTGACTAGTTGTTTACCCCTCGCTTTTCTCTCATGAAGGTAACGGCATTCATAATCCCGAACGATTCGTGTTATTTCTTCTATCTTTGCCAAGCTTCTTCCTGTGGTCCCAAGTACTAAAAGTGATAATATATATTATGGGTCTGGATATGCTTTTTGTTGAGTTGTCCATTGTTGCTTATAAGTAAGATATACACGACATTCGATCAGATAGCTCAACTCGACTACCTTGATTGTACGGCAATGAAGCCTTGTCTTCCGGCCCACACTATTGAATGAATGAATATTAGGGTTTTAAGGCGCGTCGACAGCGAGGTCATTTAGCGCCTGTCAAAATGAGTTGCTGAACCAAAAGGTAAGTAGTGTTATATGAAGGTGCAAGTGAAATTTATTGTAAGATCCACAACAATCGGCAACATTATTATAACATACACAACAATCGGCCAAATGAAATTCTTCAATTACATGGAAACATTTTCGAATGCGTATATATTTTTATTCGAAGAGATCTCTCAATATCATTGTTATCAAAGATTTGCTGTAATTTCCAGATCATTTGTAGAATGTTTCGTAATACAGACAATGACGATATTGGATGATAGATACAGCTAATATCGTGGTATATTGTATTATCACATTATGAGAGTGTGAAATGATCAACATTACTTGTGGAAAAGAATGCCTAACTGCAGAAGTATAATCAGAAAGAATTACGCCAAGTTTTTGCCTAGAATTCTCAAGTTTGAAAGAATGGTGATGTTCTTTGTGATATTTCTTATTGGTAATCACAATTCAACGTCTATGAAAGCAGTTGACTGCTATATCACAGTTCTAGCTCTAGTTCTCCATCGCAACATAATCATCGATACGCATGAGCTATTGGACTCTTCACAGTTTTGCAACTTACTGAGAATATTGAGACAATAACTAAATAGAATGGGAAAGCATTCGGGAGCTGGGAGCTACTAGCTGTTGATGGGTTCGTCAAGCAGCATTGAGAATATAATATAAAATAATGAGCATGGTCTTTATTTATAGCACTGAAACTTGGTATCTAGCTTTCAAGCAGACATTGCTCCACAGGCGAGTAGCTCTACCGCTGAATGAGGAATGCAATTCAACGTCGCTGTCGTACCACTGACGCTGCAGATAGGTGCGGATCGTTCTACTTGATTGCCGTGTTTTCGATGTGTAATTATCCAGTTCTGTCCAAGCAGGATCTCCGCGAGCTCCTTGAAGGAATCGTGTGCGTTTTATTCCCAGGTCTCCTTAAACCCACATACTTCAGTTTCAAAAACAAGTATTGCCGTGCTCAGAACCCTACCAGAAGATAACTTGCTTCTAATTTGAATCAAACTAAATTGTATGAGCTATAGGCCATATAAGGAAAAATGCTCCGAGTTAGGTCGGAAGATACTATCAAAAGTGTTATATTGCCAAACGTTACCCACTCTTTTAACTTGAGCTTTCATCCTCCACACAATCCTGGCCAATCGACATTTGGTAGCTCCCAGTGGCAAATAATCTTAGAGCAGCTAAGATTTAGCAGCAAACACCTTTAATTCAAAAGTGATATTAATCAAGGCCTAGGCCCTATGCCTACAAACACTCTTGAGATTCAAGTCACGTATGTTATGTAATGTACACTACCCCATGCCAATATCTCTCCGGCAAGATGTGAGCCAGCATCCAATTAAAATACAAGATACTAACCTCAACTGTCTATTCGAACAAGCAATCCCGGTCGAAGTTTTCACTAAATCAATGAAGATAAACCTTGTGAAGCGGAAGAGCGACAAGAACCTTATTTCGTCCAGCTGCATTCCATATATTCTGTTGTTATGAACCCTATCTCTTTTATTCAGTCTTATTTCTTCAATCTCTATAGCCCGCACTAATAAAACAGCAATTGCGTCCATTTTGAGATTCCATCAGCTGCTGGCTCGGACTGGACGTGACGTCACTTGAACTAACATTCATGCGTGAATGTGATATACACCTACTATTTAGGAAGTGAATGGGAATGTTCATATTCACCTTAAGATTTTCACGTCGAATCATGTCAAGGCTAAGAAATCTGATATTCACGTGAATAAATCTCGACTTTCACGCGTGAATGTCATCGAGGCTAAGCCCCCAGAACCGTGAACTGTAATTATTGATCTGATTTTTTTTTGTGCTACTGCGCAATCTATTGGTTGAATATTTGTACTTATCTATTGGATAAATATTTGTACTTCTTCGATATGACGTCAACTTTCGATTCATTTCATAATACATTTTTTTGTATACTTTCGTGATCCTTCTCCTGTGGTGTCTCGAAAAAATCAATGAGAAATAATCGTTAATGTAGAGTCTGGAATCCTTTGTACCAACTATGTAGAATCTGGAATCACTATTGTATTTTGGTATCCAGCATTGGTTGTATGGGAGTAGGGTGGGAAGAAATGAATGATAGAAGCAGGAAAACGATGGATCCGGGATGATGCATGGAGGTTTCACTGTAATAGACTTTGTGTAATAATTCCATCATGAGAGTCTGGTTTCATTTTGAAGTATGAGATAATTCAAATTTGAGTTATTCAAATAATTTCAACAAGTATTGTCCTATGTTAATGAAAGAGGAATGTATTCAATTTGAGATGAAAATCCGAATTATGAAAAAATAATTTGAAAATGATGCTATTGCTGTTTATGAACACTACCGGAAGACAACTGAAGTTGGCGGAAATAGCTGACCAGGGCTTGTTGAACGCCACCGTTGACGGGATCGCCAGGTATCTGATCCCCCTGGATATTGACAACGGCCACGTCTGGATCAACAAAGGGCTCGGCTTCATTCATATCAATAGCCATGTTGTGAAGAACTGCGCATGCCTCAATGACATTCTGGACAGTGGGAACCGCTAGCCGCAAATCCAGAGACAACACTGGTAGTCCATACGATCTCTCGACTGTCCCTCGGATGCGGAACTAGGATTCATTGGGAAGTTGGCGTTCTGGCAGGGTGAGGTTGCGGAGAGGAATTATAAGGTACGGCTGTACTGCATAGCCGGAATCACCCAGGATGATTCCATTTCCAAACTCTTTGTCTTCTAAACGGGCATGAAGCCGGGTTGCATAACAATGTTCTGGTCATGTGATTGTACCAGCCCAGCGCGCTGCCACGATGTCTTGGATCCGCATCTTGTGGTCACAAACCGTTTGCACATTCAACGAAAACCAACCTTTTCTATTTCTGAAGTCTTCTGCATTATCACCGCCTACAAGGAGAGGTTTAAAGGAGAAGGTAATTGCATGCTTACTGAGGATTAATATAGGAATAGGCCCAGATGATGTTGGGAAAGTAGGGAAAATTGCAAACCTGGGGAATTGATTCGGATATGTGTGAAGTCGATTGCACATATCACCCGTGGGAACCTGGACATCCGATAAAACCCCCTGGACGTCGTGTCTTCCTGCAGCAGTTACAGGGAAGCAGACAAACTGGGGACTCAGCCTGGCTATTTCAGCCGAGACTTTCCTCACAACAACTGATGCAGTGCTGACGGAAACGCCGGCAAAATCTCCCGCACTGATTAGCATGCTGCCCATTGCGTGAAACCGCAGCGCCAGTAGCAACTGGTTCATTGGCGATACGTGGAATGACTCCTCTTATTTGAATACATTGGGGGCTGAAGAACCATTTTTATATTGGTGATATATATGTTTAGATGGGATACATTTTTTGAATGTACCTGAAACAACTGGCTGCGTGGCCTAGACTGTCAGAGTATCAAGCAAATCTCACAGGATGGTAGGTCAGACCTAGGTCACCTCGTCATTAAGAGCCCAATAAGAAAATGTAGAACCTCTAGGTAGTGGGCAGGCTAGGGCCACATGGGCTGTAAAGTGAATTATGCACAGGCCCATGTTCTGACAGGTATGGACAGCAATTGACTAACCTTACCCAGGCCATTGAGATTGGCCATTTGATTTGTGATACACATTGATGTAACAATACAATCTCAAAGCCTAGGCCTAGATTGGCAGGCAAATTTTTCATAGGAAAGTAAATCCTGGCTGGGTTACAGGCTGGGAATAGACAGGCAGATAGACTGCGCTTGCAGACTAGTGACAGTTGCTACCGTAATGTAAAAACTAACCTCTCAACCAGATATTCTAGGCTAGGCTCCATGAGCGCCAGCAAACGTAAAACCGTGGGCTTTGTGAGCCGGAACCTCATGAAAAGATTGGCATCACTCTAATCTTGAACATGGTCCGCTCTTTGCTCGAAAACTCGAGCTCTTCTCCCTCTACCAGCTACTAACATGAAAAATTCACCCTCGGAATCGGAATTTCCTGGTTTGTAGGCGGCCATTTTTTCCTTAATCGGGTCTTCCAGGTGTTAAGAGCTGCTCAAACGGCCTATCAACTCAAAGAGCCTATTAGGTGTACTTACAGATCCGGTAAGCGCTATTGGAGTTTCATAATGACCGGTCAGGCTTATGGGACCATTAACTTAGTAGTCAGTAACTTAAGAGCCTCTTAACTTCTCATTTATCTCCATAATAACGGCCGTTACTGCATTTGTCTCTTATACTTATTTTTCTTTCTCAACTCTATTCCAACAGCAATAACTGTGACACAACTTGGCTTGACTCACCATCTCTGTACCACTCAAGAACTTTACTTCAATTGAGCGTCCTGCTGCACCAACAATGTCGACCGGACTATATCCGATCCATGGGTCAATGGGATTCACAATTATACCTACTTTAGTCACGAGATTGTTTGTTTGCCTTTCATAGGCAGCAATGGCAATAGGTTCATTGACTAAACCATAAGTCGTATGGCTATTGCCCTTGAAAGAGCTGAATAGCATATCTCTCAACTCCCTCGACCTTGCACGGCTCCCTGTGATCTGCATCTCACGGAAGGAACCAACTTGGCCCGTTGTGTTCAGGCACATATCGACTGCCTCTCTAGCGGTTACGACAACTCGGTTTGAATAAAAGTTGGCTTCGACTGGTGAGAGGCTGGCCACCTGGAGGCTGTCCAATTCTGCGGATTGTTGCACGCCCAGACAATATGCATCCTAAAGCAAAGACTCGTCTTCTTCCGACAGTGTTGGGCTATTCATTGGCAGTAGGACTACTGCTGCTAGGTCGATATCCTCAATAATGCTTGTAGCGGCTGTGTAGCTCGGCGCTTTGACAAATCTATGGCAATGGCCGAGTTTGGTGCACATATAAAGTCATTGAAAATTGAAATCGTCAGAGACCGTAGCACTAGAGAATGAATGATGGCAAACAAGTCTCAAATCTGTCACTAAACTTTAGAATGTTTTGGGGAACTAATGGAAACCTAACGAAACAATTTTCTCCACTAAACAGTGTCATTTCGAACCCTCCTTCCAGTAGTGTATTGCGCAGCAAATCAAGCATTTCACGAGTTTTCCTCCGAGGATGGTTTCTTCCATTGTAGGGCATTGGTTTTTTCTGTGTGGCAGAAATGTCTTGTTCTCGGTTCTTTGTCGTCCTCCCCTTCGTCGTCTGCCAAGTCGTCCGGATGCCTCTCAAAACAAGCTGAAAGAGATTAAGCCAACTGTTAGTGCTTGGGAATCTTCAATCCGAGGTTCACGGAGGGAGGAAGTGGTTCTCACTCGTCTGCGAGTGGGACACACACTTTTAACCCATTCCTATCTCTTCACCCCCGATAAAATCGTCCCTAGATGTGAGATTTGTAACGAGATTTTAACTGTTCGACACATATTACTCGAGTGTCAGAAATATACTGCTCTGAGGAGACAGCTTCGTATGGAAGACACAATGTCAAAGATTTTAGGGAATAATTCAAAATCGATAGATACCATATTCAGCTTTCTAAGATTATCGAAGCTATTGGATCTCATTTGACATGCTCGTGGATCTGCGTTAGACGATAAAGTCGTCTTGTTACCAGTATCATTTTTCAAACTGCCCGAATCAGGACATTTCCATGTCCGTTCAAGATGACGTTGTTTGTGCAATCATCTTTCACCAATGTACTGCTTTTTGACATTTGATACTTATTCTTGATGCCGATCTCTTGGGATAGACATCAGGAGTATTTTAAATCAAACCATATTCCACCATATATCTATTATGGTTTGTCGTTCCTCCACTCCTATTTGAGGGGGAGTTTGAACTGAGAACAAGTAATAAAACGTTCTCATCCTAGTCCCATGGGTGTGACCCTTTACAGCACACACATGTTCGGTTTTAACAAATTAGTGTATAACGTCTTTAGACACTGTAGACATAGTTTAGTCTTAGTCTTAGTTTAATGTATTTAGGTGTTCTCATCAAAATTTCACTTCCACCTTTATATCACACTTTTCACCTTTTGTTGCAACATATTTCGACAGGCGCTAAATGACCTCGCTGTCGATGCGCCTTAAAACTCTAATATTCATTCATTCACGAGCCGCGGTGCTCGATACACATGTTGTGCAGGACGACACGTGCATTGATACTTTTAGCAGCTTATTAGTGTGGCTGTTCGATGTCATAAAGTGACGTAGATTAATCAAACTTTTATTGATGATCGACGAATCAATCGAGATTTGAACAATCAAAGTTGAAATGAAGCAAGAGGAATATTTAATTTTTCATCTCTGTTATCACTTCTTGACAAGTAACAACACGTGTGTGTACTTTTGATCACACACATGAGTGTAGTATATATATATATATATATATATATATATATATATATATATATATATATATATATATATATATATATATATATATATATATATATATAACATATGTCAGGTTCTAGACCCTTCACTACATGGCTGCTATTTTTGTGGAGTGTTTCATGACATCTTGCGAGGCAATGGCGGTCAGAAGTGTCCGCACTTTTTGGATTCACAATAATTTTCAATATATTTACTCAAAATTGAGATAGAGGCTAATTTTGTTCATTGAATTCCTGGATCATAAGAACATGACAGTATGAAGAATAATTGCAATCTGTGGGATTTTGTATTCACCATCTTGAATCAATTTTACTCACAAAGTACAAGAAAAAAATACCAAACATGTAAATATTCAAATAAAATACTTTTAGTAGTCATATAACTGAAATCCTTCACACTTTCACTCCATGATGTCTTACTAATTTAATGAGACTGAAATTAGCATTCTAGTGTTGAAGGAGACTCATATTTCCTGTTACTAGTTTTGTCTTTTTGCAACAATCAACATTGTGGTTATATTTTTTTCAATAATGCAACAATGTTGAAAAAAATGAAAAAATGTTCCACATCTCACAGAATTAAGACCAACTTGGAATCTGAAGAGAAAAGTGTAAAAATATCAAAATTGTAGATTTAAGTTTAAGTACCTCAATGAGCATATTTATAACTGTATAAAAGATCTCGCTGTCCATGTACTTCATAACTATTTTAGAATATCCTTCCAATAGCCATAACTCACCGGAAAACCTGTTTCTTGTACCCCATCCGGTTCACCCGTGTGTAAAGAATCTCCTATTATTGGAGTATTCATCCTCTTTTGAAGATGTGTTGATGCGTTATTTTATGGCAATGGGCCACTTCCCGTTTTACCAATGTTGGTCTTCTCAAGGGCTCCACATGTTATCGCAGTTCGTCGCATATCGCGCGTGAATGTTGTTCATCATTCTATTGAAACACCAGATTATTCTGTAAGTAATGTCATATAGTGTTGATTTTCACAATTATGATGTTGAATAGCCCTTACAATGTTCCATAATTAAAAAGTTATATCATATGCCTAGATTACAGTCACTAATAATCTCTAGAATATCTATAATATACAAACAAAATTGAGATGAGTTTGATTATTAATAAATATTTCAATTATAATAGAATGCTAGGAATATTTGAATGGTCCGTGCCTGATTGAATATATATAAATTAATTTTATAAAGACTCTTAGCGCTTCGAACAGCCTAGGCCTATTGAAATATTCTACGAATCAACTATCTCATGGGATAGACAACAGGAATATTTTGAATCAAACCATATTTCAACATATATCGATTATGGTTTGTTGTTCCTTCACTCCTATTTGAGCGCGAGTTTGAACTGAGAACAAGTAGTAAAACGTTCTCATCCTAGTCCCATGGGTGTGACCCTTTACAGCACACACATGTTCGGTTTTAACAAATTAGTGTATAACGTCTTTAGTAATAGTTTAGCCTTAGTTTCACATGGTGTTCTCATCTAAATTTCACTTGCACCTTCATATAACACTACTTACCTTTTGGTTCAGCAACTTATCTTGACAGGCGCTAAATGACCTCGCTGTCGATGCGCCTTGAAACCCTAATATTCTACAAATCAACAAGATCTGTTCACTGTGATGTCTTACTGGGACAAAGATCCACAAGGACTGACCGATGATTAGAATACATTCTACCATAGCAAATAAAGTGATTGATTCGGTTCTCCAGATATAGATTTATGAATGGAAGACTAGGCTATATTGTAGTCTTGGATAATGGAACTGTTATGAATGAATTATATTAAAGTATGCTGAGGACTGATGAAACATTCTACAAGAATAGGAGCCAAGTAGTGAAGGGTCTAGAGGCTGACCATTCCTATCTCTTCACCCCCGATAAAATCGTCCCCAGATGTGAGATTTGTAACGAGATTTCAACTGTTCGACACATATTACTCGAGTGACAGAAATATAGGCTACTGCTTTGAGGAAACAGCTTCGTATGGAAGACACAATGTCAAAGATTTTAGGGAATAATTCAAAATCGACAGATACCATTTTCAGCTTTCTAAGATTATCGAAACTATTGGATCTCATTTGACATGCTCGTGGATCTGCGTTAGACGATAAAGTCGTCTTGTTACCAGTATCATCTATCAAACTGCCCCAAGTAGGACATATTCATGTCTGATCAAGATGACGTTGTTTGTGCAATCATCTTTTTCCAGTATACTGCTTTTTGACATTTGATGCTTATTCTTGATGCCGATCTCTTGGGATAGACATCAGGAATATTTTAAATCAAACCACATTCCAACATATATCAATTATGGTTTGTCGTTCCTCCACTCTTATTTGAGTGCGAGTTTGAACTGAGAACAAGTAATAAAACGTTCTCATTCTAGTCCCATGGGTGTGACCCTTTACAGCACACACATGTTCGGTTTTAACAAATTAGTGTTTAACGTCTTCAGACACTTTAGACATAGTTTATTATTAGTTTGATGTATTGAGGTGTTCTCATCTGAATTTCACTTGCACCTTTATATAACACTTCTCACCTTTTGTTGCAACTCATTTCGACAGGCGCTAAATGACCTCGCTGTCGATGCGCCTTAAAACTCTAATATTCATTCATTCATGTATATATATATATATATATATATATATATATATATATATATATATATATATATATATATATATATATATATATATATATCTGTGTGTGTGTGTGTGTGTGTGTGTCAGACCGACTCGTCTAACTTTGAGAGTATGTGAACTCTGGAAACATGGTATATTGTTACCCCGGTCTTTCAGAACAAGTGAATAAAAATTTATTCAAGAACATTACATATCTACATAATACGTACCCAACTCATAGGCATAGATATATCAAAGTAATCGATCTGATTAAATAATAATAAGAAGAAGAAGCTGTAGCACTAAGCCAGAACCTGATGAAAACTCATGAAGAAAAAATGGCTGAATATGTTGAGCTTTCTCAAGAATTGAAAGAACTGTATGGGCTGAAGAGAGTGACCATAGTTCCTGTATTAATCTCTGCAACTGGAGTGATACCAACCGGAATCCATGAGAGCCTAAGAACTCTTGATATTTTAGATAATACATTCATCGAAATGCAGAAAGCGGTCATATTGAACTCTTGTCGCATTGTAAGGAAATTTCTAAATATCCACTGAGGTTTTTATTGTACCCATAATTGTAATTGAATATAAGTTCGGTGGTAGTTTGGTACGCACGAGTACCCGCTCCACTGAACCTTCCACAGGGAAACCGAGAACAGTAATACAAATAATGATAATACATTGTTTATCAACATCGAATAGTTGACAGAAAGTCAAGGGCAATGAAATGAGAGAATCCCCCGCCACAAGGGCGATCTCTCAATTATCTTGCAATATAAATCTGAGGTAGAACATTTCTAGGCGTGACTTAAGTTCAAAACAACTGAGCGATATTTCATATTCCGTCACATTCCATACGACAAGATTGAGTCGGAACTACGGCGTTTCCCCAATTATAGAGCGCGTTTCTGTCTTCCCGGCATCGCAAGGAATGTGTCCCTTTCAGCCAGCGAGCAACAGGCTAGCAGGATGTGGACGGAAAGTGATGGCGGGACCGACCGACCGTCTCCCCTAACAACTGACCGGAACGGTTGGAGGTGTCGACCCGCCAATGTGTCTGTGAACCGGATTATACCAGTGATTTGCCCGAGTGTCTTGTGACCATGTGACTGGCAGATAACATGGAGAGTCCACTACACACGGATGGTTGTTTATTCATCATATAGGTCGAGCTTCTCAGTAATGCTGCTCACGTCCCCACCAACAGCTGAGTAGTGTGGGGGACAAATGAGCTAACCATCCCCACCAACAGCTGAGTAGTGTGGGGGACAAATGAGCTAACCATCCCCACCAACAGCTCAGTATTGTGGGGGACAAATGAGCTAACCATCCCCACCAACAGCTCAGTATTGTGGGGGACAAATGAGCTAACCATCCCCACCAACAGCTAGGTATTGTGGGGGACAAATGAGCTAACCATCCCCACCAACAGCTCAGTATTGTGGGGAACAAATGAGCTAACCATCCCCACCAACAGCTCAGTATTGTGGAGGACAAATGACCTAACCATCCCCACCAACAGCTCAGTATTGTGGGGGACAAATGAGCTAACCATCCCAACCAACAGCTAGGTATTGTGGGGGACAAATGAGCTAACCATCCCCACCAACAGCTCAGTATTGTGGGAGAAAAATGAGCTAACCATCCCCACCAACAGCTCAGTATTGTGGGGAACAAATGAGCTAACCATCCCCACCAACAGCTCAGTATTGTGGGGGACAAATGAGCTAACCATCCCCACCAACAGCTGATGTCAGTGGAGTGTTCTGCTGGGTACCTGGATACGTGGGGATTGGTGGTAATGAGTTAGCGGACACTGCTGCCAAAGAGGCGAGTGAGAAAGAAGATATTGATAACCCGAGAGTGCCTTTCAATGATCTCAAGGCGTATTTCAAACAACTTTTTAAATCTCGTTTCCAAAAAGAATGGGACAGGGAGACCAATAACAAGCGTGCATGCGTTTCTCTCGTCTGAGAGGCCTGCACCCTGACCCAGATATATATCTTCGTAGAGAACTCCTTCCATTCGCAGAATCGACAAAGTTCCTGGGGCTGACGTTTGACGTGAAGTTGAACTGGAAATCTCACATTTCGCAACTTAAAATCAAGTGCTTCAAGTCACTCAACCTTCTCCGTTATCTTAGTGGTACCAAATGGGGAGCGGATCGCACTACAATGCTGCGGCTTTACCGAGCATTAATACGTTCCAAATTGGATTATGGTAGTGTTGTGTACGACTCGGCACGAGAGAGCTACGTGAAGCCACTCAATACAGTTCATAACACAGGCATCCGACTGGCCATAGGAGCACTCCGTACCAGTCGGGTGGAGAGCTTGTATTGTGAGGCTGGTGAGCCCTCGTTAAAGAGTCGACGAGCATATCTCCTTTGCTCATACGCTTCAAAGTTATTTTGCTGTAAGCGTCATCCTACCTACCAATCAGTTATCAATCCTAGATTTCATGCTCTCTATGAATCGAAACCATTCGCCACCATTCCAACTGGGATTCGTTTGAATCATATTTTGGTCGAGGAGTCATTTGTTTACCCTCAAGTCTATCCAATTCAATCTAGTGATACCGCTCCTTGGTTAGCTCCACGTCCGGAGTGCTTGATGAACTTGTCATCAAGCACGAAGGCAACCACGAGTGCAGAAGAGTATAAGCAAAAATATCTAGAGCTCTGCACACACTACTCCGGACATGTGAAATACTACACGGACGGATCAAAACTGAACGGAAAAGTTGGCTGCGCATTCGTTTGCGAATCCGCCACTGTCAGTATCAGATTAGGTTCGATGAGTAGCGTATATACAGCCGAGTTGTTTGCAATTGTCACCTCTCTACAGCACATTCAACAACGATCTGAGAAGAGCTTCCTGATCTGTTCTGATTCATTGAGTGTACTCCAAGCCTTAACTCGAATCTTTCCAACTCACCATCTAGTCCAGAAAGTACAGACACTCCTGACCGACCTTGCCTCGCAGGATGTCAGTGTAGTGTTCTGCTGGGTACCTGGACACGTGGGGATTGGTGGTAATGAGTCAGCGGACAGGGCTGCCAAAGAAGCGACGGAGAAAGAAGATATTGATAACCCGAGAGTGCCTTTCAATGATTTCAAGGCGTATTTCAAACTACTTTTCAAATCTCGTTTTCAAAAAGAATGGGACAGGGAGACCAACAACAAGCTGAAAGAAATAAAGCCTACTGTTAGTGCTTGGGAATCTTCAATCCGAGGTTCACGGAGGGAGGGAGTGGTTCTCACTCGTCTGCGAGTGGGACACACACTTTTAACCCATTCCTATCTTTTCACCCCCGAAAAAATCGTTCCCAGATGTGAAATTTGTAACGAGATTTTAACTGTTGGACACATATTGCTCGAGTGTCGGAAATATACCGCTCTGCGAAGACAGATTCGTATGGAAGACGCAATGTCAAAGATTTTAGGGAATAATTCAAAATCGATAGATACCATATTCAGCTTTCTAAGATTATCGAAGCTTTTGGATTTCATTTGACATGCTCGTGGATCTGCGTTAGACGATAAAGTCGTCTTATTACCAGTATTATTTTTCAAACTGCCCGAATTAGGACATTTCCATGTCCGTTCAAGATGACGTGGTTTGTGCAATCATCTTTTACCAGTGTACTGCTTTCGAAATTTGATACTTATTCTTGATGCCGATCTTTTGGGATAGACATCAGGAATATTTTAAATCAAACCATATCCCAACATATATCTGTTATGGTTTGTCGTTCCTCCACTCCTATTTGAGGGGGAGTTTGAACTGAGAACAAGTAATAAAACGTTCTCATACTAGTCCCATGGGTGTGACCCTTTACAGCACACACATGTTCGGTTTTAACAAATTAGTTTATAACGTCTTTAGACACTTTATACATAGTTTAGTCTCAGTCTTAGTTTAATGTATTAAGGTGTTCTCATCTAAATTTCACTTCCACCTTTATATCACACTTTTCACCTTTTGTTGCAACTTATTTCGACAGGCGCTAAATGACCTCGCTGTCGATGCGCCTTAAAACTCTAATATTCATTCATTCGATATTCAAAGTCAAGAGGTGATCACTTACTAGGGCCTAGGCCTACCAGTCAATTTTTTAGGTACTTCTCTCTGGACAATAGATGAAAGAACAGCTATTAGGATCTCAGACACTTGCTAGGGATTGGTGGGACGATAAAATATTTCTCTATGAGTTTGGATTAAGACAAAATATGGTATTATCTCGAAAGAAGTTCGTAACTTTGAGCCAAATCAAAGTTATGACCTTGTGTGAATTCGGGCCCAGAAGATAATATGAACACATCCGTTGTTTACAAAATGTTACCATGGTTTTCAGAGGGCCAAACCAAAGAGGTTAGTATTTTAACCTCCTTGACCAAAAATGGGGTATACTCAATCTTTTTTCGGTTTTTATTTAATTATAGAATATTAAGGCTACGTGGACAAAAGTTAATATCGTAACGCGGTAGATTATAACCAATTACAACTTGAAAGCGCTTAAATTTCTAATCTACGTGGAAAACCAGCGATTCTATTAACGCGCAAAATATGGTATAAAAGTCCACGCCATTCCAAGGTCGATAGAGTTTTTTTCTTTATTTCGTTGATTTGAAAATATACAGGCTATGTGGACAAGTTTCATTACTACGTAGTCGAAGATTGTAAAAAAATACATAATCCAAGCTCGATAATTTTCAATTTACGTAGAAATTCAGCGATTCTACGCGACGAATAGATTTTTTCGGTCCCTTTTGAATCAAACGTATAAGTGTGTTTCCACAGTGTGGTGAACACGCTAAAAAACGTTACATGATTCCTTCTATTGACATAAAATCCTCCTGAAATAACTTTTCTCATCAACAGAGTAGAGTAGACCCACCTTTGATATTTTACTCATAATCCAATAATAATATTACTAATCGTGATAATCTAATACTTTTATTAAATGCATTAAATGCTCATTTTTCTATGTTGCTTAACGACCCCACCAACAGCTAGGTTATGGAGAGTACAGATGAGTGGGAGATGAAAAGGGTGAGCGAGCTCACCCTTGGACGCCCTCATGTAGAAAAATAACCTTAGATTGATTGCGTCTATTGACAGAGAACCTCAAATAGATTATTCTGTGAAAATAAATTCTGGAATTGATTGTTTCTATCGAAAGAAATCTTGAATACATTGCTTCTATTCACAAAAAACGTTACATGATTTCTTCTATAGACAGAAATTCCTGAATTAAATTATCCTATCAACAGAGTAGAGTACTTTCAATATTTTGCTTATAGGCCTAATAATCTAAAACTCTTATTGAATGCTTTTTTTATGTTGCTTAACTACCCCACCAACAGCTAGGTTATAGAGTATGAATGAGCGGGTGATGAAGAAACAGTGAGGTGATGATAGATGGGAGGACATTTGAGAAAACCCACACCTTACGCAGGATTTGAACCTGCGGCCCTGAAACCAGAAGCAGATGTGCTACCTCTAGACCAAGTAGGGCGGTTTGAATGCTTCTGTTGGCAGAAAACATTCAGTATATATATATATATATATATATATATATATATATATTGCTTCTAGTGAAATAAAACTTCATAACACAACCTTGTATTGTTTACAGAAACCTAAAAAAAAGTACAAAAGCAATATTTGTATGTATAGTGGTCTCAGTTTTGTGTACCACACATTGTGTTGATAGGTATCATGCATGTTATTCTCAAAACATGAACAAATGGCCTGAAGTCCATTCATATGAGCGTGTTAGTGATGCAACGATTCAACTTAAGCCACACGATACACAAAATTATAAAATATGTTGCAATTTCATAATTTAGATCCTATTTGGATTTATTGAATTAAAATCATTCATGATGTTATTCATTATTATTTAATTTGTAAAAACACACATTAAGAACAGTTTCCCTGACAAGAGTGCTTACTACCATAATGTCATTGAGTTTTTAGTAGTTATAAACTCAATGAATGAATGAATGAATATTAGGGTTTTGAGGCGCATCGACAGCGAGGTCATTTAGCGCCTGTCAAAATAAGTTGCAACAAAAGGTGAAAAGTGTGATATAAATGTGGAAGTGAAATTTAGATGATATAAATGTGGAAGTGAAATTTAGATGAGAGAACCTCAATATATATTAAACTAAGACTAAACTATGTCTTAAGTGTCTAAAGACGTTATACACTAATTTGTTAAAACCGAACATGTGTGTGCTGTAAAGGGTCACACCCATGGCACTTGGATGAGAACGTTTTACTACTTGTTCTCAGTTCAAACTCGCACTCAAATAAGAGTGGAGGAACGACAAACCATAATGAATATATGTTGAAATATGGTTAGGTTTAAAATATTCCTGATGTCTACCCCAAGAGATCGACATCAAGAATAAGTATCAAATGTCAAAAAGTAGTATACTGGAAGAAGATGATTGCACAAACAACGTCATCTTGATCAGACATGTATATGTCCTAATTGGGGCAGTTTGAAAAATGATACTGGTAACACGACGACTTCATCGTCTCACGCGAACAACGATGCAGATCCACGAGCATGTCAAATGAGATCCAATAGGTTCGATAATCTTAGAAAGCTGAATATGGTATCTATCGATTTTGAATTATTCCCTAAAATCTTCGGCATTGTGTCTTCCATACGAAGCTGTCTCCTCAGAGCAGTATATTTCTGACACTCGAGTAATATGTGTCGAACAGTTAAAATCTCGTTACAAATCTCACATCTAGGGACGATTTTATCGGAGGTGAAGAGATAGGAATGGGTTAAAAGTGTGTGTCCCACTCGCAGACGAGTGAGAACTACTTCCTCCCTCCGTGAACCTCGGATTGAAGATTCCCAAGCACTAACAGTAGGCTTTATTTCTTTCAGCTTGTTGTTGGTCTCCCTGTCCCACTCTTTTTGGAAACGAGATTTGAAAAGTAGTTTGAAATACGCCTTGAAATCATTGAAAGGTACTCTCGGGTTATCAATATCTTCTTTCTCCGTCGCTTCTTTGGCAGCCGTGTCCGCCAACTCATTACCACCAATCCCCACGTGTCCAGGTACCCAGCAGAACACTACACTGACATCCTGCGAGGCAAGGGCGGTCAGAAGTGTCTGCACTTTCTGGACCAGATGGTGAGTTGGAAAGATCTGAGTAAGAGCTTGGAGTGCACTCAAAGAATCGGAACAGATCAGGAAGCACTTCTCAGATCGTTGTTGAATGTGCTGTAGAGAGGTGACAATTGCAAACAACTCGGCTGTATAAACGCTACTCATCAAACCTAATCTAAAACTAACAGTGGAGGATTCGCTGACGAATGCGCAGCCAACTTTTCCGTTCAGTTTCGATCCGTCCGTGTAGTATCTAATATGTCCGGGGTAGAGTGTGCAGAGCTCTAGGTATTTTTGCTTATACTCTTCTGCACTCGTGCTTGCCTTCGTACTTGATGACAAGTTCATCAAGCACTCCGGACGTGGAGCCAACCAAGGGGCGGTATCACTGAATTGGATTTGATAGACTCGAGGTTATACAAATGACTCTTCGACCAAAATATGATTCAAACGAATTCCAGTTGGTATGGTGGCAGATGGTTTCGATTCATAGAGAGCATGAAATCTAGGATTGATAACTGATTGGTAGGTGGGATGATGCTTACTGCAGAATAATTTCGAAGCGTATGAGCAAAGTAGATATGCACGTCGACTCTTCAACGAGGGCTCGCCAGCCTCGCAATACAGGCTCTCCACCCGACTGGTACGGAGTGCTCCTATGGCCAGTCGGATGCCCGTGTTGTGAACTGTATTGAGTGGCTTCACGTAGCTCTCTCGTGCCGAGTCGTACACAACACTACCATAATCCAATTTGGAACGTATTAATGCTCGGTAAAGCCGCAGCATCGTGGTGCGATCCGCTCCCCATTTGGTACCACTAAGATAACGGAGAAGGTTAAGTGATTTGAAGCACTTGAGTCTGAGTTGCGAAATGTGAGATTTCCAGTTCAACTTCACGTCAAACGTCAGCCCTAGGAACTTTGTCGATTCTGCGAATGGGAGAAGTTCTCTACGGAGATATATATCTGGGTCAGGGTGCAGGCCTCGCAGACGAGAGAAACGCATGCACGTTGATTTTGATGTAGAAAACCTGAACCCAGTTTCATCTTCCCATGCTTCCAGTTTCCTAATTGCAAGTTGGATTTGGCGAGAGGCCGTTGTACTCCTCGCTGACTTACTGAATATAGCCAAGTCGTCGACAAATAAGGAAGAAGTGATAGAAGATGGAACGCTTCGAACAATACCATTTATAGCGATGGCGAACAAAGTAACACTGAGGACAGAACCCTGTGGTACACCGTTCTCTTGGATGAAATCATCCGACAACACATTACCAACTCGTACCTTGAAACGTCGGTTGGTCATGAAATTACAGACAAAATTAGGAAGATGGCCTCTGAAACCCCATTGTGACAAGGTTTTCAATATGTTGAAGCGCCAGGTAGTATCGAATGCCTTCTCGAGGTCGAAAAATACAGCTATCACTTCCTGCTTCGTAAGAAAAGCTTCTTGTATGAAGCTTTCCATACGAATAAGATGATCCAAAGTATTTCTATTTTTTCTGAATCCAGACTGTACTGTGCAAAGGAGGTTTTTTCGTTCCAACCACCAAACGAGGCGGTTGTTCAACATCCTTTCCATCACTTTACACAGACAGCTGGTCAGTGATATAGGTCTATAGCTTGATGGTGAATGCTTATCCTTAGATGGTTTCAAGATCGGTACCTGGATAGCTTGTCTCCAAGAATCAGGGAAAGTATCGGTTGAATAGATATGGTTGAACAGGTTGCGAAGGTCATTCAAAGCGGCAACTGGCAGGTGTTTCAAGAACTGATTGTGTATTCCATCAATCCCCGGTGCTGTGTCTCTTGCGCACGTTATCGCGTTCTCCAACTCCCATACACTAAACGGCACGTTATACACCTCGTTGTTCGCAGAAGAGAAATCTAATCTTCTACATTCTGCAGCACGTTTGTGTATCTGGAACGATGCCGAGTAGTGGTGAGAGCTAGAGACGTCCGAGAAATAGGACCCGATAACATTAGCTATTTCCTGTGGCTCGGTAATTAGACTACCATCCTTGTTCAACCCAGATATACAAGATGATTTGAATTTGCCGTCTATCTTCCTCACTCTATTCCACACTTTGGTGAGGGGTGTGTGAGTATTAATGGATGAGATGTAAGAATTCCATGAGGCTTTTTTCGAAGTCTTAATGATGAAACGAGCCCTTGCTCGGAGTTTCCGGAATGCCATAAGGTTGATATTGGTTGGGTATTTCCGGAAAATTCGAAGGGCTTGTTTCCTCTTACGGATCGCCACCTAACATTCCTCGTTCCACCAGGGAACAGGTATGTGGCGTTGGTTGGTTGACGTAAGAGGAATGCTGTCTTTCGCGGCGGCAATAATCACCTCTGTCACATGCTCAGTCCTACTATCAGTATCATGGATGTTATTCGAGTTCTTCAAATCAACACGCTTTGTGAAAAGGCTCCAGTTCGCGCGGCGCAAGTTCCACTGCGCACACCGCAAGGGCCGTTGATGAGAATCTACTCTCAAGATGAGTGGGTAGTGGTCGCTACCACACAGATCTGAGTGAACGGAGAAATTGAAAAGAGGTGCGACAGATGGGGTGCAGACACAAAGATCGATCGCTGAAAACATACCGTTGAAAGCATTAAACCTTGTTTTCTCTCCATTGTTGAGAATAATCAAGTCGTTGTCGTTGAAAAATTGCTCAAAAAGGCGTCCTCTGCCGTTACTATCCACCATTGTGTCACCCCACAAGTTATTGTGGGCATTTAGGTCACCTAGAATAACATAGGGACGTGGAAGCTGTGACACAAGGTTATCCAGATTTATTCTAGTAACTGGAGCCCATTCAGGTAAGTAAATATTACAGAAGGTAACAGGCTGAGGAAGAGCAATTCTGACTGCCACTGCCTGTAGTGGTGTTGTTAGCGGCAGTGGACTTACGTGACAGCTGTCGTGGACAGCTGTGGCTACTCCCCCATGGGCTCTGTTACCTGTCAAGTCATCGAAACGATAGAAACTATAATTACGTATCAATGGAGAGTCACAAGGTTTGAAGTGCGTTTCTTGAAAAAAGAAACATATCGGTTTAATGTTTGATGTCAATAGCTTGATTTCTTCTCTGTGCCTGTTGAAACCATTGCAGTTCCATTGTATTAGAGCCATTTTGTGTAGATGATGTTCTTGTTTACTTTAAATGTAGATAGAGTTACCTAAGACCAGCTTAGGTTACTACAGATTTCAAGTTCTTTTTAGATAAAAGGATTTCCCCTCAGAGGATTTGGCGGGAATGCCGAGCTCTGCGGCCACATCCTTTCTTGCTCCTTGGGCACTTCCTCTGTTCCTTCGTTTTTGTTTGGGGGGTGTGAATCCCCGGGTGTCGGGCACAGCACCCGACGCCGGTCGCTCAGTGATGTCGGATGAAGCGCCCGACACAGGAGATTCATCTTCTTCCTCACTTCCTGTCACCATTATTTCCTCTACGGTTTCAACCTCAGCTTCCGGAGTGAATTTACCTTTCAATAGTTTCACCAGATCATGTACCTCGTTCTGTAACTTGTCAATTTTGAGGTTTTGTGACGATACTAACTCTTCCATTCTCTTCTGCTGTTCGATCAGTTTCTTGTTTTCAGCCTTCAAAGTGAGTATTTCTTGCGATTCCTGGGACGTTGTTTTATTAGCTGCGGCTTTGGCAAAAGAAGATGGAAGGGCAGAGATAGGAAAGAGATTTCTATATTTCTGTCGAGCATCTTGATAAGTCATTTTATCGACAGTTTTGAACTCACTGATCTTCCTCTCTTCTAACCACTTACTGCAGGCCTTTGAAGACGCCGCATGTCCACCGTTGCAATTGATGCAACGAGGGCCGGACACGCAAGGCGTTTCGTCGTGCTTCTCAAGGCCGCAGTTCGGGCAGATAGGTTTAGATTTGCAGAAAGCTTGGCCATGTCCAAAGCGTTGACAGATGAAACATCGAGTTGGATTTGGAATGTACGGTCTAACAAGTATACTGTTGTAGCCAGCTATCAATTTTGTTGGAACGGTACCGGTAGAAAAAGTCAAAATAAGTGTGGCTGTGGGTACATCCTTTCCATCAACTCGTCGGGTAATACGGTAAACATCCGTAACATTTTGACCAGCGAGTTCAGATTTAATCTCTTCAACGTCACAGCATAAAAGATCATTGCAAGTAATCACTCCCTTAGAAGAATTAAGGAAGGGATGAGGACTGACTAGGATGGGGAATAAATTTGCAAAGCTGGTGGTCTTCAAAAGCAGTTGTGATTGAATATCGCTGTCTGTTTCTACAAGCAGGAGAGTTCTATTCCTAACTTTCGTGACTTTGCGAACAGTACCAGCAAGACCTCGAATAGCTTTCTCGATAGCAAAAGGTGACACGTCATGGAAGGTTTTACCATCGGAACGTTCTATTTGCAAAAATCTAGGACTAGCTGGTTTGCTTGATTCTAGATTCTGAAGAACTTGTTCTTTCGTACATTTATAATCTCTAAGAGATCGAATTCTTTTTTGGGGGGGGGGGAATTGAGGGGAAATTAAGTGTATTCATATTTGGACCCACGAGTAGCTAGGGAAATAAATGTCCGCTCCCACAGAGCCCCGCTTGTGGGAGTAAGGCTAGAGTAAAACTGAAGTTCACCATGTGTCCAGAGTTTATCGTTTGGAACTACTTTATCCCGTAGTCATTCAGCCCTTTGGCACGATTAATTACACCATTGGCTTGGGTTCATATCCTTGTTCACAGCGAGATCGTCAATATTGTCGTGGGTTTGAGTGGTCACGAGGAGTCGGCACGAAGATAAGAATGAAGACAAGTCCAGGAAAGAGAGAACACAGAGTAGAAAAGATCATGGAAGAGGGTGATAATGATGAATGATTGCACGAGAACTCCTTATGACCGCTCTGGTCACCGAAATGGGCACCCACTCGACCGACGGTCCGAACTTAGTCTGGACCCTCACCCCAGACCTTATCGCCATGGGTGACCCTGCTGGAAGCAAATAAATTGCTTCCGACGATAGCTCTGGGGATCACGGGGCCACGCAAGCCCCCACACCACGTCAAGGTGTTCGGATCCTTTGAGGGGGTAAACTCAATGTTAATGTAAACGTTAACATTACACATTGATACATCAAAGACCTATTTTAGCTGTAATATATTTTGAAGAATGGAAAATATAATGTCAATTTTATATTAATACTGCCTGTTTCTTATGAATCCATAAAAGTAAGCAATCTATAAGGATGGACCTTTGGGGCTCTGGCGGACGAAATACATTTTTTATAATGCCGTGTCCAGATTCGGCGTGATTGGACTGGGCTTATTACAGAAATGATCACCTTGAAGAGATTCAAACGAATGTTCAGAAGATATAGGCGAAAAACGGGAACCATGTCGTGAGCCTCATGATGCCAATGTTAATTGACTTGGAAAAAAATCAGTCATTGTGATTTAACATTGGTCTTATGGCACTACGACATGGTTCACATTTTTCGCCTATATCTTCCAGAGTTTTGTTTGGATCTCTTCGATGTGCTCATTTCTTGATTAGGCACAATCCAATTAACAAGAATATGGGCACGGTATAACTCTGAAGAATCCCGTTCGACCGCCAGAAGGCTGTGAAAATACCCCTCATTTTTTCGAATTTTTACCAAGAAGGTATAAGAGAAACTCGAAAATTGAAGGGTGGAAAATCCCTCTTTTTGGTGGGGAGGGGGGAGGGGGTCCCTTCAGCATCTATTCGTTGAAATTCCAGCGATATTTTGAATGGTTCATTTACTACGCGTGTCAGAAATGTCAGCACAAATTTTGTCCGAAAGTTGAATGCTCGTCATTTCCACATTTTCGCCTGATTTGGACAATATTTCAGCACGTGGAATCGGATGTCATGATCTACGAATGTCAAGAGAAAAGCTCCGAAAAAATATCAATTGACGAGAATGTTTTTTTCAGGGGTTTGTATACCCATTAAACGTCGGCCGGTGCCGTCGCGGTCGCTGCAGTGGCCGTTGATGCGAAAACCGACCCAAAATCGCCGCCATCATGTCGAGGAGATCGATAAGGAGAAAGCAAATTTTGGGTTTCGAACTGGTCATTCAGGTCGGGGTGGAATAATATGTGATACACACCTGGACCGGGATATATCGAGAACAAAACAAATTTTTTCCGAAAGTGAAATAAATGCTCGTCATTTCCACATCGGTTTTCCGATTGAACCAGTTTTTCAGAACGTGAAATCGGATGTTCTAATCGGATGTCCGAATGTCGAAAAAAATTGCGAAAAAAAATTAATTGACGAAATGTTTTTTTTACGGTTTTTTCGGCCTAGTTGACGTCGGGCGGCGGCGTTGCGGTTGTTGCAGTGTCCGTTGACGCGAAAAACGACCTGAAATGACCGCCATCGGGTCGAGGAGATGGATAGGGAGAAAGATGATTCTTTGTTTCGAACTGGTCATTTAGATCAGGGTGGGATATGCAATACCAACCTGGACCTGGAAATTGAAAGCAAAACAACTTTTTCCGAAAGTTCGATGCTCGCCATTTCCACACCGGTCCCCCGATTGGGCCAGTGTTTCAGCACGTGAAATCGGAAGTCATATTCCAGGAATGTGGGGAAAAATCCGAAAAACATCAATTGACGAAAATGATACATCAACCTATTAGGGAATGTATTTCTCTTAAACGAGCATCAAACAGAAAAATTGAAGATGGAAATCAAAATGGGGTTGGTCCACCAACCATCATAGATAAGTCATTTTGTTGCAGAAATTCAACTAACCCCTCCGATAGAGGTCCGTTAATCGAAAAACGCGAATCCGTTGGGAGATGAATCTCACCGAAACGAGCGTCATTCAAAAAAAAAGGAGGGGTGGAAAACAAAATTGTATCGATCAACTAACCACCCTATAGGCATATCTATGAGTCATTTCGAAGCAGAATTAAAAACAAAGCCTCGAATAGGGGTCTTGTTCCAGCACCCAGAATTGTGAAAATATCAACTTGTTAAGGGATACGTTTGTCCTACACGAGCGTCACACAAAAAAGGTTAAAGATGGAAAACAAAATGGGGTTGGTTCACCAAATGCCCCCGACATGAGTCATTATGTTGCATAAATACGTGGGGGCTTGCGTGGCCCCGTGATCCCCAGAGCTATCGTCGGAAGCAATTTATTTGCTTCCAGCAGGGTCACCCATGGCGATAAGGTCTGGGGCGACGGTCCAGACTAAGTTCGGACCGTCGGTCGAGTGGGTGCCCATTTCGGTGACCAGAGCGGTCATAAGGAGTTCTCGTGCAATCATTCATCATTATCACCCTCTTCCATGATCTTTGCTACTCTGTGTTCTCTCTTTCCTGGACTTGTCATCATTCTTATCTTCGTGCCGACTCCTCGTGACCACTCACACCCACGACAATATTGACGATCTCGCTGTGAACAAGGATATGAACCCAAGCCAATGGTGTAATTATTAGTGCTAAAGGGCTGAATGACTACGGGATAAAGTAGTTCCAAACGATAAACTCTGGACACATGGTGAACTTCAGTTTTACTCTAGCCTTACTCCCACAAGCGGGGCTCTGTGGGAGCGGACATTTATTTCCCTAGCTACTCGTGGGTCCAAATATGAATACACTTAATTTCCCCTCAATTCCCCCCCCCCCCCCTCCCCCCGAAAAAGAATTCGATCTCTTAGAGATTATAAATGTACGAAAGAACAAGTTCTTCAGAATCTAGAATCAAGCAAACCAGCTAGTCCTAGATTTTTGCAAATAGAACGTTCCGATGGTAAAACCTTTCATGACGTGTCACCTTTTGCTATCGAGAAAGCTATTCGAGGTCTTGCTGTTATCGGGTCCTATTTCTCGGACGTCTCTAGCTCTCACCACTACTCGGCATCGTTCCAGATACACAAACGTGCTGCAGAATGTAGAAGATTAGATTTCTCTTCTGCGAACAACGAGGTGTATAACGTGCCGTTTAGTGTATGGGAGTTGGAGAACGCGATAACGTGCGCAAGAGACACAGCACCGGGGATTGATGGAATACACAATCAGTTCTTGAAACACCTGCCAGTTGCCGCTTTGAATGACCTTCTCAACCTGTTCAACCATATCTATTCAACCGATACTTTCCCTGATTCTTGGAGACAAGCTATCCAGGTACCGATCTTGAAACCATCTAAGGATAAGCATTCACCATCAAGCTATAGACCTATATCACTGACCAGCTGTCTGTGTAAAGTGATGGAAAGGATGTTGAACAACCACCTCGTTTGGTGGTTGGAACGAAAAAACCTCCTTTGCACAGTACAGTCTGGATTCAGAAAAAATAGAAATACTTTGGATCATCTTATTCGTATGGAAAGCTTCATACAAGAAGCTTTTCTTATACGAAGCAGGAAGTGATAGCTGTATTTTTCGACCTCGAGAAGGCATTCGATACTACCTGGCGCTTCAACATATTGAAAACCTTGTCACAATGGGGTTTCAGAGGCCATCTTCCTAATTTTGTCTGTAATTTCATGACCAACCGACGTTTCAAGGTACGAGTTGGTAATGTGTTGTCGGATGAGTTCATCCAAGAGAACGGTGTACCACAGGGTTCTGTCCTCAGTGTTACTTTGTTCGCCATCGCTATAAATGGTATTGTTCGAAGCGTTCCATCTTCTATCACTTCTTCCTTATTTGTCGACGACTTGGCTATATTCAGTAAGTCAGCGAGAAGTACAACGGCCTCTCGCCAAATCCAACTTGCAATTAGGAAACTGGAAGCATGGGAAGATGAAACTGGGTTCAGGTTTTCTACATCAAAATCAACGTGCATGCGTTTCTCTCGTCTGAGAGGCCTGCACCCTGACCCAGATATATATCTCCGTAGAGAACTTCTCCCATTCGCAGAATCGACAAAGTTCCTAGGGCTGACGTTTGACGTGAAGTTGAACTGGAAATCTCACATTTCGCAACTCAGACTCAAGTGCTTCAAATCACTTAACCTTCTCCGTTATCTTAGTGGTACCAAATGGGGAGCGGATCGCACCACGATGCTGCGGCTTTACCGAGCATTAATACGTTCCAAATTGGATTATGGTAGTGTTGTGTACGACTCGGCACGAGAGAGCTACGTGAAGCCACTCAATACAGTTCACAACACGGGCATCCGACTGGCCATAGGAGCACTCCGTACCAGTCGGGTTGAGAGCCTGTATTGCGAGGCTGGCGAGCCCTCGTTGAAGAGTCGACGTGCATACCTACTTTGCTCATACGCTTCGAAGTCATTCTGCAGTAAGCATCATCTCACCTACCAATCAGTTATCAATCCTAGATTTCATGCTCTCTATGAATCGAAATCATCTGCCACCATACCAACTGGAATTCGTTTGTATCATATTTTGGTCGAAGAGTCATTTGTATACCCTCGAGTCTATCAAATCCAATTCAGTGATACCGCCCCTTGGTTGGCTCCACGTCCGGAGTGCTTGATGAACTTGTCATCAAGTACGAAGGCAAGCACGAGTGCAGAAGAGTATAAGCAAAAATACCTAGAGCTCTGCACACTCTACCCCGGACATATTAGATACTACACGGACGGATCGAAACTGAACGGCAAAGTTGGCTGCGCATTCGTCAGCGAATCCTCCACTGTTAGTTTTAGATTAGGTTCGATGAGTAGCGTTTATACTGCCGAGTTGTTCGCAATTGTCACCTCTCTACAGCACATTCAACAACGATCTGAGAAGTGCTTCCTGATCTGTTCCGATTCTTTGAGTGCACTCCAAGCCCTTACTCAGATCTTTCCAACTCACCATCTGGTCCAGAAAGTGCAGACACTCCTGACCGCCCTTGCCTCGCAGGATGTCAGTGTAGTGTTCTGCTGGGTACCTGGACACGTGGGGATTGGTGGTAATGAGTTGGCGGACACGGCTGCCAAAGAAGCGACGGAGAAAGAAGATATTGCTAACCCGAGAGTACCTATCAATTATTCCAAGGCGTATTTCAAACTACTTTTCAAATCTCATTTTCAAAAAGAGTGGGACAGGGAGACCAACAACAAGCTGAAAGAAATAAAGCCTACTGTTAGTGCTTGGGAATCTTCAATCCGAGGTTCACGGAGGGAGGAAGTGGTTCTCACTCGTCTGCGAGTGGGACACACACTTTTAACCCATTCCTATCTCTTCACCCCCGATAAAATCGTCCCTAGATGTGAGATCTGTAACGAGATTTTAACTGTTCGACACATTTTACTCGAGTGTCAGAAATATACTGCTCTGAGGAGACAGCTTCGTATGGAAGACACAATGCCAAAGATTTTAGGGAATAATTCAAAATCGATAGATACCATATTCAGCTTTCTAAGATTATCGAACCTATTGGATCTCATTTGACATGCTCGTGGATCTGCATCGTTGTTTGCGTGAGACGATGAAGTCGTCGTGTTACCAGTATCATTTTTCAAACTGCCCCAATTAGGACATATACATGTCTGATCAAGATGACGTTGTTTGTGCAATCATCTTCTTCCAGTATACTACTTTTTGACATTTGATACTTATTCTTGATGTCGATCTCTTGGGGTAGACATCAGGAATATTTTAAACCTAACCATATTTCAACATATATTCATTATGGTTTGTCGTTCCTCCACTCTTATTTGAGTGCGAGTTTGAACTGAGAACAAGTAGTAAAACGTTCTCATTCTAGTCCCATGGGTGTGACCCTTTACAGCACACACATGTTCGGTTTTAACAAATTAGTGTATAACGTCTTTAGACACTTTAGACATAGTTTAGTCTTAGTTTAATATATATTGAGGTTCTCTCATCTAAATTTCACTTCCACATTTATATCATCTAAATTTCACTTCCACATTTATATCACACTTTTCACCTTTTGTTGCAACTTATTTTGACAGGCGCTAAATGACCTCGCTGTCGATGCGCCTCAAAACCCTAATATTCATTCATTCATTCTGGTATCTATCGACGAAAGGAGGTTCATCTGCAGACAGAGCTTTCACGTTGATTGATGATCCATCAACGGGGCTATTATGTTGGGGAACTCTGAAAGGTTGTGGAATTCTGCAATATGAAGTGTTTTACCTATATAGGCCTAAGACATACAAATCACAGAATACATTATAAATCTGTAGGCCTACATATTATTTTATATTGGGTTTTAACGATGCACTATACTGATGGCTACAATCTATTGGCGTCAGTGGATGATGAATGAGATGGTGGGATGATGAGATGAAAGGTCATTTTATTAGGTGTTTTGGATGGTGGGAAGGAGTCGGTCGTGGCCTGTTGTTAAGGAACCATCCCAGTGGCCTACTGACCTGAACGACAGAGGAAAACCACGAAAAACCCCTGTCAGGATGGTTGACCATGGCGGGAATCGAACCCCGGTCTCCCGAATGACGGTTCAGTGTGTCAACACTCGGCCACGCGTCTCAGTATAAATCTGTACATGTGCCTGTATTCTATTCAATTTATATTGGTTTAACGACGCACTTATTTCCTGATGACTGAGATCTATTGGCGTCTGTGAATGACATGAGGTGATGAGATGAAAGGTTATTCAGTGTTTTTGGGAAAGTGGGAAGGAGTCGGTCGTAGCCTGTTGTTAAAGAACCATCCCAGTATTGACCTTATGACAGAGGATAACCAAAAAAAAAAATGTCAGGATGGTCCACCATAGGCCTGTACATGTACGGTACGACCGCCCTTGGGTTGCATAACTGATACACCGAAAATATGGTGCATCGAGAAAAACGTAGGCCTACACTGAAAATCCAGTACACCGTAAGCATTATTCCAGATGATGACTGAATAGGAAGGCTACGATATTGCATTTGAATAGTGTGAGACTGGGCTCACCCCCTTCTCCCCAAAATAATAGACTAGCCATCATGCATGAAAATATCGTTCTTGCGGTGTTCAAGATTTTCGGTTTAGGTTAGCTCAACTTGACTCTGATATTAGATCCTAGTCTGTGTATGACAGTTTTGTGTACTAGCAACTAATGACCTCGGCAACGTACTTGCTTTTACTCTGGCCACGTATGCCTCATTTTCAAGAGGGAAGGATATGAACTGGGGGGAGAGTTCAACCAATGCATTGCTAATGACACACAAAACTCGCGAGCAACTGGCTTGTCTTATGCCCGTTACATTGCCCATGACGAACTGGAACGTTCCAGATGCGTAGAATCGCAACGCAGTAAGAACTTGCGTTGCAATAGGCAAGGCATGGGACCTTGCTGTCGGTCTGGTCAAATCGCCTTCCAAAATGTTGCACAGTTCCAAGACGGTATATCTTGGGAAACCTGTACCGTTTGATCAGATTGTCATCCGACACATTTAATTGATCCAGCCTATCTTTGAATACTCTACCAGCTAACAATGATAGGCCTCTCCTGAAACTCAATGGCCCAGCCTCATCCAGAATTAGGAAACGCCCAGCGTTGAACATTGTAATATAATTAGTAGGATATAGCCTAGGCCTAGTTATATATGCCTAATATAATTATGTATAATAATTCTTTATTCCTGTACCATGATTTATGTATAATAAGTGTTATGAAATTGTATGTTGTATATGTAAACCAAAGAAAAAATAGCAATAATGCTAAATTAATAAATATCTATTTATATAATATTTCTATATATAATTAGGCCTAGTGTTAATGTTTAAGTGGTTATATCAGTTATCATAAGTTATATTTCAGCTAGGTATAGTAGTAGCCTAGTTAGTGGTAGTTATTAGTGGTAATGTAAACGACACAACACAACTGTTTGACAGGTTAGGCTAGACCAAAGAGCTAGACAGACAAGGTGACTGGCGAACAGTGACATACGCTAGGCCTAGTCGAGAACAAGTCAAAGTGAGGTTAGATGTAGAACCGGAATGATAAAATATGTAAATCAAATTGCGCGGTATTTAAAAATAACCTTGCCGTGTTTTGGTGGCTAGAATTTACATGTTTTCTCAAATTCAGCCATGAAATCATTGTAGATTGATATTCGAAGTCAAGAGGTGATCATTTACTAGGGCCTAGGCCTACCAGTCTGGACTAGGCCTAGGCGTAGTCTCAAAGTTGAGACAATTTCTTCGGTACTTATCTCCAGAACTAATGAACTATGTGGATCTCAGACACTTGCTAGGGATTGGAGGGACGATAAAATATTTCTTTATGAGTTTGGATTAAGACAAAATATGGTATTATCTCGAAAGAAGGTCGTAACTTTGAGCCGAATCAAAGTTATGACCTTTTGTGAATTTGGGCCCAGAAGATAATATAAACACACCCGTTGTTTATAAAATGTTACCATGGTTATCAGAGGGCCAAAACCAAAGAGGTTAGTATTTTAACCTCCTTGACCAAAAATGGGGTATACTCAATTTTTTTTCGGTTTTTATTTAATTATAAAATATTCAGGCTACGTGGACAAAAGTTATTATCGTAACGCGGTAGATTATAACCAATTACAACTTGGAAGCGCTTAAATTTCTAATTTACGTGGAAAACCAGCGATTCTATTAACGCGCAAAAATTGGTATAAAAGTCCACGCCATTCCAAGGCCTATAGAGTTTTTTTCTTTATTTTGTTGATTTGAAAATATACAGGCTATGTGGACAAGTTTCATTACTACGTAGTCGAAGATTGTAAAAAAATGCATAATCCAAGCTCAATAATTTTCGATTTACGTAGAAATTCAGCGATTCTACACGACGAATAGGTTTTTTCGGTCCCTTTTGAATCAAACGTATAAGTGTGTTTCCACAGTGTGGTGAACACGCTAAACAAGTAGTAAAACGTTCTCATCCTAGTCCCATGTGTGTGACCCTTTACAGCACACACATGTTCGGTCTTAAGAAATTGGTGTATAACGTCTTTAGTAATAGTTTAGTCTTAGTTTCACATGGTGTTCTCATCTGAATTTCACTTGCACCTTCATCTAACACTACTTACCTTTTGGTTCAGCAACTTCTCTTGACAGGCGCTAAATGACCTCGCTGTCGATGCGCCTTAAAACCCTAATATTCATTCATTCATTCTTCAATCCGAGGTTCACGGAGGGAGGAAGTGGTTTTCACTCGTCTGCGAGTGGGACACACACTTTTAACTCATTCATATCTTTTCACTCCCGAAAAAATCGTCCCCAGATGTGAAATTTGTAACGAGATTGTAACTGTTAGACACATATTGCTCGAGTGTCGGAAATATACCGCTCTGCGGAGACAGATTTGTATGGAAGACACAATACCAAAGATTCTAGGGAATAATTCAAAATCGATAGATACCATATTAATCTCATCGAACCTATTGGATCTCATTTGACATGCTCGTGCATCTGCGCCGTTGTATGCGTGTGACGACAAAGTTGTCGTGTCAACAGTATCATTTTTCAAACTTCCGCGATTAGGATACTTATGTCTGATTAAGATGACGTTGGTTATTTAATCATCTTTTTTCGGTATTTTGATATTTGATACTCATTCTTGATGTCGATCTCTTGGGATAGACATCAGGAATATTTTAAATCAAACCATATTTCAACATATATCGATTATGGTTTGTTGTTCCTCCACTCCTATTTGAGCGCGAGTTTGAACTGAGAACAAGTAGTAAAACGTTCTCATCCTAGTCCCATGGGTGTGACCCTTTACAGCACACACATGTTAGGTTTTAACAAATTAGTGTATAACGTCTTTAGTAATAGTTTAGTCTTAGTTTCACATGGTGTTCTCATCTAAATTTCACTTGCACCTTCATATAACACTTTTTACCTTTTGGTTCAGCAACTTATTTTGACAGGCGCTGAATGACCTCGCTGTCGATGCGCCTTAAAACCCTAATATTCATTCATTCATTCAGCTGAGTAGGGTGGGGGACAAATGAGCTAACCATCCCCATCAACAGCTCAGTATTGTGGGGGACAAATGAGCTAACCATCCCCACCAACAGCTGAGTAGTGTGGGGGACAAATGAGCTAACCATCCCCACCAACAGCTCAGTATTGTGGGGGACAAATGAGCTAACCATCCCCACCAACAGCTGAGTAGTGTGGGGGACAAATGAGCTAACCATCCCCACCAACAGCTCAGTATTGTGGGGGACAAATGAGCTAACCATCCCCACCAACAGCTGAGTATTGTGGGGGACAAATGAGCTAACCATCCCCGCCAACAGCTCAGTATTGTGGGGGACAAATGAGCTAACCATCCCCACCAACAGCTGAGTAGTGTGGGGGCCAAATGAGCTAACCATCCCCACCAACAGCTCAGTATTGTGGGGAATAAATGAGCTAACCATCCCCACCAACAGCTCAGTATTGTGGGGGACAAATGAGCCAACCATCCCCACCAACAGCTGAGTAGTGTGGGGGACAAATGAGCTAACCATCCCCGCCAACAGCTCAGTATTGTGGGGGACAAATGAGCTAACCATCCCCACCAACAGCTGAGTAGTGTGGGGGCCAAATGAGCTAACCATCCCCACCAACAGCTCAGTATTGTGGGGAATAAATGAGCTAACCATCCCCACCAACAGCTCAGTATTGTGGGGGACAAATGAGCTAACCATCCCCACCAACAGCTAGGTATTGTGGGGGTACGAATGAGTCCAACGTCCTCACCAACAGCTAGATATTGTGTGGGACAAATGAGCCTCGTGTCCCCACCAAAAGCTATGTATTGTGGGGATACGAATGAGTCCAACGTCCCCACCAACGGATATATATTGTGGGGGACAAATGAGCCTCGTGTCCCCACCAATATCCATGTATTGTGGGGGTACGAATGAGTCCAACGTCCTCACCAACAGCTATATATTGTGGGGGACAAATGAGCCTCAAGTCCCCACCTAAAGCTATGTATTGTGGGGATACGAATGAGTCCAACGTCCCCACCAACGGATAGATATTGTGGGGGACAAATGAGCCTCGTGTCCCCACCAATAGCCATGTATTGTGGGGGTACGAATGAGTCCAACGTCGCTAGATATTGTGGGGGACAAATGAGCCTCATGTCCCCACCAAAAGCTATGTATTGTGGGGATACGAATGAGTCCAACGTCCCCAACAACGGATAGATATTGTGGGGGACAAATGAGCCTCGTGTCCCCACCAATAGCCATGTATTGTGGGGGTACGAATGAGTCCAACGTCCTCATCAACAGCTAGATATTGTGGGGGACAAATGAGCCTCAAGTCCCCACCAAAAGCTATGTATTGTGGGGATACGAATGAGTCCAACGTCCCCAACAACGAATAGATATTGTGGGGGAAAAATGAGCCTTGTGTCCTCACCAATAGTCATGTATTGTGGGGATACGAATGAGTCCAACGTCCCCACCAACGGATAGATATTGTGGGGGACAAATGAGCCTCATGTCCCCATCAACAGCTGGGTATTGTTGGGACACGAATGCCTCTCATGTCCCCACCGAGAGCTAGATATTGTGGGGGACAAATGAGCTGGACGTCCCCACCAACAGCTGGGTATCGTTGGGACACGAATGCAGCTCACGTCCCCACCGAGAGCTAGATATTGTGGGGGACAAATAAGCTGGACGTCCCCACCAACAGCTAGGTATTGTTGGGACACGAATGCAGCTCACGTCCCCACCGAGAGCTAGATATTGTGTGGGACAAATAAGCTGGACGTCTCCACCAACAGCTGGGTATTAAAGGGCTACGAATGATCGAAAGATAATGAAACGCAGGACTTTTCTTGTTTTTTCTTCAAAATGGCTCACCCGATCAAGCTGAAAATTTTCAGAAATGTGTATCAAAATGTAACTCAACTTCACGCAAAATTTCATTTTTTTGTAAAATAAAAATATTATCTTTTTTATTCTAATGGGTATTTTTGAAAATTATAAAATTTATAAAAATAGAACTTACTACC
>OZ023329.1:2911713-2966713 GCA_964007535.1 Brachyptera risi
TGATTGGCCTGACACTTGCGTTCACTTGTTTTGAAAATAAATATATTTCCTCTCTATTCTCTCAGAATATTGGGTTGTACAATTTTCCGCTCACAGTTCATTGTTGTCAGATTTTGTGAAAAAAGAACACACATGTGCCTATACGAAGCGAAAACAATTATTCTTGAAATATGTACAAGGATCGTATACAAATACATGCTGTATTGGCAGTTGTCTTCATCACTTTGCCATTCCATTTAAAAAAACTAAACCAATAATAAATCACTGTAAAAATGTGTGAATTTGTTTATCAATTCAGAATTAGTCTCCGATTGACCATTCAACTATTATGTAAATACTACATATTGTGATAATTTAATCAATGGAATATTAAATATATGCATGAAATAATTCTGAAAGCGATCCTAGTATGGGCATAATAACTGAAAATAAGCTTACACAAAATCTAAAATCGACATAACATTGTACTTTTGACGCATTCATTTATGTTTTTATGTTGGGTTCAACTAAGCACAGTAATGAATGATGACTAAGACCTATTGGCGTCGGTGAATGATGAATAAGGTGATGACTGATGAGAAGATTAGATGGAAGGTTACTTCATTATGTGTTTTTGTATAGTAAAAAGGAGTCGGTCGTGGTCTGTTGCAAAGGAATCATCCCAGTATGAACCTAAACGACAGAGGGACACCACGAAAAAACTCTTCTTGGAGGTCTCTGTCCAGAATCGAACCCCGGTCTCCTGAATGCCGGTTCAGCCACCGATCCACTAGTCTCACTACTCATTTTGCACTCATCTTATCATTTGTTTATGACTAGGAAAACGCTATATACGCGTTGTTAGACGAGCGGAAAGTAATAGTATGTCGACTTCATTGCCAAACTTTTGCCTAAATTCGCCAATTGGGTAACATTTTAGTTATAAATGGGTAAAAACGGCTTCGAGTGGTACCAATTTAGCACATTTCGTGTTTTTTCTTCAAAATGGCTGACCCGATCAAGCTGAGAATTCCCAGAAATGTGTATCAAGATGTTATTCAACTCCACACAAAATTTCAATTTTTTGGAAAATAAAAATTTCAAAATTTCAAATTTTTTAAAATTTTAAGGGTATTTTTGAAATTTCTGAAATTCATAAAAAAAAAGTTGATATCCGATATTGCCACAAAACTATACAGATCTGAGTTAGATAAGGAACCATGATGAAAAAAAGTTTGAAATTGATAGCTGTAGCCTTTTGACCTGTGGAGAACCGACAAATGAACATAAAAAAAAAAATATATAAAAACGAACACCAATTTTTTTCAGTATGTGAAATTGAATCCTCGCTAAAGCTCGTCTAATAATTGATCACTCATCATTTGTTATGATATTTTCCTACGAATTATACTTAGTTATTATCAGCATGATTATTTGTAAATTTGCATTTACTTCCTTGTGGTCAACATAATCTCCGTATACCCCTACTTTCGAATACAAGTAGCAATTGTGACTAACCAATATAAGTATCAATGAAATACATAGCTTGTGGTATATTTTTTCTCATTGGGGAACAATGATTTTGTATCCAGTATCAATGTTATGAGGAAAAAAATTGTGAATATTACTTTCCTCGATTTCAGAAATAACAGCATATTGTATGGAATCACAGCTCGATTATCTGTGATGGAATCTGAATGAGTTTATTGTGAGAGCCATAGCTAAAACGTTTACCAAATATCTCTTCAAAATACTACCTGCTATTCAGATGGCTTTTGTGACAACCTAGTGACAACACGCAGAATGACGGTCTAGGACCCCCGAGTGTATTTGTTAACTTATAGAGAAGGCGGTAAATCGGAACGGTCAAATGTTGTTTCCAAAGTGCACGTCTTTTTTGATGACCACTTCAAGTTACAAGAGAGAGAGATAGCCATAGGAAACTGAGAGAGATAGCTGTCCACTACCGAGTTCCAAAATCGCACACCAAACTTGGGTCGCGCATGTCGAAGAGAAATATTCTCAGCTAGGATACGGGCTCTTAAAAAAAATAAAAATACGAACACCAATTTTTTTCAGTACGTCAAATTGAATCCTCGCTAAAGCTCGTCTAATGAATGTCGTTTTTAATTTGAGGGGCAATCTTCGAGAAATCAATCAATATTTTTCCAACCGTCTGCGTTGGTGCCATAGCGAGTAACCATGGCTACCCACTTAGATAACATTGACGAAATATCGTTGTGAATCTGAATAATTAATTTTCACGAAAAAAGAAATATATATTTTGGAAAAGCAATAAAAAGTCACATGCACACGTTTGAGATACGGTCAATTTGATTGTTATTCAACTGAGACGAGTGTTAGAGTGGCTAGCACACTGAACCGTCATTCAGAAGACCGAGGTTTGTCTCCCGCCATCTAGATGACGTACTAGAACTATTCGGGTGGCTATTTTTGTTTCATTCTGTTGAGCCATATAAAGCAATGTGATTCAAGTCAATAGAATATATATGATGGGATCCGTTCATTTCATTGCTGCTTAACGACCCCACCAACAGCTAGGTTACACTAGGGTACGAATGAGCAGGTGAAAATGGCACGATGAAATGAAGGTAGTGAAAGGACGTATACGGAAACCAAGACTATATGCGGGACTCGAACCCACGCCCAGCCTGACCTCAGTTCGAGCGACCTTCAGTTCGAGCGCAGAGCGATAGTTGACTGAGCCACGGGGACAGCATGAAGACGTTTTTTGTATTTTTTAAACCCCTCTTCTTGTGTGGTCGGTACAACAAAAAGCTGTGTTTCTTCATGTGTTGTGAACCACGTTTCACAGAAATTAATCGCAAATCGTAATTTTCTCACCAAATGAAGCAATCATTGTTGGCTTGGTATCAACTGTACTTGATTCAGAAGATTGCAGCCAATAACGATTGTTACATAATTATTATATTCCCAATGATATTTGTTATTTGCATTGGATACAGTGAGCAACTGCAAGTAGGTTGGCACGTATGAGAAGCAGCAGTTTTCGATCGACCGTCCCACCTATCCCACACCACAGACGCACGGGTGTTTCCCTCCTTCATCCTCCTCGTTATTCATTAAATGGCGAGGAAACGAAGTGAACGCACCAGCCAGAGACGCGTCATGACAACCGCGCAGGCGCACTCGTGTTCTAGGCACTCGTTGGGGCAGGCCACGCAGCATTCAACAGCCGGCCTAGAGACGCGTCATGACAACCGCGCAGGCGCACTGGTGTTCTAGGCACCACAGTTGGGGCAGGCCACGCAGCATTCAACAGCTGGCCTAGAGACGCTTATCGCTCGCAGCATTAGCCGCTAAGATCTCACACGAGCAACAAGTTGTCCCAGGAACAGAATATCAGAAGATTATTGTGTTAGCCACCGACTCCGTCAAGCCAGGAACAAGAAGATCACGAGGTTATATTGTTTGTTACCGTGTTGAGAGAAACTCTTGGCATCATTAAATGAAGAACTCGGAAGATATTGCGTCTCATTTTTCTCGCGCTATTCTTGCAACAAGTTGATCAAGTGCTGAACTACATACTGCGGGGTCGGACACGTGTAAGGAGATTAATTCTCGATCGATTGTGGACAATGGTTATTTTTCGCGTTTTTCTTCAATCTTCTATTTGTTATGAAGACAACTGTGTGTGGGTACTCGGAAGATGTGTTGGATGTTTGGTTTTCTCGCCGTGTCGATCAGCACTGAACTGTGGGGAGTTCAGTGCAGTCTTCTGATGTCGGATGTATTGAGAGTGTTTTCTCACGACTAACGGAAGAAATACTTGACTTTTATTTGTTGTTATGTAGACAACTGTGTGTGGGTACTCGGAAGATGTGTTGGATGTTTGGTTTTCTCGCCGTGTCGATCAGCACTGAACTGTGGGGAGTTCAGTGCAGTCTTCTGATGTCGGATGTATTGAGAGTGTTTTCTCACGACTAACAGAAGAAATACTTGACTTTTATTTGTTGTTATGTAGACAACTGTGTGTGGGTACTCGGAAGATGTGTTGGATGTTTGGTTTTCTCGCCGTGTCGATCAGCACTGAACTGTGGGGAGTTCAGTGCAGTCTTCTGATGTCGGATGTATTGAGAGTTTTCTCACGACTAACGGAAAAGAATACGTGACTCTTATTTGTTGTTATGTAGACAACTGTGTGTGGGTACTCGGAAGATGTGTTGGATGTTTGGTTTTCTCGCCGTGTGGATCAGCACTGAACTGTGGGGAGTTCAGTGCAGTCTTCTGATGTCGGATGTATTGAGAGTGTTTTCTCATGACTAACGGAAGAAATACTCGACTTTTTATTTGTTCTGCTACCGACCCCTTCAAGCCATAGACATGACATCACTTGAAGGTTATATTGTTTGCTACGTCGTTGTGAGAAACTCTTGACATCAGTGAACGAAGAACTGGAAGATATTGCGTCATCAGAAGATTGGGAAGAGTGGGAAGAGACGTCAGTGAATATTATCCCAGTCAGCTTGGCGAGAAACGTTATCTGGTGACAAGCTCCAAGTGCTGAACCACATACTGCGGAATCTGACACATCCGATTCATTCGTGGCGGAAACACTGATCAATGAATATTGAGTGATCAGCGAATTAATTCCCAATTGATCGTGAACAATAGCCGCGGTTTTCTGTGACGAGATCGGTTATTCCCAGTTTGAGGTGTGTTCGGGACGCTATGGGTTGTGTATTCCCTCGATGTTCCCCATTTCTTGTTGTGTATTGAACCAAGGCCTGCTATATTATGACATCAGGCCTGCTCCCTCACAGTCGTGACGTCATCATAGTGGATGCACAGCTGACCGGATCGCCATAAGGATGACATCGACAGGTCACACATTGCCGCATACAAACACTCATTATTTCCAAACAAAATGCAAGTGACAATTGATACTTCTACCACGAAAGTCGCATAGCCTGATTTATTCATTTATTTTATAAATCACAACAACTCTGGATCAAAAATCCGGTGGTTGAGGATCGGTAGACATATATATATATATATATATATATATATATATATATATTGGTGAAGTATGTCGAGAAGAATGAGTATATAATTATTGATCAATACTTATTTATAATTTCATTGAAGTGGAAGATATCTTCAAGAAAAACTTCCATCTGGTCGTGGGGCAGGTCATTCCAGAGTCTAATGACCTGACCCAAGAACGAGTTCCGTCCTACATTGTTGTTGAATCGGGGCACAGATAACTCATGTTGATGGTCTCGTCTACCATGAAATGTGGCTGGTGCGACGAGACCCATCATGTCGCTCCCAGCCGGGTGGCCCGAAGCAGTCTTCTATAGGCATTAAAGGGCAGCCCGATTTCTGCGGAGTTGAAAAGGCTCCCAATTTAGTTCTTTCTTCAAAGCACCGACACTAATCCAATGCTGTCCGTTCTCCTTATTCCAGCAACGATGTTCATTCATGACGTATCTGGCAGCCTTGCTCTGAATCGATTCCAGACCAGATATGTGTTCATAAGTATAGGGATTCCCCACAGCGCTACAATATTCCAGCAGAGGGCGAATCAAGCATTTATAAGCGGGGTTCTTCGTTGCAGGCAGGCTCCCTTTCAAATTACGCATAATGAAGTGAAGCTTTTGTTTTGCGCTTGATTGAGTTTCAACAATATGGTTATTCCATGAAAGGTCATGCTGAAGATGGAACCCAACATATTTAGATGAGAGAGACTTGCTTAGCTGAAGACCATTCAGTGAGTATTCAGTATCAACTGGTACTCTACTCCGTGTGAAGCTTACAATGCAGGTCTTCTGTTCATTTAGATTCATCCCATTTCCTATCGCCCACCGATGAACATTATCTAGGTCAGTTTGCATGGATTGTTCATCAGTTTTCCTAACGATTTCAGAATTAAAGATACAATCGTTGGCGAATAGTCTGATCTTATTTGAGACTCTGGTGGTAATATCATTGATGAATCCAATGAATAAAACCGGTCCGAGGACAGCTCCCTGGGAAACACCCGATGTAATACTGATGGGATCAGACAAAGCCTGCCCAACTTTCACTGACTGAGTTCTCATATGCAAGAACTCTTTTGTCATATAATGGTATTTAAGGTAATTAATTTAGGAGTGGCATTAAAACGTCCAGTTTCTTGAAGTATCACGTATTTTTGTTCTTATAACTGAAAGTTTGGTTATGTGTCACTTGCCTGAGAAATAATATGAGCAATTGGTTTTTCATAGGCTCTAGATATATCACTAAAATACTAAGTAAATAACCTCAATGAATGTGAAGTATCATTCAAGGTACCGGTATATTGCGTTCCATTTTGTACGATTCCAGCTAGGCCTATATAGTTGTGAGTGCCTACCATGAATCTGATCGATATCAGAATCGGTAGGAATGCCGTAGATGGCTATAATTGTGTTGGCACGCTCCGCCATTGAGTATATAGAACACTAGATTATATACTCAATGACTGCGCATATTCTGAGGCTGCACTATTCTCAACATGTGCTGTGGAGTTGATTCATGTTCAACATGAGTATTTGTCTGCATATTACATTTTGAATCTGGAATTCTCCGCTCGAAAAGAAATGCACGTATGGCCTATACTTCGGTCACGTGATAGCTTGGCCGCTCACTCTGCTGATGGTTGGGATGATGATGATGTAATGATACATGCCCTACAATGAAGGAGATTCCATAACTCATTTGTACATTTGTACTGATAGTGATTTTAGTTCAGTGGAATAGTTGGTCTTAGTAGGAGAAAAGATGTTTTACAAGTCTGTATTATACGATTGAATATCATTCAAATTTGCCTCCAACTGCGTTGTTGGTGAAGTCAACAGCAGGGAATAAATGGTAACCCTCATCTTCGATGCTGAATCTGCATCCTGTCAGTGCCTCGGAAGACTTGCAGACGACTTGGTGGTTCCGGTATCTTTTGTCGTGAATGTATCCCTGCGTTCCAAGACTGAGACATTGAGCGATGTAACTGTTAGAAGTACGTCACATGATTGGTTGAGCGATATCCCATGTCTCTCTCATGGGGCTGTCTGTCAATACATGTCGAGTTCACCACACCCGCATTGAACATACAGTTCCTCGACCTGCGCTTGACCGAACGTCACTCGCGCCCTTCCCTGCAATCCACTATTCAATCTCTGATGGTGCAAGATTTATGCAACGCTTAGGTTTTGGCATTGACAGCATTAACCTCAAAACATTGATCGTAATAATGTGTACATTCCTCTTGTTTGAATGTAGTAAAACGCCTGATATTATCTTGTGATTGTGTATTCGTTACACTGGAATGTGTTATCCTGATGAAAATAGTAATTACTTGCCACAGAAAACAAACTAAACGCACATCACTGGACTTTGTCAGTTTCAGCTTTACGAAACACTAGTCATTGTGAGGCAGTTTCAGCTATCACGGTATGTGTCATGGTGTGTCATGGTGGACAAAAGTTACTTGTAAAAAAACGTTTACAAAAGTCACTGAAAAAATTACAAATTGTTCCCCTGGCTCCCACAAAAAGTCCGATAACTTCTATTTCCTTTGAATTATACTTCTTGAGGAAGTAAGGAATAGTTGGCTCATGAATCTTTTTTTTCTCTTCATTGACCTCATCGGGTTGTCTCTTGTCTCTTTCTAATCTGATGGTCGTATTCTGATAATCTGATGGTTATTGAACACTGTCACGAGGCCTATATTGGATTATTATCGTGGATAGGCCTAATTCCCTGCAGAGGTTACACACATTCGAGAAAACTCGATTTATCGTTTCAGATTTCATTTCAATACACTGTTGTACTACGTGATATCATCCTGCGGCCGGCATGTACCTGATGTCCTTGATTTTCTCGTTTGACAGTGCAACGGGCGCATTCGAAACGCATGCTTTCGGAAATACAGTTATGACGTTTTTGCCTCTTGTAGGACGCTGTCACCGCCAGGGTTCGAACCAGGGACAAACTGGTTCATAAAGAGTTCTTGCCTTGAAGCGGAAGTGGGAATGCGAAAGGGAAATATACACAGAGACAAACCTATTCAAAATCGAGCAAAGTTTATTTTAACCTAAAATCTAATCTAGTACATAATAATAATAAGAATACTAAACATAACTTATATGAATTCTCGAACTACATCTTAGCATAGCTCACCCACAACTCTCTTATAGTTGGTTATTTTACATCTCTCCTCTCACTTTCTTACTTCTCTACTCTAACTACCGTTTGCACACTTATTTATAAACTACTCTAAGGGGGGTGGTCAAAAACGAACATAACAGTAAAAAGATTAAAGAAGGGTTTTGATTCGCGAGTTGAAGACCCGCGAAATCACTTCACTTTACTATTGGTCAAAAAGGAGGGCTATATATACTAGGCTGAGGGCATCAGTGACTTATTCACAGTAGAGGTATGATGTTATAAAAGGCAAAGCTAACGGGACGTGAAATACTGAAATGTGAGCAACAGTTATAAGAACATGAAATAAGTTGAAACTAACAGAGTAAAGTAAAAACAATGCTAAAATATTGTTATTGTGATAGAAATGACCAAACAGTTGCTGACTGTTACACAGTGGTTGAGGGTGAAGACTTCTTGCACTCTATCAACACATATCTCCGTTACTTCCTCGCTGAACATCAGACGGTACGATACATGGGACATCTCTTTATAGATATATTCCAATGTTTTCACTTTGATATACGGAATATTAAACTTGAACTTTGACGCAACCGCTTGATGATTGAAAAAGTCCTTAGCTTTAAGCTGAATTATTGTTAGTGTTGCTCGGACAGTACTCTGGACGATCAAAACTCTGAAAAGTGTCATCAGGAATATTTCAAATCAATCAATATTTCAACATATATATATTATGGTTTGTCGTTCCTCCACTCCTGTTTGAGTGCGAGTTTTAACTGAGAACAAGTAGTTAAACGTTCTCATTCCAGTCCCATGGGTGTGACCCTTTACAGCACACACATGTTCGGTTTTAACAAATTAGTGTATAACGTCTTTAGTAATAGTTTAGTCTTAGTTTCACATATTGAAGTGTTCACATCTAAATTTCACATGCAGCTTTATATAACACCACTCACCTTCTTGTTCAGCAACTTATTCTGACAGACGCTAAATGACCTCGCTGTCGATGCGCCTTAAAACCCTAATATTCATTCATTCAAGTGTGACGGGACCGAAAATTCCAGTTCCCCTGAGCCCTCTCTTTTGGATCAAACCGTGACGTGGCTCGGAAAAGTTTCTGTTCAATAACTTCGACGGAATGTGTGGAGTCCTTTATGAAGCTGCTCAAAGTACGGGAACATGGTACACATACATATTGTTCTATCGATAGATATTAATGTTAGAATACCACATGTAACATGAAATTGAAAGAAAATCCTTATATTTATTCTTAATTTATTACTGTGAGTCGCGCCAAATGAGCGCTACGTCACAAAAGCGTCCCGTAAGGGTACGTATGCTGGCTGATGGCCGCCCGTTATAGCAGTCAAAGAAGGACGGTTAGTTAATTGACACTTGTGGTTGGGTAAACAAGTAAGAAGTGTGTTTTAAATGTGTGTTAAAATGTGTATTATTGAATATTAAGATGAATTACTCTTTACTATTATTAAAAAATCAGTAATAAACGTCTTGTACTATCGTAATACAATGTGAGGAGTGCGTTACTGTTGCGTGTATTTTCTTGTTTATTGTCTCAATATGTATAGTAAGTTGGAATTTCCCAGTAACTCATATTTATGCGTATATCTGGAAACAACTCTCCCCCTCCCTATCCTTCCAAAAATACCCAAAACATTCGTCCAACTTGTTAAGAGTCTACGGGAGTCGATTTAGCGAAATATCAGTTTTTTGGTGATAACTTTTGAACGGTGTAAGATATCAAAATTCTAATAAGCGAGAAACACAGATAATTATAATAGCTACAAGATGATATAAGATATAACTATTCAAGTCATGTCGCATAACTGTCAAGAGTCAACAGCTAAAAAATGTGTTTTTTTTAGCTGTATACGCTTGACAGTCACGCGACATGGCTTGAATAGTTATATCTTACATCATCTTGAAGCTATTTCAATTATCTGTGTTTCTCGCTTATTAGAATTTTGATATCTTATACCGTTCAAAAGTTATCACCAAAAAACTGATATTTAGCTAAATCGACTCCCGTGGACTCTTAAGAAGAGTTAGTTGAGCTGCACGTATTGGAGAGTGTACAGTTCATACGGCAAGGAAACTGTACACAGAGATAGATCAATAACACCCAAATGATTGCGAAAATGAAGATATTCGAATGTATTCCTCTATCCTGATCCTGATTCACAACACGACGCACACATTCACCAACTTTTCGTATAGGTTTCATAGCAATCAAAATACTGTCCCCAACATTGGTACATGACCTGAATGATTCCTGAATGATGGAGGACCTGATTCCTCTATATGTACTCATATCCTCCTTGTCGATCATCAGCTCCCTGCCTGGAATAATACATCCCTCATTCTCTGGAAGAGCTTCATTGTCAAATCCATCACCTGATGAATGACAACAACTATTGTTCTGAAGCCGAACAGTTCTGGTCTGACATTTTATCAATCCCGAGTAATCATTTGTGAAAAGCTTCATACCATTATATATGGAGCGTTTGTAAGTTCTTACTTCACGTGATGTTAGATCCTGGGCGATCAACCGTTCAGTCACAATTTGTTCAGAATCGTTTAGATATTTGTGTCTGCCAGCCCCAAATATCACCGCTTTTACAAAACGTTTCACATTTTTAGTCAAGTATTTACCAGACAAATTCTTGATCAATTTCTCTGCATTAGGATGCCAATTTTGGCACGGTCCATCGTTCAGTAGAGAGTACATTTTCTTATTTCCGTTGTAATTTTTAAAAATTTGTCCCGGTTCATGTTGTGTTCCAGAAAACAAGGGAAGAAGGATGCCGTTGAAGTGTTCATACATGAACGTTGACCAATCCCACGGAGAACCTCAACTGCGAACACTTGTTGGAACATTCGGCAGTGTGTGAAGGTTGAATGTCAATTAGTCTTGTCCATATGAACCCTCTGTATGGAGTGCGAAGTTTTGAATAGCCGTTTCCGCTATCTGAAGATCCTTTTCTCTCAACCGCATGGTCATGGCAAACACCAACTGCATCCAATGATTCAGATATCTATCGGGTAAAATTCCTTTCAAGCATGGAATGGAATAGTGAAGCAAGAATTACTTGAATTCACTAGCTTTCCAAAGCTTTTGTTTCCTCAAGACTTCTCGGCGTTCTCGTTATTACGCAAGGGGCTTTATGTTAGCGAGTCGCTCACTTATCAGTTCAGCTTTGTTGCCACCCAGGTACCAAGGTCATGCCAAGGTTCCTGCCCTTTACACCGGAGACCCTCTATTAATCTAGTCATCTTTCTATTGTTTAAAAGTAGAATGAGTCTTCACACTCATTCACATAACTTGGTGATACGAGCGTCATTAATTGATCGAAAACTCACACTGGGAAGATTTTATTAATCTGTCTCACGTATGGAGTATCCAATATACCTGATCTTTTTTTTGTATATTGTGAAGGCGCAAAATGACCTCGCTGTCAACGTGCCTCTAAACCCTAAATTCATTCACAAACCAACGGACAACCCCTAACTGAAGATTATGCATGTGGTCGGGCACGAGCGATGTTATGATGTTGAACATGGTTATTGGAAGTAAAGAAGCGCCTTTTACCCCGTGTATATTGTTGACACCACTTTCAATAACCTGCGCAATATCTTGTAGGTGTTGGTCTTCGGTTCGAGGCTCACCTATTTGTTCACAGTACACTTGAGGCGTTTCGTTTCCTCTCTCGGTTCTTTCTCCAGGAAGTAAACAAAAGGAGTACCCATACATTCCACTGTATTGTTTGATATTTTGGAGGAGAGGTCGTGCAACAGAATCAACTGTTCCAATGAGACAGTGTACTTCAACAACACTGCCATCAGGGAGTGTTATTCGATTGGTATGCAATTCTTGAAGCTGGACAAATGGACAAAGGAACGTCTCCATTTGCGGCTTCTTACCTTGTCAAAGTCCAGTTAGCAAGATGTCCTTACGCTCTTTGTGCATGGCTACTTTGATAGTACGAATACTAGCTTTATAACATTTCGATGCAGAAGCACCATCAGTGTCCTACTCTATAGGGGTTATATCGTGCATACCAATCTTACCATTTGTTGAACAATCTCCGTAAATCTGACCAGATGTTTATCCCCAACCTGGAATAGTACCCCGGCGCATTCACGGTCGTATAGAGCCTTCTGAGTCTCTTGAGCGACACCAAAATTCTGTCGGGCTCTGTAGTGAGCGGCCACTAATGTCTCTCGCAGTTCCTGAACATACGTAGTCTCGTTTCCGGTCGGTTGCTCGGGTTGTTCGAACATAACATCGAGGGGTACTTGGATTTGGCGTCCGAAGGGCCTGAAGAAAGGGGTGAACTTTGTAGAGGCATGTTGGCTGGAACGGTAAGCCATCATCACTTGGGGCATAACAACATCCCAGTCCGTCTGGCGATCGTTCACCCACTGGCTCAGCATTCCGAGAAGCGTTCGGTTGAACCTCTCAACCATGCCATCCGCTTGAGGGTGATATGGTGATGTTCTTGTCTTCACCATACCAAGCAGACAACACAACTCTTCGAAAAGCTTGGCTTCGTACTGCTCACCCTGATCGCTGTGGATTCACACGGGAGTCCCATAGCGACAAATGAACTCTCCCACAAGTTTATCGGCTACAGTGGTAGCTTCCTGGTTCAGCATGGCATAAGCTTATGTCCATTTCTTGAAATGATCAGATACCACTAAAATGTATTACCGCGAGGAGTGACTGGCAGTGGACCCAAGACATCCAATGATATCCGTTGGAACGGATATCCTGTTCGGTAGTTCACCAGTGGAGCTCGCAAACTAGGAATCGGTGCTTTTTTTCTTAAGACATCCCGGGCACTGTCGGTACCAAAGATCGATGTCGTTCCGCATTCTTGGTCAATTGAAGCGCTCTCTGGCTTTTTCAACTGTCTTGTGCAAGCCCAGGTGTCCCCCTACACGATCGCTGTGTAGACTTTTCGTCAACTCCGTTCTTAAGTGTTTTGGGATAACCAATCGGAGCCTGTCTGGTAGATCTTTCTCCTCCCACTTGCGATAGAACATCCCGGATTTCATACATGTTCGTTGCCACTGAGCCCACAGGCTCATCACTTCTGGACCAAATGGAGAAACTACGTTATGTGAAGGTCTTTCTCCTTTCCCTTACCACTTGATTACATGTTGTAGTGCTGCGTCTTCCCTTTGAAACCTTTTAAGATCGGTCACCCTCCATTGTTGTGTCCGTGTGTGAGTACAGCAGAGACAGCTCGGGGATCCGTGATAAGACGTCAGCATTCCCGTGAATCTTCCCTGGACGATGCTGGATGACAAGTCAGATGTGGCCAGCTGGTTCAGCCAGTGAGCTACCTGCCCCTCGGGTTCCTTGAAGGATTGAAGCCAACGCCCCTTCTAAGGATCCGAACACCTTGACGTGGTGTGGGGGCTTGCGTGGCCCTGTGATCTTCAGAGCTATCGTCGGGAGCGAATGATTTGCTCCAAGCAGGGTCACCCATGGCGATAAGGTCTGGAGTGAGGCTCCGGACCAAGTTCGGACCGTCTCGGTCGAGTGGGTGCCATTTGGTGACCAGAGTTTGTGGAGGGGGCGCTGAGCATTGGTTTTATCCTCCTCACGTCTTTCCTTCTCTTTTGTCTTCTCTTCTCTGATCTCCATTCACTTTCGTTTTTCTTGCCAACTCTCCCCACAAGCTCAAATCGCCCACTGTTGACGACACCAGCGATGATACGGATATGATTCGGACCAGACATTGATTTTGATCGTACCTGGGCTCGTTCATGAATGGCGTTGGTTGTGATAGCTTAATAGAAGGATTTGTACCACAATATCTCTTCCGACTATTCTGCGAAAAGACCAATTGCGTTTATGAGCGTCCGGACGTAAAATTGGCACTTTCCAATCCACCACTTGTTGAATGGGAAATCATTTACTGGCTCCAATTCATGCTACCAGCATGGAGTGGACCCGGTGTTGTTCACAAGGCCCTATGTGGTAGTACCAACTTGGGTTAGTTGAGTCTCTTACTATTTAATAGTAAGCCAAGCAATTGTGATTGATTGTCCCCATCTTCATGAGTATGCCCAATCGTCAAACTATCCCTCCCCAAACACATAGTAACAAGAAAAGATTCTGTAAGTCAGCGAGAAGTGCAACGGCCTCTCGCCAAATCCAACTTGCAATTAGAAAACTGGAAGCATGGGAAGATGAAACTGGGTTCAGGTTTTCTACATCAAAATCAACGTGCATGCGTTTCTCTCGTCTGAGAGGCCTGCACCCTGACCCAGAAATATATCTTCGTAGAGAACTCCTCCCATTCGCAGAATCGACCAAGTTCCTTGGGCTGACGTTTGACGTGAAGTTGAACTGGAAATCTCACATTTCGCAACTCAGACTCAAGTGCTTCAAATCTCTTATCCTTCTCCGTTATCTTAGTGGTACCAAATGGGGAGCGGATCGCACCACGATGCTGCGGATTTACCGAGCATTAATACGTTCCAAATTGGATTATGGTAGTGTTGTGTACGACTCGGCACGAGAGAGCTACGTGAAGCCACTCAATACAGTTCACAACACAGGCATCCGACTGGCCATAGGAGCACTCCGTACCAGTCGGGTGGAGAGCTTGTATTGTGAGGCTGGTGAGCCCTCGTTGAAGAGTCGACGTGCATATCTCCTTTGCTCATACGCTTCGAAGTTATTCTGCAGTAAACATCATCCCACCTACCAATCAGTTATCAATCCTAGATTTCATGCTCTCTATGAATCGAAACCATTCGCCACCATACCAACTGGAATTCGTTTGAATCATATTTTGGTCGAAGAGTCATTTGTATACCCTCGAGTCTATCCAATTCAATTTAGTGATACCGCCCCTTGGTTGGCTCCACGTCCGGAGTGCTTGATGAACTTGTCATCAAGTACGAAGGAAAGCACGAGTGCGGAAGAGTATAAGCAAAAATACCTAGAGCTCTGCACACACTACCCCGGACATATTAAATACTACACGGACGGATCAAAACTGAACGGCAAAGTTGGCTGCGCATTCGTTAGCGAATCCTCCACTGTTAGTATCAGATTAGGTTCGATGAGTAGCGTATATACAGCCGAGTTGTTTGCAATTGTCACCTCTCTACAGCACATTCAACAACGGCATGAGAAGTTCTTCCTGATCTGTTCCGATTCTTTGAGTGCACTCCAAGATCTTACTCAGATCTTCCCAACTCACCAACTAGTCCAGAAATTACAGACACTCCTGACCGCCCTTGCCTCGCAGGATGTTAGTGTAGTGTTCTGCTGGGTACCTGGACACGTGGGGATTGGTGGTAATGAGTCAGCGGACAGGGCTGCCAAAGAAGCGACGGAGAAAGAAGATATTGATAACCCGAGAGTACCTTTCAATGATTTCAAGGCGAATTTCAAACTACTTTTTCAAATCTCGTTTCCAAAAAGAGTGGGACAGGGAGACCAACAACAAGCTGAAAGAGATTAAGCCAACTGTTAGTGATTGGGAATCTTCAATCCGAGGTTCACGGAGGTAGGAAGTAGTTCTCACTCGTCTGCGAGTGGGACACACACTTTTAACCCATTCCTATCTCTTCACCCCCGAAAAAAATCGTCCCTAGATGTGAAATTTGTAACGAGATTTTAACTGTTCGACACATATTACTCGAGTGTCAGAAATATACTGCTCTGAGGAGACAGCTTCGTATGGAAGACACAATGTCAAAGATTTTAGGGAATAATTCAAAATCGATAGATACCATATTCAGCTTTCTAAGATTATCGAAGCTATTGGATCTCATTTGACATGCTCGTGGATCTGCGTTAGACGATAAAGTCGTCTTGTTACCAGTATCATTTTTCAAACTGCCCGAATCAGGACATTTCCATGTCCGTTCAAGATGACGTTGTTTGTGCCATCATCTTTTACCAATGTACTGCTTTTCGACATTTGATACTTATTCTTGATGCCGATCTCTTGGGATAGACATCAGGAGTATTTTAAATCAAACCATATTCCACCATATATCTATTATGGTTTGTCGTTCCTCCACTCCTATTTGAGGGGGAGTTTGAACTGAGAACAAGTAATAAAACGTTCTCATCCTAGTCCCATGGGTGTGACCCTTTACAGCACACACATGTTCGGTTTTAACAAATTAGTGTATAACTTCTTTAGACACTGTAGACATAGTTTAGTCTTAGTCTTAGTTTAATGTATTTAGGTGTTCTCATCAAAATTTCACTTCCACCTTTATATCACACTTTTCACCTTTTGTTGCAACTAATTTCGACAGGCGCTAAATGACCTCGCTGTCGATGCGCCTTAAAACTCTAATATTCGTTCATTCATTCCGTGCATACCTCCCTTAAACCCCCTCAAAGGATCCGGACACCTTGACGTGGTGTGGGGGCTTGCGTGGCCCCGTGATCTCCAGAGCCATCGTCGGGAGCGACTCACTCGCTCCCAGCAGGATCACCCATGGCGATTAGGTCTGGAGTGAGGGTCCAGACCAAGTTTGGACCGTCGGTCGAGTGGGTTCCTTTCTGGTGACCGGAGTATATATGGAGGGAGTGCTGAGCATTGCTTTCTCTTGTCACTTCTGTTCTCACCTTTCGCCTCCTTTTCTCTCATCTTACCTTATTTTTCTCTTTCGTGCCAGCTTCCTCCACATGCCTGAAACGCCCACGATTGTTGACGACACATGCCACGCACTAGGCCATGACTGGAATTCAATCTTTGATTTGTTGCACTTGGGCTCGTGAGTAAATTGCGTCGGTTGTAATAGCTTAATAGGAGGATTTGCACGACAATACCATTTCTGACTATTCTGTGAAAAGACTGATTGCGTTTATAAGCGTCCGGACGTAAAATTGGCACTTTCCAATCCGCCACTTGTTGAATGCCAAATCATTTACCGGCTCCACTTCATGCTACTAGCATGGAGTGGACCCGGTGTTGTTTACAAGGCCCTACGTGGTAGAACCAACATGGGCTAGTTGGGTCCCTTACTATATACTAGTAAGCCAAGTAATTGTGATTGGTTGTCCCCTAATATATGAAACCCCTAAATTGTCCAAATGCCCTCCCCTTTGTTACAAATAGATCTCGTAAGAGACCCCGCTCTTTATTTGACAAAAAAGTTACCCTTGATGACGTATTTCCTACGCCACCACCGAGCAAGTTTGTTGTGATACAACAATTTGATGAAGCAGGCAAGAACGTTCCTTTTGAGCAAGTTGATACCATTCAATTGAGAAGAGCAATCCAGTCCACACTAAACGCAGTCGATTTCGTAGATATTAAGAAGCTACGGAACGGAACTCTGCTTGTGAAGACTGGCAATGCTAAGCAAGTTGATATACTCCTCGGAACTGATAAAATTATCAATTTTCACGTCAATTGTTTTCTACATAAACAGCTGAACCATTTCAAAGGAGTTGTCAGCTGCCACGATCTGATGATTAACACCGTAGAGGAAATTAGGGAGGAGCTGACTGAGCAAGGCGTGGTTGACGTTTACCGTATCACGTCGAGCAAGTCAGGAAAACCCCTTCCTACGGCGTCATTAATAGGGGCAAGGTGGGAGGAGTGGAACACTTTTCAGAAAACAAACCATTTCTCAGTCAAATATCAACATTTCATAGATATTATTTCTTCTGATCTTAGTATACACCTTGGTTCATATATTATATTTTTCGTCAAATTTATACATAAACCAGTAATTAAATATGATTAATTTCCTACAGGTCTGCAAAGTGTTCCAGTCCTCCCTGGGATGGGGAGGACTGGAACACCCCCTGGGGAGGTATGGAACAGCATTATTGAGATATATGAATTGATCAGACTGTTTAATTACATGTCACTTGTTGTATTATAAACTTTGTTACAATATATAATATATAACAGCACAACATATCAAACATATGTGTACATAAAAAAAAAGCAATTTCAGTCTTATCCCATCAGAAACGGTGTAAAGTCAAAGTCGAACATCAGGTGAGTCCTGTTCCTGTCTGTTGCATGTTCATTTCCATTTGGTGATGGCAAAATCCTAACTATGTCATAATCTTCAACTTCATATGCCACAGATGTGGGAGAAAGTATAAATTTGAATTTATTGATGTGTTGTAGGCTCAAGTATTTCACTTCTATAATGTAGGAGCATTTTTTCACAACTTTAGCTACGTAGTGAAGAACACGTTTCTTTCCTGGAACCTTTATGAGTACGTAAGTGCCTACACCAATGAACAACGATGGTTGATTCTCTTCATTCCTCTGTATCAACATTGGCTGATTAATGTAATCGTTGATGTTACTTTCATCGGATGAGCAGTTACTCGAAGAGAGCGAAATTATATCGTCGTCGTCGGACAAACTAGGATCTTGGACTACTTGCCGTTTCATTATTCTTTTTTTTTAGGAGTAGGTCCACTGTCACATTTACTCAATACCAACTTCGTTCTAGCAGCTTTACCAATTCTCCTAGCTACGATTTCTTTCTCTCTGTTAATGCGATCCTCGGCTTCTTTTTCGATTCTAAGTTTCACGGGTGTGTGGGTCAAGATTAGCGACTTGCCTCGTTTCCTTCCCCGGCCATCAGTCTTCCGTGCTTTTGCTTTCGGAAATGGTATGGCATCTTCAGGTGTAATCGGTAATGTGGAACTACATGACGGCAAAGGGGAAGTCGTTAGACTACTTGCTGATGATTCTTTTGGGTCTGACGCAGAAGGAATTAGGGCCTCAGTAGGTTCGTCTTCATCCCTTGGCTCTGGTCTGTCGGTCACATACGACGTCAAAAACTCATCATCGTCAAATACATTCCTGTCGAATGGCCAAATGCCAGTACAAGTGAAGGCAGAAACTGCGTTACTTGGTGTGAAAGCACGTGGGAAAGCAAACCCTAAACACTCCGATATGTTGTACATGGAAATTGGTACGCCAGGATGGCTTAGCATCCAATTGTCACATGCAACATTGTAGTTCTTCTTTAGTGAAGAGTAGACTGCTCGATCTAGCGGTTGCAGCTTATGGCTGGTGTGAGGAGGAATCGTCAGCAAATGTATTCCGTTCTTTTTTGCGATGTTAATTGCCTCTACAGAAATATGTGTTTTATGGTTGTCCATAATAAGAATAACTGGTCGTTCAATAGTGCACCTCGTATGCTTAATGAAGTGTTCCAAAAAGTGCACAAAATTCTCATTTGTCATCCAGCCCGTTGGATGAGCTACGTCTACTGTACCCACAGGAGCTTTGCTTATCATGTGCATCTTGAAATTCTTCCTCGGAAAGATGAGAAACGGTGGAATAAAATTTCCCACGGCGCTTATCCCACCACACATCGTTACCAACAACCCCCGTTCCCCGGAAGTCATCTTTCCAACTTGCCTTGACCCCTTTTTGGCAATTATTTTCTCTGGCTTGTGTACGGTAGTGAGAGCCGTCTCATCTATGTTCCAGACGCATTCTGGCCCAAGACCATCTACCTTAGCATACACTTCTTCGAGATTATTAAAAAATTCGTTCACTACACTACGATTAAAAGCCGTTGACCGCGCTAAGCTTGTTGCTTCAGGTTTGCGAAGAGTAAGGCCTGGTTGTCTTTTCATGTATCCCTTAAGCCAATCAATGCCAGCAGTTTGATCACTCTCCCATTTGGCTGGTACTTTACCCACTTTCTTTGCAAACTCGTAGGCCAATCGTCTAGTTTGTTTGTACGTAAGACCATGATGAAGTTTACATGCCTTATCCAAGTATGCTTCCAACATCGTTTCTTGATCTTTGGTAAAAACCTGACAACTGTGGTAATTGGGGGTGTAGATCACATCCTCTTGATCATTTAATAATCCCTGTTTATATTTGTCCACATATCTCTTCAATGTTGTGACGCTAATTTCAAACTTAGCTGCAGTAGATCGAAGTGATTTTCCTTCAACTACCGCCAAAACAGCAGATTTCATGACAGTTGCATCTTTTGGCTGCCTTTCGGTCAACTTCTTGTAATTCTGTGGCATTTTAGAGCTTAGCCTATGATAGGGAGAAAGGCATACATAACCTTACATAAGTTTACACATAACCTCAAATTAGTGTTCCATTCCTCCCCTTGCCATGCTGTTCCATACCTCCCTTGGGTACACTTTTGCAGAAAAAGTGTTAGAATTAAATAAATTCAGTAAGCTCACTATCAATACCAGTAGTATCTGTTCATAACATATTTTACTTCAATAAAATAAATAATTTACCTTCATTAAAGTCACGATGCTCTGTAAATAAAGAAAATAAGAGACCTAAAAATGCAGGTTTGGAAATCCAATTTTGAAAATTATTTAATAACAATAGTACCAATCATCACATCTGTCTGAAATTACATCCAGTAGTAGGTAGCACAGAAATACATATCATGTTAAATTGGCAACACTACAAATGAAAAACTAGTTGAATAAGAGCTAATGTTCCACTCCTCCCAGTGTTCCACACCTCCCACCTTGCCCCTACTTACCTTTTCGACCCAGATCCTCCCATCATCAATCTTGATTGGCTCTCACAAATTGGATGTCCGTGAATACATTCAAAACCCCCTGCAATGCTTCAAGTGTCAACACTTCGGTCACTCGAAGTTCCACTGCAAAGGCAAGGACATCTGTGTCTTCTGCGGAGTTGAGGCCCATGGAACCGAGCCGTGCGAGTCCGGCGCGTATTGCGTCAACTGCAAAGGCAGCCACGCCTCCTCCTCCAGGGACTGCCCAGTCTGGAAAACAGAAAAAAGGATTCAAGAAATAATGGCAAAGGAAAAAATAAGTTACGTAGAGGCGAGGAAACGGTGCGATAGTGCTCTATCAACTGTAACCCCCAATCTTTCATTTGCTGCTGCGACTTCATGCTCAAATGACAACTCGCAGCTAGCTCTGCTCAAGCAGCAAAATGAAGAGTTGAGGAAAACTAATGCCATGCTCCTTGAAAAACTATCGTCACAAGACGATAGTATGAAAAGAATGCAAACCTCAATTGACCTGATGACTCGGCTACTGCAACAACTGATTCCCTCTGATACGAATACCGCAATCACAATGGACGTAACCGAAATAACTGAATCTACAGTTAGTGCACAGCCTCGTGAGGTGACCACCTTCACTGATGTGGATGTACCACCATCTACTAAAATCAAAATAAATAGACGAAAGAAGGATTCCTCGTTTCAAGCTTCAATTCCCGACAAACCAACTGGAGCATCTTTCTACCTGAAGGACAAACCTGAAACCGAAAGTGATTTGACGGTTGCAGGTACAAAACATCCGAAACCAAAGAGAGACAAGACTTGATAGAATTAGTTTCGTATTGAAATATACCCTCTACATATATTTCAATACGAATTTTTATCTGTTCATTTTACTTTTTCATTTTTAACATGGCCCTGCTACAACGGAATTGTAATGGTTTTAACAGACACAAAGAAGAGATCAAGATTTTAGTATCTAGTCTTAAGCCTTTGTGTTTCTTTTTACAAGAAACACATTTTAAACCGATCGATTCTCCTTTATTACGTCATTATAGCTTTTATCGCCACGACGACCTAACAGGCAACAGAGCTTACGGAGGAGTTGCCACAGCTGTCTCGGACAGCTGTCACTCAAGCCAACTTCCACTGGTAACACCACTCCAGGCAGTGGCTTTGAGGGTTTCTCTTCCGCACCCTATCACCTTCTGCAATGTCTACTTCCCAGAATGGGCACCTGTTACTGAAACGAATCTTCAAAACCTTGTGTCGCAACTGCCACGTCCGTATGTACTCTTGGGGGACTTCAATGCCCACAACCAACTGTGGGGCGACACAACGGTACAGAGCGATGAAAGAGGACGCCGATTGGAGTCTTTTTTCAATAACAACGATCTTATCATTTTAAATAACAGAGAAAAGACTAGGTTCAACTCTTTTAACGGGACATACTCATCCATTGACCTCTGTGTTTGTACGCCATCAATAGCACCACTTTTCAATTTAATCGTTCACCCAGATCTCTGTGGTAGCGATCATTTTCCTATTGTTTTAGATCTTCTAAGTGGCTACGATCACCCTAAACGGAGCGCGCAGTGGAGCCTGCGTCGCGCTGATTAGACCACCTTCACAGGCCTTGTTAACCTGACAGGCTCCGTTAACATCACTGATGTTGACGAGAGAGTGCAGTCTGTTACACAAGCACTGATTGCGGCAGCGGAAACATGCATTCCTATATTGTCGACCACCGCACGTCACATTCCTGTCCCCTGGTGGAACAGCGAATGCAAGGAAGCGATCCGCAGAAGAAAAAGAGCACTCTGGAATATTGAATAAATACCCGAACGAAATCAACCTCTGTGCTTTTCGCAGACTGCGTGCCAAGGCCCGTTTCATTATCAAGTCCGCAAAGAAGTCGTCATGGAATAAGTACGTCTCTTCTATCAACTGTCACACGCCCTCGAGCAAAGTGTGGAATCGAGTGAAGAAGATCGACGGAAAGTACAAGTCTCGAATAATATCAGCAATCGAACACAATGGCGATCTAATTACGAATCCTGTCGAGATTGCTGATATTCTCGGTAAACATTTTTCCGACGTGTCTGCTTCTCACCATTACTCGGCAACGTTTCAGAAGTTCAAACGTGTTTCAGAGCGTGGAATACTTCGTTTCACCTCTGCAAACGACGAGGAATACAACTTGCCGTTTAGTAGGTGGGAGCTAGACAACGCTATAGATCATTCCAAAGACACATCACCAGGTTCCGACAGGATTCATAATTCATTTTTGAAACATCTCACGTCTTGACACCTTAGACCTTCTCCTCGATACTTATAACTTGATATGGAGTTCAGACTCTTTCCCTGACAAGTGGAGGGAGGCAATACAAATCCCAATTCTGAAACCCCACAAAGACAAGAAGTTGCCTTCTAGTTACCGCCCTATATCTCTGACCAGCTGTCTATGCAAGGTTATGGAGAGGATGGCAAACAACCGTCTCGTTTGGTGGCTGGAGCGGAAAAACCTCCTTTGCATAGATCAGTCTGGGTTCAGAAAGAATAGAAATACAAACGACCATATCATACGCATGGAAAGCTATCTACAAGATGCTTTCCTCACCAAGCAACACGCCATTGGAGTATTCTTCGATCTGGAAAAGGCGTATGACACGACCTGGCAGTACAACATACTCACCTCCTTGTTCAAATGGGGTTTCAAAGGCCACCTTCCCATTTTTATTTCTAATTTCATGTCTAGTCGTAGGTTTTATGTTCGTGTTCAAAATATTTTATCCAGTAATTTTAACCAGGAAAATGGAGTACCCCAAGGGTCAGTACTGAGCTGTTCCTTGTTCGCAATTGCGATCAACGGAATTGTGGACTGCATTCAATCCCCTGTATCTTGTTCTTTTTCGTTGACGACCTCGCGATATTTTGCAAGTCTTCCAGGCCAGAGACTGCGTCGATGCAGATTCAGTTGACAATCAACAAATTGGAGAAGTGGGCCGATCGAACAGGATTCAAGTTTTCGACTACCAAATCAACTTGCGTACATTTCCATCGACTGCCAGGACTACATCCAGACCCCGATATCTTTCTATACAATGAACTCCTTCCGTTCACCGAAACGACCAAATTCCTGGGTATCACGTTTGATACAAAATTGAATTGGAAAACCCATATCGCATTGCTAAGGTCCAAGTGCCTTAAGCCTATAAATCTCCTAGGTTATCTGAGCGGCACCAAATGGGGAGCCGATCGGACCACGATGCTTCTCCTATATCGAGCACTGGTCCGTTCAAAACTGGACTATGGTTGCATTGCTTATGATTCAGCGAGAGCTAGTTATTTGAAACCTTTGAACACCGTCCACAATACAGGCATCCGACTAGCCATTGGAGCTCTCCGCACTAGTCGTATTGAAAGCCTGTATTGTGAGGCTGGTGAACCTCCACTAGAAATCAGACGCAAATATCTCACCCTATCTTATGCCTCCAAGCTATTGTGTATCCGCCAACACCCCACATACCAACCAGTGTTCAACCCTCGCTATCAAGCCCTCTACGGTGCTAAACCCAGCTCAACCCTACCCACAGGTATTCGGCTCAATAACCTATTGATTGAGGAGAGGTTCATCTACCCCAGAGTATATCCAACAGGGTATTATTTTTTCTCACCACCCTGGTTGGTTGCTCGGCCGATGTGTAACACTCGCCTCACTGCACACGCGAAGTCGGACACCAGCTCACAAGTCTTCTCTCAGTTATTTGAAGAACTCTGCTCTAACTATACAGGATATTCACAATACTTCACAGATGGCTCTAAAGCGAACAATGAAGTTGGCAGCGCTTTTGTCTGTGGAACTACAACTATCCATGGCTTCAGACTCAGTCCCAAATGTAGCGTTTATACTGCTGAACTCGTTGCTATTCTTCAAACACTTAAGCATATAAGAACGCAAAACCAAAAACATGTTCTCATATGCACAGACTCGCTGAGTTCTCTTCAGGCTATCTCCAAAATCTTTCCAGCTCACTACGTTGTCCAGGAAGTGCAGTCACTTCTAACCGCCCTTGCATCGCAGGATGTTAGTGTGGTCTTCTGCTGGGTTCCTGGACACGTGGGTATCGAAGGGAATGAACGAGCTGATGCAGCTGCAAAAGACGCAACACTGAAGACTCACGTTGATCAACTGGAAGTTCCTTGTGATGATCTTAAAGCATTCTTCAAACAAGTCGCCAAGAAAAGATGGCAGAGCGAATGGAACCTACAGATAAACAATAAATTGAAAGAAATCAAGTCAACTGTGGAACCATGGGACTCTTCAATTAGAGGTACCCGACGGGAAGAAGTCATCCTAACACGCTTACGTATTGGCCATTCACTACTCACACATGCCTACCTCTTCACACCGGAGAAGATAGCTCCCAGATGTGATACCTGTGGAGAAATTTTGACTATTAAACATATTTTAATTGAATGTGACGAATATACGACTATTAGGCAACAGTTGTCGATGGACGATTCCCTTTCGAAAATACTAGGGAATGATAGCAGACTAATTGATAAGACTTTTAAATTTCTTAGCCGAGCCAAGTTACTGGACACATTTTAATATCGTGTTTTCTACTTGTTATTTATTATGTGCCGTCTTGTACTTTGTCTTTTTTATGTATGGCCTTCTACACCATACATATATCTGCTCTGTGATAATAGCATTAGACTCAATCAGTTATGTTTAGCATTATGATATATTTTATCAGTCATATAGTCCTAATAATAATTTGCTTCATATGTGTTGGACCTTTTACACCTACACATATGTTAAACACATTGTAATATCTAGCTACTACATCGAAGAATTTCAAAGAAGGATTTCAGAACATCCACAAATATGATTACCAGGCGCAAAATGACCTAGCTGTCGACGCGCCTTAAAACCCTAACATTCATTCATTCACCTCCCTCAACCAGTCACATTATGCAACGTTTACTTACCTGAATGGGCACCTGTATCTAAAACTAACCTTCAGCGACTCACGAAACAGCTTCCGCGCCCATTCATCCTCCTTGGTGATTTTAACGCTCACAGTCAAGTGTGGGGAGACACCATGGTGGACACCAATGGTAGAGGCCGTATTTGCGAGGAATTTTTTAATGGCAATGATCTGATTTTACTCAATAATGGAGAGGTAACAAGGTTTAATGCTGACGTTAATGCGAAATCAGTAATTGACCTTTGTGTATGTTCTCCTTCATTTGCCCCTCTTTTACAACTATCTATACATGATGATCTCTGCGGAAGCGACCACTTTCCTGTCATACTTACTATTCAAACAAACCACCAACCGACCGAACGTTGTGCACAGTGGAATTTGAGACGCGCCGATTGGCCCATGTTTTTAAGCAAAGTAAATTTGGGAGATTCCAAGGAGGCCACAGATGTCGACCAGAGAGTTCAGATAGTTACAGATAAAATAATTGGTGCGGCACAAGAATGTATTCCTTTGACATCAACCAATCCACGTCATATTCCCGTTCCATGGTGGATCGATAGTTGTAGAGAGGCAATAAAGAACCGTAAGAGGGCTCTGAAAATTTTTAATGAATATCCGACTAACACAAATCTCATCGCCTTTCGAAGAATTCGTGCTAAGGCAAGATATATTATCAAACAATCCAAGAGAGCTTCCTGGAGTTCATACGTGTCTTCAATTACTTATGACACGCCCTCATCCAAGGTGTGGCAGCGAGATAAAAAGATCGACGGCAAATTTAAACCTCAGACAATTTCGGGAATAGAAGCTGATGGAAATATCGTAGTAAATCCTGAAGAGATTGCCGATATTATTGGGAAACAGTTTTCTGACATCTCTTCCTCTCACCACTACTCGGCATCGTTCCAGAGGTATAAACGTATTGCGGAGAGTAGAAGACTCGATTTCACCTCCGCAAACAACGAAGACTATAACATGCCGTTTAGTAGGTGGGAGTTGGAACACGCCATAGAGAAGTCGAAAGATTCATCGCCTGGAGCTGATAGAATCCACAATTCATTTTTAAAACACCTACCATCCGAAGCCTTGGACCTTTTACTCGATACCTACAATATTATTTGGAACACAGATACATTCCCAGACCATTGGAGATATGCTATCCAAATCCCAATTTTAAAACCTGGTAAGGACAAAAAGAAGGCTTCTAGCTACCGCCCAATATCCTTGACCAGCTGCCTGTGCAAAGTGATGGAACGTATGATCAACAACCGCCTTGTCTGGTGGTTGGAACGTAGAAACCTCCTTTGCACAGAGCAGTCTGGTTTCAGAAAAAACAGGAACACCAATGATCATCTGATGCGTATCGAAGGATTCATCCAGGACGCCTATCTTACGCGACAGCACGTGATAGGAATATTTTTTGATCTCGAGAAGGCGTATGACACCACTTGGCGCTACAATATTTTAAACACTTTGTCCACTTGGGGTATCAAAGGCCACCTTCCAGCCTTCATCTCTAATTTTATGTCTGATCGACGTTTTTGTGTTCGAGTTCAGAATGTTTTATCAAGGAATTTTAATCAGGAAAATGGAGTGCCTCAGGGCTCAGTTTTGAGCTGCACATTATTTGCCATCGCTATCAATAGTATTGTGGATTGCGTTCGCTCTCCAGTCTGCTCTTCTCTCTATGTTGACGACCTCGCAATTTTCTGCAAGTCCGCAAAACTTGCAACGGCGACAAGACAAGTACAGATGACAATCAACAGATTAGAGAAATGGTCCGAGCAAACTGGCTTCAAATTTTCCACAGCCAAAACAGATTTAATTCATTTTCACAGACTGCGTGGCCTTCATCTTGATCCAACGATAAGTCTCTGCGGAGAAATACTCTCATCTTCAGATTCGACGAAGTTTTTGGGTGTTACTTTCGATTCCAAACTCAATTGGAGAGCTCATATTGGTGAATTGAGGAATAAATGCTTCAAATCTCTTAACCTCCCACGTTATTTGAGTGGTACGACATGGGGAGCCGACCGAACGACAATGTTGCGTTTATACCGTTCACTCGTTCGTTCTAAGCTTGACTACGGCAGCATAGTGTATGATTCAGCCAGAGAGAGTTATTTAAAGCCGCTTAATACCGTCCACAATACAGGCATCCGACTAAGTATAGGAGCTCTGCGCACCAGTCGTGTAGAGAGCCTGTATTGTGAGGCCGGCGAACCTTCTCTTCAAACGGGCGTCTATACCTTATATGTGCATATGCTTCAAAGCTTTTAACACTGAGAAATCACCCAACGTACCAGCAAATGTTCAATCCACATTTCCAAGCGCTTTATGGTGCTAAACGGAACCCGACACTACCCACAGGGATAAGATTCAACAATTTTCTGATTGAAGAAAGATTCAAATATCCTTCGGTCTATCCAATGAAGAATACTTCTACCCCGCCCTGGCTAGTGCCACGCCCTCTCTGTAACACCAGTCTGACTTTTCACAACAAAAGTAGCACAAGTCCACTAATCTATCTGAAGCTGTTCAACGAGCTTCTATCTTACTACAAAGATCATACCAAGTATTTTACAGATGGGTCAAAAATGAATGGTGAAGTCGGAAGTGCTTTTACATCGGAGCCTTCCACTTCGTACGGTATTAAACTTCATCCAATGTGTAGTGTTTACACTGCTGAATTATTTGCTATTGTCAACACCCTTCATCATATCCAACAAAGAAAAGAAAAGGCTTTCCTTGTTTGTACAGACTCTCTGAGTTCCCTACAAGCTATTGCACAAATATACCCTGATCACCATCTTGTCCGGGAGATTCAGTCGTTGCTGACCGCCCTTGCATTGCAAGACGTCAGAGTGGTGCTTTGCTGGATCCCTGGACACGTTGGGATAAGAGGGAATGATATTGCTGATGGAGCTGCAAAAAATGCTACTAACAAAGAGCAAACGGATAATCATCGGGTACCCTGGAATGACCTGAGGGCTCATTTTAAAGTTCTTCTCAGAAATCGATGGCAACAAGAGTGGAATAAGGAGCTGAACAACAAGCTGAAAGAGATAAAGCCTACCGTTGAACCATGGGACTCCTCTTTAGAGGTTCCCGGCGGGAAGAGGTAGTACTGGCTCGCTTGCGGATAGGACACTCCTTGCTGACTCATTCGTATCTCTTTTCACCAGAGAAAGTTGTCCCGCAGTGTGATACATGTGATGAAGTTTTAACTATCAGACATATTTTATTGAATTGCAGGAAATATTCTGCTTTACGGCAACGAATGTTAATGGGTGACTCTCTTCAAAAACTTTTAGCAGATGACTGTCGTGCTGTTGATAAGATTTTTAAATTTTTGAACTTTGCTGATTTACTGGACAAGTTTTAAATTGTGCAACACAATGTTTACTATAGTTCTCTTATATATGTTTTATATGTTTGGCTTTTTACACCAAACATACATTCATTTATTGATGATTGTTAACTAGTTATGATTGTAAGAGTCAAAAGACTGATTATTCATTTGACATTCGATACTTATTCTTGATGTCGATCTCTTGTGATGGACATCATGAATATTTTAAATCAAACCGTATCCTAATATTATGGTTTGTCGTTCCTCCACTCCTATTTGAGCGCGAGTTTGAACTGAGAACAAGTAGTAAAACGTTCTCATTCTAGTCCCATGGGTGTGACCCTTTACAGCACACACATGTTCGGTTTTAACAAATTAGTGAATAACGTCTTAGTGTATAGTCTATTTAGTTTTAGTTTTATATATATCGAGGTGTTCTCATCTAAATTTCACCCGCACCTCTATACTACAGTACTTACCTTTTTGTTCAGCAACTTATTTTGACAGGCGCTAAATGACCTCGCTGTCGACGCGCCTCTAAACTCCAACATTCATTCATTCAAAAGATAGAAAAATAATTCATGATAGCAAAACAGTGTGTTTATATATGTGTGATACACCGGTACCGGTACTTGAACCAGGCCAACCAGTGTTGGCAAAAACTAGATTAGATATAGACAGGCTAGTCCAAGAACTATCTTCGGTTACCTGGAGATTGAATTTTGATATGCGTACAATCAATCACACCGATACAGCGAGGAAATCTAGCAATGTTGTAAAAATCATTTTTCATCGCCTGCATCCCAACCACCGTGTCAGGAAATTTGATATACTCCGGAGCGAGGCCCGCAATTGCTCGAGTCACTCGATGTATTGCCTTGCAGGCTGTAGACTTATGGACACCAATGTAATCAGCCACCGAAATAATCATACTTCCCAAAGCATAAAATCTCAAGGTGAGAAGTAGTTGGGTCATTGGGTTGATTGCCTTGTTCCTGAAAATCCCAAAATAATCATCAGTAAATGCAAATAATCTTTGCCTGTTATGCCCATGGTCTATTTGTGATTACGAATTTTTCAAGAGGAAAAAATAATAATTGTGCAAATGTAATTTTGAGTTGGTGGTGAGCGCGGTTTGCTCCTTCATCACTAGGGTCTACCATACCTTGTGGTTTTATCACTATGGGTGGGCATCTAGGAAGTAATACTATTACACAAGAATGGCAATATTCATTGGTTTTCACTCACCTGTCTGTCGGATGTTCAAGTTGATTTTCAATCTTCAACAGCAATGCACACACTGACATCATTGATAAGCGAAATCGTACAAAAAAGTCGTAGTCATCCCAAAACGTATAGTGATCAATTCTGGGCCTAAAAGTTTTCGGTCTTGGAGGTATTAAAAAATTTGCAAGAGCAAGCATATCTTCTTCATCATTATCAGAAGAAGATTCCTCATAAGCAATATTCATAGCACCTGCCATTTTGAAATCTGTATAATCACTAATCAGTCCGTTAGCTCACTAATGTCGGAATATTCGGCCGGTTAAGAAAAGAGAGCGTTAAGACATTTTAACCAATTGATTAGGCTTAACGATCTGTGGAAAAACGGTAGCAACAACTAATCAATTGATTAGGATTAACGAACTCTTTAACGGATGATTAAAAAACCGGGCCTAAGGCCTTAAATTGATAAGGCCTATATCCTACTAATTATATTACAATGTTCTACGCTGTGCGTTTCCTAATTCTGGATGAGTCTAGGCCCAGGCCTAATCAGGAGAGGCCTATCATTGTTAGACCTGGCAGAGTATTCAAAGATAGGCTGGATCCATTGAATGTGTCAACTTTATGGACATCATATGTCAATCTATTCAATAGTCCACAGAGATGGTGCGCGACAGGTTCATTTCAGCACTGAAACCATTGATTAGAATTTCTTGATTTCGCTCCCTCAATTTTTGAGAACGAATATGAGATAGAACAAGAAATTTGCTGTCGATATGGCCTCAATTTAGCTATATACATAACTCTACTTTTATATTTTTGTGAACCTGAAATATACATTTATAACATTTGTATCCATCTCAAATTTTGATTAGTATATGTCAGGACTCTTGCCCTAAAAGTCGGGGCAAGAGTGCGCATTCACGCTGCCGCCCTCCGTAGCTCGGTCAGCTGAGGCAGCGCTTCAGAAACCGAAGTCACCGTTGGGCGAGCGTTTGAGTCCCGCACAAGGCATGGATTTCTCACTCATCATCACTTCACAGTTTCATGGCCACCTGCTCATTCGTACCCCCGTTTAACCCAGCTGTTGGTGGGGTTGTTACGCAGACAATTATCAGCATTTACGCTCATGTGTATTCACTCACATATATGATTCAGTCACCGTTAGAGATAAAATATTGCCGGTACCATGGAAATCGGTAAAATTACCGAGGGCGGTAATTCAGATGAGCGTAGCGAAGCTTTCCATTTCACACCCTGAAAAAAAATGGGCTTCGTTTTTATGTTTTTTTTTTTTTTTTTTGTAATTATGTACGCGGCATACAGGTCAGAGAAATGAATCAATCAACTTGAAACTTTTTCTGAACGTTGGTGTCATACCAGAATAGGTTGGGATTGTTATTCAGAGGAATCGATCGGAAGGTTTTTCCGGAAAATAATCGGAAAGTTTGGAAAATCCTCATAAGAATAACCCCGAGGAAAAATACTTGAAAAACAAGAATTTTTCAAAAGCTCTCAAATTCTCACAGAATATGGAAAATACCATTATACACCTTGTCAGAGATTTTTACAACAATCGAATGAGAAATAATGAAGAAAACGCAATAAACGTGTACATTTTATTGAATATTTGAATCAATTGGTTTTGCAAAGTGTTTATGCGACAGGTTGCAGGTTACTATAAATATCAACAAGTTGCAGGTGAGGTTTTTGAACGTTTGAAGTAAGTCAAGGTCCGTAGATGTAAACTGAGCTGACAAGTTATTTTTCATTCCAGATTGCCATACATCTAAGCTCATCTCACAACGCGCATCCCGCGTTTTCCTAGTTTAGGATTTTTTTCTATAACACTACAGGAAGCAGGGAAAATATATACTAATCATGCACTCAGGCATGAATCACGCATGAATCACGCACTTCTGGCTACAAGAATGTATATAATTATTAACAATAATATGTTGATGACTTGGAAAGGTGAAGGTAGAATAACTTCTGAGATATTGTTGTTTACATTTTATATAATTGGTATAGATATATATGTCAACGACTCAACAAGGATGATTTTCCTTCAATTAGGCTTTGAAAATGGCTTTGGACTTGGACACATGCATATTTGAATTTTATCAATTTATTAATGATCAATTTTACATCTACTGTCAAGGGGAAGAAGTGATCATTGCCAAAGAGACTTGGTTCAAAGTGGAAGATATCAACATTCGTGTGTTTATACTGAAAGACTTTTATCTACGGCGAAAGAGTCACAGACAGCGCAGTCCTGATGTTGAAGATCATTAGTTTTAAATAATAATCAAAGTGGGGTGGTAAGATCACCCTTGTGGTGCCCCGTCTAAACGATCCTATCTTTCATCCACAGCCTTAATTGGGAAACGATGATTTTGTATCAAGTTTCGATGTTATTGAAAATTATATATATTTTTAGCCAGTCCAGAAGGAGATTTTTTTTAAATTACCGGATTTTTCAATATTACCATGATGAGGGTAATATAACCAACTCACATCTCTAGTCACCGTCATTCAAAATGTTCTGAGAAATATATATTTCATTGCTGGAACATCATTCCTCACTATAACCATACTTACAAAAACCCTGCGCTCCCCACCCCTAATTCAGCCGAGAGTGCTCCCTCTTGCCCCAGGTTACTCCAAGCTTGGTCAACAACAACCGAATGCCTGGTGATTGTGTGACGAGGTGTTGTGCTGGCACCGGGTGGTCTATCATTGCACAGATAAGACAGTATTTACCTCCAAACGAACATCACCTTGCTGCAATATTGACCCTCGAGTGCATTCTCGCATCCAGCTCGAACCACCCGTGTGCTAGTGGTGTGGGATAGGGGGGACGGTAGCTCGGAACCTTCATCTCTCTTGGATACAAGTTACACACGAGGGATGAAGGCTCGAACCACCCGTGTGCTAGTGATGTGGGATAGGGGGGACGTTAGCTCGGAACCTTCATCTCTCGTGGATACAAGTTACACACGAGAGATGGAGGCTCGAACCACCCGTGTGCTAGTGATGTGGGATAGGGACGACGGTCATTCGGAACCTTCATCTCTCCTGGATACAAGCTACACACGAGAGATGGAGGCTCGAACCACCCGTGTGCTAGTGGTGTGGGATAGGGGGGACGGTCGCTCGGAACCTTCATCTCTCCTGGATACAAGTTACACACGAGAGATGGAGGCTCGAACCACCCTTGGGCTAGTGATGTGGGATAGGGGGGACGTTAGCTCGGAACCTTCATCTCTCTTGGATACAAGTTACACACGAGGGATGAAGGCTCGAACCACCCGTGTGCTAGTGGTGTGGGATAGGGAGGACGGTCGCTCGGAACCTTCATCTCTCATGGATACAAGATACACACTAGAGATAAAGGCTCGAACCACCCGTGTGCCAGTGGTGTGGGATAGGGGGGACGGTCGCTCGGAACCTTCATCTCTCGTGGATACAAGTTACACACGAGAGATGGAGGCTCGAACCACCCGTGCGCTAGAGATTTGGGATAGGGGGGACGGTCGCTCGGAACCTTCATCTCTCGTGGATTCAAGTTACACACGAGAGATTGAGGCTCGAACCACCCGTGTGCTAGTGGTGTGGGATAGGGGGGACGGTCGCTCGGAACCTTCATCTCTCATGGATACAAGTTACACACGAGGGATGAAGGCTCGAACCACCCGTGTGCTAGTGATGTGGGATAGGGGGGACGTTAGCTCGGAACCTTCATCTCTCTTGGATACAAGTTACACACGAGGGATGAAGGCTCGAACCACCCGTGTGCTAGTGATGTGGGATAGGGGGGACGTTAGCTCGGAACCTTCATCTCTCTTGGATACAAGTTACACACGAGGGATGAAGGCTCGAACCACCCGTGTGCTAGTGATGTGGGATAGGGGGGACGTTAGCTCGGAACCTTCATCTCTCTTGGATACAAGTTACACACGAGGGATATAGGCTCGAACAACCCGTGTGCTAGTGGTGTGGGATAAGGACGACGGTAGCTCGGAACCTTCATCTCTCCTGGATACAAGTCACACACGAGAGATGGAGGCTTGAACCACCCGTGTGCTAGTGGTGTGGGATAAGGGGGACGTTAGTTCGGAACCTTCATCTCTCTTGGATACAAGTTACACACGAGAGATGAAGGCTCGAACCACCCGTGTGCTAGTGGTGTGGGATAGGGGGGACGTCAGCTCGGAACCTTCATCTCTCCTGGATACAAGTTACACACGAGAGATGGAGGCTCGAACCACCCGTGTGCTAGTGATGTGGGATAGGGGAAACGTTAGCTCGGAACCTTCATCTCTCCTGGATACAAGCTACACACGAGAGATGGAGGCTCGAACCACCCGTGTGCTAGTGGTGTGGGATAGGGGGGACGGTCGCTCGGAACCTCTATCTCTCGTGGATACAAGTTACACACGAGGGATGAAGGCTCGAACAACCCGTGCGCTAGTGGTGCGGGATAGGGGGGACGGTCGCTCGGAACACTCATCTCTCGTGGATACAAGTTACACACGAGAGATGAAGGCTAGAACCCCCCGTGCGCTAGTGGTGTGGGATAGGGGGGACAATCGCTCGGAACCTCCATCTCTCGTGGATACAAGTTACACACGAGAGATGTTGGCTCGAACCACCCGTGTGCTAGTGGTGTGGGATAGGGAGGACGGTCGCTCGGAACACTCATCTCTCGTGGATACAAGTTACACACGAGAGATGAAGGCTCGAACCACCCGTGTGCTAGTGGTGTGGGATAGGGAGGACGGTCGCTCGGAACACTCATCTCTCGTGGATACAAGTTACACACGAGAGATGAAGGCTAGAACCCCCCGTGCGCTAGTGGTGTGGGATAGGGGGGACAATCGCTCGGAACCTCCATCTCTCGTGGATACAAGTTACACACGAGAGATGATGGCTCGAACCACCCGTGCGCTAGAGATTTGGGATAGGGGGGACGGTCGCTCGGAACCTTCATCTCTCGTGGATACAAGTTACACACGAGAGATTGAGGCTCGAACCACCCGTGTGCTAGTTGTGTGGGATAGGGGGGACGGTCGCTCGGAACCTTCATCTCTCGTGGATACAAGTTACACACGAGAGATGAAGGCTCGAACCACCCGTGCGCTAGAGATTTGGGATAGGGGGGACGGTCACTCGGGTCCTTCATCTCTTGTGGGTATACTGTTTCTTAATTTATTCCTATTCATCCATTTATTATTGATCATCATTATTATCGATACAATATGGGCCTAAATATAACAACGAGAACAACAACAACAAAAACAACAGAGTGAACAAAATTATGAGACCGAAGCTTGTTTCCAAGGAGTCTTCGCTCCGCCCATCTCATCCCATTTTCAAGATGATGTAATTCTCCAGGGCCCAGATTCACAATAGGTCATGACTTTGATCTGGCTCGCAGTTACGACAATTTCTAGAGGTAATACCATATTTGATCCATTATTTACGATTTTTCAATCTTATATTTTGATTAAATCCATTATCATCATCAATCTATTATTTATTACAAATGGAAAATGAAAAATGGTGGATCAAAATATATGGTATTATCTCCAGAAATTGTCGTAACTTTGAGCCGGAACGAAGTTATGACTTTTTGTGAATCTGATGCCCAGAGAAACAATCCAACATTTCTACATATTCCACATAAATATACGCAGGCGCTAGGATTCAGTAACAGTACGCGCAGGCGCTAGGATTCAGTAACAGTACGCGCAGGCGCTAGGATTCAGTAACAGTACGCGCAGGCGCTGGGATTCAGTAACAGTACGCGCAGGCGCTAGGATTCAGTAACAGTACGCGCAGGCGCTAGGATTCAGTAACAGTACGCGCAGGCGCTAGGATTCAGAAACAGTACTGGCAGGCGCTAGGATTCAGAAACAGTACGCGCAGGCGCTAGGATTCAGTAACAGTACGGGCAGGCGCTAGGATTCAGTAACAGTACGCGCAGGCGCTAGGATTCAGAAACAGTACGCGCAGGCGCTAGGATTCAGAAACAATACTCGTTCGCTGGTGCAACTGCAACGTGGGAATCGCGGGTGTAAACAGTATTTTAAACCTAGCCTCGCATTCGCGTCAAATACGTCGTATCTGAAGCAACTCGAGCCCGGAGCTATAGTGTTTCTTTTCGGAAGAATTCTCTCTGTGTAGTGTTGTACGGTAGATTTCGATATGTAATTGTGTAAAGAAAAGTAGATGTAATAAGTTATTTGTGTTGTAGTAACGTAAGTACATAGAATTAGACTTAGAATTACGCTAGATATAGTATAGAGATATTACACTAGGAATGTAGTGAGTCAGAAAGCAGGCATGGCAGAAAACTCAGGGGGCGGATCCCCTGTTGACAGCGACACCGAGGTAAGTAAAGCAATCCATTCTATTTTGCCAGATTCCTTTATAACTCAAATGAAAACAAACAATCGTGTAGAGGACAACCCATGCTCCATTTACGATAATAATATCAACGAAATCAATATCAGTACAGATAATAACATCCACACAATACCGACAAATACAAATATAAGCCTGGGGTTTGTCTCTACATCAATGTCACCAATAGGCGACTTGTCTCTCAAAACGATACAAAAATAAGTCGAAGTGTCCAAAGCGACCAATGTGCGACTCTTGTGACGGAGATAAGCTCTGGTCGCGAGACAAGCCTGAAGTCACCAATATGCGACTTATACTCAAATACGATCGAGGACTGTCAAAACGACCAATAGACGTGTTTTCAGACGCGAACAAGGGCGCACGCATGATATACTAGGATTAACCAATGTACCACTGGTCCCCGAACTCAATTCGGAGCATGAATGATGTGCAAATCGACAAAAAAAAAAACCAATAGACAGGTGTGAACGTGGATTCGGTACGAACCGAGAAAAAACAACATGCAACTTGCTTCAAGAATGTATAAAATGATCAGCATCGAGTAATACGGTGCTCATTTTGCATATTGTCTTTTTCCGTATGTAATCATTGGAGAATCGTCCGATATTTGGGAGATTCGATGAGACTCGAGCAGTATGCGACTTGTTTCTCCGATTTCGTACTCACCGTTCAGAATGGTTGGTGAAATTGATGACAAGTCGTCGAGGGACCAATATGCGACTCGCCGCGTCTGAGGAAAACCATCGGTCTGTACAGCACTCGAGTCACCATTGTGTGACTCCCGTACGGAAAAGTCACAAGTTTTGGCGCGTTATTCGAATGGAACGTGTTCGTCAAAAAAGTCGGGGTAGGGTTCGCAAAACCAACCCTGATCTAGATTCGAATGATGAATTTCAGTTTGAAATTTGCGTTTTTGATTGACGGGTCAACCATTCGTTTTAACGTAAATCTACAAGAACAACTTTCTCATTGCTTTTTTGATGCGATTCCGATTCATGTGATTGATTATACTTCCGAATGAAACGATGATGTGATTATCATCGATCGATCAATGTCACCAATAGACGACTCCCGGCAGTGAGAGAAAAGTCATGGCTTGACTCCTGACAAAGTCGCCAATAGGTGACTCCGACACCAATGTGCGACATCTCGTCGAGAGTCAAGCCGACAAATACAAATATGAGCCTGGGGTTTGTCTCTACATCAATGTCACCAATATGCGACTCCCGGCAGAGAGAGAAAAGTCATGGCTTGACTCCTGACAAAGTCGCCAATAGGTGACTCCGACACCAATGTGCGACATCTCGTCGAGAGTCAAGCCGACAAATACAAATATAAGCCAGGGGTTTGTCTCTACATCAATGTCACCAATAGGCGACTCCCGGCAGTGAGAGAAAAGTCATGGCTTGACTCCTGACAAAGTCGCCAATAGGTGACTCCGACACCAATGTGCGACATCTCGTCGAGAGTCAAGCCGACAAATACAAATATAAGCCTGGGGTTTGTCTCTACATCAATGTCACCAATAGGCGACTCCCGGCAGTGAGAGAAACGCCATGGCTTGACTCCTGACAAAGTCGCCAATAGGTGACTCCGACACCAATGTGCGACATCTCGTCGAGAGTCAAGCCGACAAATACAAATATAAGCCTGGGGTTTGTCTCTACATCAATGTCACCAATAGGCGACTCCCGGCAGTGAGAGAAACGCCATGGCTTGACTCCTGACAAAGTCGCCAATAGGTGACTCCGACACCAATGTGCGACATCTCGTCGAGAGTCAAGCCGACAAATACAAATATAAGCCTGGGGTTTGTCTCTACAACACAGAATACTGAATCAGACACTGATAAAGTACAAGAAGAAGACATTGGGAAGAAAGTAAAAACTTTGAAAAAAAACGAATACACAGCACACTTGTACAAATCAAATGACTTGGGCCCCTTCACAGTATACATTGAAAAAAAAAACAGTAGAGAATGCAGGATATAGGGGCAGACCCTCTCTGGACCCGCTAGTAACAGGGAAACTACTACACTCATTAACCAGAGATATCTCACTCATCAAGAGAATAGGTGCTAATAGGCGGGTAGTGACGATGAAAAGCTACAAAGCGGCCAATGAGATCACACAAAGTAAAATTTTGATAGACAATAACTACACATGCTACATTCCTGGGTTTATGGTCCAGAGGATGGGCGTTATAAAGGGAGTAGACACCACTATCACAGAAGAAGATGTGTTAGAATGGAGCAAATCAGATTGTAAAATCAAGTCAGTAAGACGGCTGGTACGCAAACTCATGGTGAATAACGAGCCTACCACAGTACCAATCAGAACAATGGTCATAACCTTTGAGGGACAGAGATTACCATCAAGAATATTTCTGTTTCACAATTCAATCCAAGTAGATCCATATGTATACTCGGTGATGTTTTGTAATGCATGCCTAAGATTTGGGCATAGCGGCCACCAATGCAGGGGCGAAACCAGATGTGCCAAGTGCAGTGGCAACCACTCGACCCTAAAATGCAACATAACAGAAGAAGCATTTAAATGTGTACACTGTAGGGGGAACCACATGGCAACAGACAAAAATTGCAAAGAATGGAACAGACAGAAAAATATCGAAGTAAAAATGGCTGAGGAAAATATTCCATTCCAAGAAGCCGCTAAAGCCTTTAGAGAAGAACGGTTCAATAATACATCCTCTTTTGCAAATGCGTTATCATTTACCAATAGAATGGACTCACAATTCTCAGAGCAAACGGACCATCCTACCACTGCAAAGAGCAGATACGTGTCACAATCACCGTACTCTTATAACGTTTGGGCCTCTTGTAGGTTGCTGTCACCACCAGGGTTCGAACCTGGGACACACTGGTTTAAAATGGGTTCTTGCTGTGAAGCGGAAGGGGGAATGCAAGAAGGAAATATACATAGGGACAAATCTATTCAAAATTAAGCATAGTTTATTATAACCTACAATCTAAGCTAATACATAATGATAATAATAATACTCATGATACAACTTACATTTACATCTCGAACTCAGCAGCTCATCTCCCACAACTCTTACATTCTATTCTCTAACTTATCTTGCTTGTCTCTCTCTGTAACTCTCTGTAACTCTCTGTAACTCTCTCTGTAAATACCGTTCGCACACTTATTTATAAACTATTCTAAGGGGGGTGGTCAAAAACAAACATAACAGTAAAAAGATGAAGAAGGGTTGTGATTCGCGAGTTGAAGACCCGCGAAATCACTATACTATCCTATTGGTCAAAAAGGGAGGGCTATACTAGGCTGAGGGCATCAGTGACCTATTTACAGTAGAGGTATGATTTTAGAAAAGGCAAAGCTAACGGGACGTGAAATACTGAAATGTGCGAAACAGTTATGAGAACATGAAATGAGCTAAACAGAATAAAGTGAAAGAATACTAAATTATGATAATGGTAAATTGAAATATAAATAATCAAACAGTTGGTGACTGTTACATCATCCTCTCCTTTTCCAAAGGAGATTATCTCTCTGAAGAGATAATCTTCCTTTATTAACAGAAAATATGATAGTGTGTATAACATATGAGAAGTTTAGTGTACCAATTCTGCATATGTGACAAAACATTTGATATCAAATCAGTGAGAAAGATAACATAAGTTCAACAGCTCACATAAATTAATCAAACATAGAACATAATACAAAAACATAATAACAAACATCAATTGTCACTTAAAATAGGATAATTAAAAGTATAATACGAATTTCCATCTTGACGAAGCATAGTTCATTCATGTTATTAGAATTACGCGCTGAATCATAAATAGCTGTCCGATATATTGAAGTACAAGTTATCCACAATGAAATAATGTTCTCCCTCCGTTTGTATGACAATTGGATTCGATTAGAATGATACAACCACTGAATCAAACGAGTCTACTCCACTACTAATCACGTCACCGTATTCTCTATTTCTTGGAACACACGCTACGGACTTTGGTGCCTCGACGACGAACCAGGTACATTTGGAATCTGTTGTATTCGATTTGGCCTAGTTTGCTTTTCGTCCCGAGAAGTCCCGTTTTTCTGTGTGGCTCCTTGTAGGTTAGGTGGTGATGTTCGCAGATGCAGATCGCTGACCTCAGGGATGCATCAGTTCTAAAAGACAAAATTCAGGCAGATCACCGATACAATAAGATACAAGACGCTATTTACAAGTTACAACTGATTAATTAACTAAGAAACTAATACATTTAGATGAGAAATTATACTTCAGTATGACGTGACAATAATTGAATCAAAAGAAAACTAGCCTGAAGATTTAACTAACTTCGATAAAGTAATACTTATTAGTGAGGTGACATGAGTCAGTCAAAAGCTTAATCGAACCAGTGTTCATTTCCTATCAACTCATAATAACTGATTTGACCAATTATCCAACAAGATATTCACAAGTGAAAAACAGTGTTCTTATTTGTACGCTTGACTTTAACTCGACTTATAACTATATGTACAAAAACTTAACTTAATGCGACGTCGACCACAAGGGCGAGATGTCCACAGGTCGGCATGATTGGCATGAAGCGTTGGTCCCATAACTGGCGAGGAACACAGCGGGGAAGGGAGGGGGTGACCATCAACTGTCAGTGGTCTCCAGAAGACACGTGAGATCTCGATGTCCGGAGATCACGGTCGGCGTCGTGGAACGGGGTACTCATCCTTTAGGGGTAGGGTCGTCCAATTCTTCGGTCTTCGACTGCTCATGGCTCCGCTCTCTCCTCTCTCTCGTTTCACAATCATACGTCCGCATTTGATTTTACGTTAACATTCATCAATAGGTACAATATATGTATTTTTTTTTTTTTTTTTATTATTCATTTTTTTGTTTTTTCATTTTTATAGCGCTAATAGTATTGACTTATGGACATTATGAACTATGCATTAATTGAATGACACACTTAGTCGCATCTATTATTCTCTAATTGAACAAAATTAATCAACCAAAAATAATTACTATTACCACAAGAAAAATGCGGTGCATTCGAATTCAAGTTAGCGCTTCATACTGACCACTGGAAGTTTCAGTCTCAATGATTGTATTACTAAAACATTGCAAATTCTTATTGAAATAACATTTCTTTTATGTCCATAAGCAAGGGATTGTTAGTTGCCAATGAATACCATGCACGTGCTGCTCATTAACTCCAGGTGTTTTTTTTTTTCAATAGGACTAACAGAGGGTAGCAACAATAGGCTAACGGGGTTTCAAGAAATACACTTTGTTAGTTTCAAACTACCTGTCATCGAAACGACAAATTGGAAGGATTATAGACAAGGACTGTACATCTCCATCTTTCCAAGAAAAGGGTATAGTGTTATTGAAGTGTCAACATGTACAGCTACTTAGGTCTAGGGAAAGCAACGGTGAATAGTGTTTTATGGAATGTATCAATCATATTTACAGGTTCCAGGAAGTATCCATTCAACAAGGTATTGGGATAGGTTATGGAATAAGCTCTATGTGAGAAAAATAACTGTTTTAACAAAGAACAAGGACTCCAACCACCATTGTGCATAGAAAGCATCTTTCTCCATCTTCTCACGAAACGATGTGACTTCTGGCCCTTAATTTGGCAGCTAAAATATGTTGAGAGACTGTCAATTACTGTGTCATGATCATAGTGCGACTTATCTCCCTTCGGCAACCTTGCATTCCCATGTCCATCATGAGCCTGCGAGTCAACGAATTTACACTTCCTAGACTAGCTTTTATCAATAGGCAATGCCTTCACAACTCGTTCAGAATGTAGTATGAAAACCAGTAATTATTATACACACAATTAATGGGGAACCTCATTACTATCACTGATTGAACTTAAAAAAAACTATAATTGATAACACAAGTCTAAACCAAATCACTCTTTGTGACCAAGCTAATCTTACGGTTGAAACGTCGAAGTTGGACTCTATTGTAAGTCCTATCTATCAGAAGTATGAAACTACCGCTAACCAAAAAAATATTCTGAATATGTACAGTACATAACAATGACATTTACAGGGCCTATAACTAAACTACTATTTAACAGTACTATACACTTATTGAATAACTTATACTAATCGATGATTATCAATATGTAATGCCAATTTATTGATTACTGGCCTCTAAATCTTATAATTAACAGGAGATTGCTTTCTTAAACTATATCGAGTTTGACGGGATCGAACACCTGTCTTGTGACTGTCGTTTAACGTAGGCCAGGCAGCATCAAGAGAATGGGTAGGTATACACAGGTTAGAGTCGTTGGCTTCTGGCGCACTGGTCGTTGACTCAGGTGTAAAAAGGGGTGGAATTTCTTCGACTTCGACAATAGCATCTAAAGAGGCTTGGACTTGTTCACGGCGTGTGTTATAAGGGCGCGAAACAGGTGTGGAAAGTGATTTTGGCGCGGTATGTGGCGTGTGAACTAATGCTTTAGTTGTGATGAGTTCAGAATTCAACCCCGGTGAATGTGTGGTGGAATCATTTGGTATTGTGAACCTATTTAATTCGGATGTAACAAATCGAACATGTTCACGGTCATCATACGTGAATGGTTTGTTTGTTAGTGCATCACATTTATCACTCATGTCGGAGTTATCATCATGATTATCATCGGTAGGCCCAAGTGCATTTAGTTCGTCATCATCTACTTCATCTTCACTCTCATCATCTGGATTGAATGCCTCATATAACTTTGGGCGGTTAGCATGACATTTATGTTCCTTACCACTTTGAATATCGCGTACTCGAAAAGTAACGGGAGTAGGCTTAGCTATGACTAACATAGGTCCGTGCCACTTCTTAAACCTATCCTTCTGGACAGATAACCTCCACACAGAACTTCGGAGCGAGCCGGGATAACGGTGGTCCTTGTCAGGCGTACCCTAGTCTCAACTTCCGGTCCGGTGGTGTTACTAGCCGCTGCGGAAATCTTATCACTAGGTGAACTAATATTAGGCTGAGTATGAATAGGTAGCTCGAGGGAGCTTCTCTCGGGAGAGATACTTAAACTAGGTTTGTCTTGGTGAAGACGTTCCCGTGAGGGAGGGTGGAGGTAAAGTTAACGTTCTCGTGAGAGATAACCCTGTGTAGTGCCGCAGGTGTCCCTGTCGGTAAACTAAGCGTCGAGTGGCCTAGCGCGCTAACGGGGTCGACTGTTGAAGGTCGTTGCGTTACATTTACATTACCGGTACATACATGTTGATTTTGATTTACAGTATACAATTTTCTATGATTAACTAACCTATCCTCTAACAAGGGAGTAACATTATCGCCGTGACGTAGCGTTAGTCTTGCAAGATCTACAGTAAAACCATAATACACTAGGAACTCTAAACCTAATTTCTAACTGAGAAACATATCGCACATGTTTCGGCGGGCTAAGCTAACTAACTATAACTAAATAAACTATGCCATAATTTTGAACAGACATTGCTCTATGTACACATGGAAATGATAAGGATAAGACATTGAAACAAATTAAGAAAAAATACAACACGAGAATCGAAGTGAATATTACGTTAGAATTGATTAATTAAGTTATTAAGAATGATCAATGATAATCCCACCCAAGCTGTCACCAATATAACGTTTGGGCCTCTTGTAGGTTGCTGTCACCACCAGGGTTCGAACCTGGGACACACTGGTTTAAAATGGGTTCTTGCTGTGAAGCGGAAGGGGGAATGCAAGAAGGAAATATACATAGGGACAAATCTATTCAAAATTAAGCATAGTTTATTATAACCTACAATCTAAGCTAATACATAATGATAATAATAATACTCATGATACAACTTACATTTACATCTCGAACTCAGCAGCTCATCTCCCACAACTCTTACATTCTATTCTCTAACTTATCTTGCTTGTCTCTCTCTGTAACTCTCTGTAACTCTCTGTAACTCTCTCTGTAAATACCGTTCGCACACTTATTTATAAACTATTCTAAGGGGGGTGGTCAAAAACAAACATAACAGTAAAAAGATGAAGAAGGGTTGTGATTCGCGAGTTGAAGACCCGCGAAATCACTATACTATCCTATTGGTCAAAAAGGGAGGGCTATACTAGGCTGAGGGCATCAGTGACCTATTTACAGTAGAGGTATGATTTTAGAAAAGGCAAAGCTAACGGGACGTGAAATACTGAAATGTGCGAAACAGTTATGAGAACATGAAATGAGCTAAACAGAATAAAGTGAAAGAATACTAAATTATGATAATGGTAAATTGAAATATAAATAATCAAACAGTTGGTGACTGTTACACTCTCAGCAGCAAAACCAATCATCACCATCAACAAGGAGCCCATCCCCAGAACAGCAAATCCAAAGGAAATCACTACCCCAGTTAATATGCTCGGATCTACCCAGCCACCCAGTAAGGAAGAGCAGACTTCCTAACAACGGGCCTCTTACACCGATAAAAAGGACAGCTCCTCTGTCATATAATCCCCCCGGTCCCTGGATTCCACCAATCTATAGGTTCGAGACAGAAAAGCACAATCAAGATAATGAGAAAACAGAACCCAGATTTCAAGACGATTATAATACCAATAGGATATTGAAACAGTTCATCATACAGCTAAGAGACGTTATCTCTCAAACTATAGAATCGTCGGTTATAAATAAAGAACCACCCACATGGGGGAAAATAGATCAAATACTATCAGAATTACCGTCCAAATTTGGGACAGGTAAAAATAATAAATAACAGCCTCACAAAAATAACAGCATAATAAATGTACAAAATCCTTCAGTGGAACGTAAGAAGTGTAATAAGTAACAAAGAAGACCTACTACACTTTCTTCAAGAACAAAACATAGATATTGCTGCCTTAGCAGAAACCTGGTTCAAACCAGGCTCAACACCAATAATCAAAGGATATCACATTACCAGACAAGACAGGGCAGATGGAAAAGGGGGGGTAGCAATACTTTCCAAACGCCATATTCCCATAGAACCTATACAATTTAATCAAACTAATCAAGAACTACAGATTGCTGGCATTAGAACAGTTATCAACAACGTAACAATGGAAATATACTCGGTGTACATAGCTCCAGGCCACAGAACATCCACCAACCAACTAATAAATCTTGGAATTAAGAGAAACCATCCCCTCATACTAATGGGAGACTTTAATGCACACAGCACAACATGGGGATGTGCTTATGATGATTATCAAGGTAAACAAATTTTAGACTTCATAGACGAAGAAAACCTCATAATAGTTAACGACAACACTCCCACCATGATTCCACTCCTCAACAGAAGGAGGAGTGCAGTAGACATCACTATCTGCTCTCCAGCAATTGGTACTTCTGTGAATTGGGAAGTTCAAAAAGACCCAATGGGAAGCGACCATTTTCCAATTAAAATAACATTCAACAGCGACAACAATATAACCCAAGAATCATCCCACAGGGGAAAAAATTGGAGGAATCTAGATTGGAACAAATATCGAAGGAACATAACAAGATTTTTATCAAAATCAGATTCAACGGAATATTCTGTCAATCCTCAGCAGCAGTTCGAGAATCTGGAGAAAACAATTATACTTGCAGCTGATGATTCATCACGCTCGCCCAGGGAAAACCCCAATAATTATGGCAGGACAGGCAAGGAGACCAAGAAGCACAAACATCTCAATTATACTCCTTGGTGGACAGAGAATTGTTCGAAGGCGGTAGCAGAAAGAAGATTAGCCATGACGAAATACAGAAACAGCATGACGATAGACAACTTCATTAAATTTAGGAAACAACAGGCAGGTACCAAAAGGATACTAAAAGATGCAAAAAGAGAAGGATGGATTCAATTCTGCAACAGTATAAACCAAGAAACAAGTTTATCAGAAGTGTGGAAGATGATACGAAGATTCAAAACAGGAACCTCTCCTGGCTCCCCCAAACAATTGGATAACTCGTGGCTTGAACAATTTGCATGCGATATAAGCCCAGTTACAGCCCCTCTTATCCGTATAGATAATGCACGGCCCACAAGTGGGGCCAGAGATAACAGAATAAATAATCATATTCTAGACGAACCATTCACTGCAAGTGAATTAGAGGGCATACTAACAACTGTGAAAAACACAGCGCCAGGACCAGACAGAATCACCTACGCAATGTTAAAACAACTGCCAATAGAGGGCAAAACAGAGCTGACACAAGTCTACAACAATATAGTCCAAAATGGAACTACCCACAAGACCCTCCAAACACAATATACTATCCCAATACTAAAACCGGGGAAGAACCCAAGCTTATCATCGTCATATAGACCTATAGCCTTGTTGTCCTGTCTAGGTAAAGTGTTGGAAAGACTCATCAAAAGAAGAGTCGAGTGGTGGGCAGAAACTAACCATTTATTACCTAAATCTCAGAATGGGTTCAGAAGTGGCAGATCAACTATAGATAATATAAGTATATTCAATGCAGATATCCAGATAGCTTATTCACAAGGGAGGTACCTTCTAGCATGTACATTAGATATAGCTAAAGCATGCGACAATGTACAAATACATATACTCCTGGAAAAACTTAGTAAAATGGGGCTATCCAATAAGATAGTAACATGGCTACAAACTTACCTTACGTACCGATTCATAATAGTGAAACATCAGAATGTAACCATGGAAGAAAGAACAAATAATATCGGCCTTCCGCAAGGATCGGCTTTAAGCCCCATCCTTTACTCCCTATATGTGGCAGACATCGACTCCATTTTAAATACTAACACCAAAATTCTACAATATGCAGACGATATAATACTTTATGTGGCTAACAATTCATTAGAACATGCTCTAACAGCCATGTCCCTCAACTTAGCCAACGTTAGCAAGTGGTTAGACGACCAAGGCCTCTCCCTATCCTGGCCAAAATGCAGGGCTTCGATATTCACACTAAGAAGATTTCCTAGAGGAATACAACTCAACATTGAAGATCATGTCATACCCATATCTTCCTCGCTGAAGATACTGGGGGTTATATTCGACACCAAGTCGACATGGGCGCCGCATATTAACGAAACAGTAGCTAAATGTAAGGCAGCAATGCATGTAATAAGAGCAGTCACTACTACATGGTGGGGTGCCGACCCATATTGTATTTTACTTTTATATAAGTCGCTCATAAGATCCAAAATGGACTATGGCAGCCAGGTATATAATGATGCTGCCAATGCAACTAAAAAAAAATTAGACATAGTCCAAAATCAAGCCATCAGAATAGCAATGGGAGCTATGAAATCAACTAGCAATATGGCTCTACAAATAGAAGCATCAATTATAAAATTATCAATAAGAAGATCAACGCTAACCAGAAAGTACATTACACAAACACTCACCAAAAGACAACACCAACTCATCCCCAAATTACAATTGCTTTCAGAACTCAAATACAACAGAAGAGATAGAACACCTAGTAGATGCATCCATATGATGGAGACATATCGGAAAACGAAGAATATCACAAGCAAAATTATAAGACACCAAACCAGCCCAGTCCACGAAACCAATTTTAACTCACTACACCACAATATACAGATCAATACTCCGAGCAAGAAGGACATCTCAGGATCAGAGGCAGAACCAGATAAAAATGAATATAACAATTTCATCAGGAATAAATGGTGTCAATACATCAAAATATTTACAGATGGGTCTAAAAATATGGGAGAAGATTTTGTAGGAGGAGCCTTCTGCATCCCAGAAATGAACGTCCAAGAAAAATTCCGACTCCTTCCTGAAGCTACTATTTTCTCGGCGGAAGCATACGCAATAATAAAAACACTAATATGGATTCAACAGCAAAAGAGGTACACAAAATACATTATTATAACTGATTCACTCAGTGTCCTAACTGCCCTGGCGGGCAAGTTAAAATCAAATAAAAGCAACCCACTCATACTAAATATGACAAACCTTTTGTACAACCTCCATTCCAAAGGACTGCAGATAGAATTTCTATGGGTTCCTTCTCACATTGGAATTGACGGCAATGAAGCAGCAGACAAATTAGCAAAAAGTGCAATTAATTGCATTCCGGAAATTCTTCCAATTCCAGCCTCAGATTTCAACAGCTCCATCAGGGAAGATGAATGGACATCATGGACATCTCTTTGCGCTAACTACTACAACACTTCGACAAGATCTCAGTACTCGATGATAAACCTACAAAAAAACCTACTAAATCCCCATGGTTTAAAGGGATAAATGCACATAGGAAACTCATCACCACCATATTCAGAATGAAAACAGGCCATTGTAGCATAAGACAACACCTAAGCAAAATAAATATAACAGAGGATCCATTCTGTACCTGTGGCCCCTATACCCAGACTTTAGATCACATTTTTTTCGAATGCACCGAACACAATATTCACCGACCTCTACTCATACAACACCTACACTCACTCAAAGTTCCCAGCCCATTCAATATAGCATCAACATTAACAACCAACAATTCAAAAGTTTTCTATCACCTATGCAACTTCCTACATAAAGCCAATATAAATATTTAGAGTCAAAAAAAGTTGTACACACCCAAGAATCAGTTTTCTGTATATACCATGTATAGGTACAGAAAAATGTAGGAAAAAAAACCTAATCTGTGTTCTATGTTAGATTAATCAACATGTTATCAATGTATGTCAATTGTGTTAAATGTTACCTGGTTGGAAGGAAAACCTCCCAGGGCTCGTATGTCTTGTATTATCCTAGGTAGTGACTGGATGAGCCTCAGTCGAGAAAACATTAGCTAATCCATTTCTGTATCCCGTCATAAATGTTTAGGACATAGCAAGAAACAGAGAGAATTAAAAACAAAAAATTCAAACACAACTCAGTGCGTTGAATTAACTGGCCAATAAGAGCGTGAACTCGAGGCCATTAAAAGTAAAGAAGAAGAAGAAACAATACTGGCAGGCGCTAGGATTCAGAAACAGTACGGGCAGGCGCTTTGATTCAGTAACAGTACGCGCAGGCGCTAGGATTCAGAAACAGTACTTGCAGGCGCTAGGATTCAGAAACAGTACGCGCAGGCGCTAGGATTCAGAAACAGTACTTGCAGGCGCTAGGATTCAGAAACAGTACGCGCAGGCGCCAGGATTCAGAAACAGTACGCGCAGGCGCTAGGATTCAGTAACAGTACGCGCAGGCGCTAGGATTCAGAAACAGTACTTGCAGGCGCTAGGATTCAGAAACAGTACGCGCAGGCGCTAGGATTCAGTAACAGTACGCGCAGGCGCTAGGATTCAGAAACAGTACTTGCAGGCGCTAGGATTCAGAAACAGTACTTGCAGGCGCTAGGATTCAGAAACAGTACGCGCAGGCGCTAGGATTCAGAAACAGTACTTGCAGGCGCTAGGATTCAGAAACAGTACGCACAGGCGCCAGGATTCAGAAACAGTACGGGCAGGCGCTTTGATTCAGTAACAGTACGCGCAGGCGCTAGGATTCAGAAACAGTACTTGCAGGCGCTAGGATTCAGAAACAGTACGCGCAGGCGCTAGGATTCAGAAACAGTACTTGCAGGCGCTAGGATTCAGAAACAGTACGCGCAGGCGCCAGGATTCAGAAACAGTACGCACAGGCGCCAGGATTCAGAAACAGTACGCGCAGGCGCCAGGATTCAGAAACAGTACGCGCAGGCGCTTTGATTCAGTAACAGTACGCGCAGGCGCTAGGATTCAGAAACAGTACTTGCAGGCGCTAGGATTCAGAAACAGTACGCGCAGGCGCTAGGATTCAGAAACAGTACTTGCAGGCGCTAGGATTCAGAAACAGTACGCGCAGGCGCCAGGATTCAGAAACAGTACGCACAGGCGCCAGGATTCAGAAACAGTACGCGCAGGCGCCAGGATTCAGAAACAGTACGCGCAGGCGCTAGGATTCAGAAACAGTACGCGCAGGCGCTAGGATTCAGAATCAGTACTGGCAGGCGCTAGGATTCAGAAACAGTACGCGCAGGCGCCAGGATTCAGAAACAGTACGCGCAGGCGCCAGGATTCAGAAACAGTACGCGCAGGCGCTAGGATTCAGAAACAGTACTGGCAGGCGCTAGGATTCAGAAACAGTACTGGCAGGCGCTAGGATTCAGAAACAGTACGCACAGGCGCTAGGATTCAGAAACAGTACGGGCAGGCGCTAGGATTCAGAAACAGTACGCGCAGGCGCTAGGATTCAGAAACAGTACGGGCAGGCGCTAGGATTCAAAAACAGTACGCGCGAGCGCTAGGATTCAGAAACAGTACGCGCAGGCGCTAGGATTCAGAAACAGTACGGGCAGGCGCTAGGATTCAGAAACAGTACGCGCAGGCGCCAGGATTCAGAAACAGTACGCGCAGGCGCTATGATTCAGGAACAGTACGCGCAGGCGCTGGGATTCAGAAACAGTACGCGCAGGCGCTAGGATTCAGAAACAGTACGGGCAGGCGCTGGGATTCAGAAACAGTACGGGCAGGCGCTAGGTTTCAGAAACAGTACGGGCAGGCGCTAGGATTCAGAAACAGTACTGGCAGGCGCTAGGATTCAGAAACAGTACGCGCAGGCGCTAGGATTCAGAAACAGTACGCGCAGGCACTAGGATTCAGTAACAGTACGCGCAGGCGCTAGGATTCAGAAACAGTACTGGCAGGCGCTAGGATTCAGAAACAGTACGCGCAGGCGCTAGGATTCAGAAACAGTACGGGCAGGCGCTAGGATTCAGAAACAGTACGCGCAGGCGCTAGGATTCAGAAACAGTACGCGCAGGCGCTAGGATTCAGAAACAGTACGCGCAGGCCGCTAGGATTCAGAAACAGTACGGGCAGGCGCTAGGATTCAGAAACAGTACTGGCGGGCGCTAGGATTCAGAAACAGTACGCGCAGGCGCTAGGATTCAGAAACAGTACGCGCAGGCGCTAGGATTCAGAAACAGTACGCGCAGGCGCTAGGATTCAGAAACAGTACGGGCAGGCGCTAGGATTCAGAAACAGTACTGGCATGCGCTAGGATTCAGAAACAGTACGCGCAGGCGCTAGGATTCAGAAACAGTACGCGCAGGCGCTAGGATTCAGAAACAGTACGCGCAGGCGCTAGGATTCAGAAACAGTACGCGCAGGCGCTAGGATTCAGAAACAGTACGCGCAGGCCGCCAGGATTCAGAAACAGTACGGGCAGGCGCTAGGATTCAGAAACAGTACGCGCAGGCGCCAGGATTCAGAAACAGTACGCGCAGGCGCCAGGATTCAGAAACAGTACGCGCAGGCGCTAGGATTCAGAAACAGTACTGGCAGGCGCTAGGATTCAGAAACAGTACTGGCAGGCGCTAGGATTCAGAAACAGTACGCACAGGCGCTAGGATTCAGAAACAGTACGGGCAGGCGCTAGGATTCAGAAACAGTACGCGCAGGCGCTAGGATTCAGAAACAGTACGGGCAGGCGCTAGGATTCAGAAACAGTACGCGCGAGCGCTAGGATTCAGAAACAGTACGCGCAGGCGCTAGGATTCAGAAACAGTACGGGCAGGCGCTAGGATTCAGAAACAGTACGCGCAGGCGCCAGGATTCAGAAACAGTACGCGCAGGCGCTATGATTCAGGAACAGTACGCGCAGGCGCTGGGATTCAGAAACAGTACGCGCAGGCGCTAGGATTCAGAAACAGTACGGGCAGGCGCTGGGATTCAGAAACAGTACGGGCAGGCGCTAGGTTTCAGAAACAGTACGGGCAGGCGCTAGGATTCAGAAACAGTACTGGCAGGCGCTAGGATTCAGAAACAGTACGCGCAGGCGCTAGTATTCAGAAACAGTACGCGCAGGCACTAGGATTCAGTAACAGTACGCGCAGGCGCTGGGATTCAGAAACAGTACTGGCAGGCGCTAGGATTCAGAAACAGTACGCGCAGGCGCAAGGATTCAGAAACAGTACGGGCAGGCGCTAGGATTCAGAAACAGTACGCGCAGGCGCTAGGATTCAGAAACAGTACGCGCAGGCGCTAGGATTCAGAAACAGTACGCGCAGGCCGCCAGGATTCAGAAACAGTACGGGCAGGCGCTAGGATTCAGAAACAGTACTGGCGGGCGCTAGGATTCAGAAACAGTACGCGCAGGCGCTAGGATTCAGAAACAGTACGCGCAGGCGCTAGGATTCAGAAACAGTACGCGCAGGCGCTAGGATTCAGAAACAGTACGGGCAGGCGCTAGGATTCAGAAACAGTACGCGCAGGCGCTAGGATTCAGAAACAGTACGCGCAGGCGCTAGGATTCAGAAACAGTACGCGCAGGCGCTAGGATTCAGAAACAGTACGCGCAGGCGCTAGGATTCAGAAACAGTACGCGCAGGCGCTAGGATTCAGAAACAGTACGCGCAGGCCGCTAGGATTCAGAAACAGTACGGGCAGGCGCTAGGATTCAGAAACAGTACTGGCGGGCGCTAGGATTCAGAAACAGTACGCGCAGGCGCTAGGATTCAGAAACAGTACGCGCAGGCGCTAGGATTCAGAAACAGTACGCGCAGGCGCTAGGATTCAGAAACAGTACGGGCAGGCGTTAGGATTCAGAAACAGTACGCGCAGGCGCTAGGATTCAGAAATCGTACGCGCAGGCGCTAGGATTCAGAAACAGTACGCGCAGGCCGCTAGGATTCAGAAACAGTACGGGCAGGCGCTAGGATTCAGAAACAGTACTGGCGGGCGCTAGGATTCAGAAACAGTACGCGCAGGCGCTAGGATTCAGAAACAGTACGCGCAGGCGCTAGGATTCAGAAACAGTACGGGCAGGCGCTAGGATTCAGAAACAGTACGGGCAGGCGCTAGGATTCAGAAACAGTACGCGCAGGTGCTGGGATTCAGAAACAGTACGCGCAGGCGCTGGGATTCAGAAACAGTGTGACATATCAAACCATATAGGCCTGTATTTCATATAAATTATCTATCATTTTTTAATGTTTTATATAACTATTTTTCTGGTTCTTATTCTTTCATATTAACCCAGAAGGGAACCCCTAATTTTGTTCAGTCAAAGTGTCTGGTATGTACTTCCTGTTGACAAAAGACGAGACACGTAGTCGCTCGAAGGTATAGTTAGGCCAGTATAACAAGATACAAGCGCTACCTATGAAGCGGGGAGATACTGTCACTGAGCGGGTGGAATTCGCCAGGGTGGTCAGACTATACACACCCTTGACTTCTAACAGCGTCAGAGGGCGATTTCGTCATTTGGTGAAATCCACGCAGAAAAAGTTCGAGAAGCTTCGAAAGGTTCGACCATATATATATATAGGCCGAACTTTGTCGAGCCTCATCAGTAATTGCCTGACCATCGTCTATATCAGAAGTCGTCAAGAGCAGAATAGTCTGGTTGGTCGTCAAGAGCGCACGTGGCCCCGGGAGGGTGTACCGTTGTAAATTTCGTCTGGTTGGTTCGCGATAGCCAAAGAAGCAAGAACCAAAACAGTGCGGTAAATAAACCAGCGGCGACGACGACGACGGCGACGATAATGAAGACGACAACGACGGCGGCAAAGTAGAAGAAGATGAAGGAAACCACGGTACCGCCAATTCATTTTTATAAAAAGGCCTATTTTTTTTGTAATAATTTTTAAATGAAAGAGTTAAGTTCACAATTAATTTCTATTTTTTATATGCTTGCTTAATTAACCGACGGGTTAACTATCCAAGCAAGTAACAATTAGATTATTTTTTATCTTTTCGATTTTTTATTCTAAGCTTGGTTTTTTTTGTTTTAAGGAAATTTTGAATTTTAATTTTATTTGTTTCACCACAAGTATTTTCACGCCCCTTAATTCCTAAGAACCTGATTTATAGTTCCTCCCCGACCTTCCTAGTCCAACAATTTGTTTCCGCTAAGAAGTCGTTTTTCAATCTTCAATTTAATATAGTTTATTATTTTAAAAACAATTTTTTTTTGAGTCTCATCTCGACCGGAGCTAAGTGGCGGGGGCAACACATGCGGCGTCAGGTAAGTCCCTGGGGTGTGTGATAACAGTACGCGCAGGCGCTAGGATTCAGAAACAGTACGGGCAGGCGCTGGGATTCAGAAACAGTACGCGCAGGCGCCAGGATTCAGAAACAGTACGCGCAGGCGCTATGATTCAGAAACAGTACGGGCAGGCGCTAGGATTCAGAAACAGTACGCGCAGGCGCTAGGATTCAGAAACAGTACGCGTAGGCGCTGGGATTCAGAAACAGTACGGGCAGGCGCTAGGATTCAGAAACAGTACGCGCAGGCGCTGGGATTCAGAAACAGTACGCGCAGGCGCCAGGATTCAGAAACAGTACGCGCAGGCGCTAGGATTCAG
>OZ023329.1:2976713-3009213 GCA_964007535.1 Brachyptera risi
AATTACGCAGCCGACCTCCAAGTCGCTTCTGTACGTGGCCCACGCACTCCAGCTTCGTGATTGTGACATCATCTTGATAAGGCTTACTCTCGACTACCCTCTTGAATGCTTTACTGTCACCATCACCAAGGAAATTCACATATCGCACACCTCTCGTTGCTTCCGAACGCTGAAACATCGCAACTGCCCCGGCTGCTTCCATACCACCACTTGGTCCCGTGAAATTTTGGACACACTGGCTTTTGTGTTCCTTCATTTTCTGAGGTGTCAAGTTTTTAGAGCAGCCATGACAAAATTTTGTCAGGCACTCGACATCTATAACTTTACCCGTATCGGCACTCGTAGCGGTGACAACCCCGTTCAACGATACGTGACCCCGTCGCTGCCACGAACCATCTACCCCAACAGTGATATCTGTCTTGACATCTTCTGTGTTGACAGATACTGCTTCTTCAACAGCTGCAACCATCGACTTCTCTGCCACAGTTTTCAAACTTTCAGCGATTATTTTATTATAAGGTGTGAATTTTGACGATGGATTTGGCAAGTTCATTACGGAGCAGAGAGTTCTTGCTGAAGCGTATCCCTTACCGATACAACGCAAACCATAAATTAACCTCAAATTGACTTCTCGTTTTCCACATGACGTCATAGGGGAAGTTTGAAATGAATCTTCTTTCAAGCACTTACTACATGAGAGCACTAGCACTGTGGCAAGACCAACTCTCGAGCTCGGTTTCTCACGAACTTCTACGCAGTCGACACCGTTACAGAATTTACACGTAGTAAATGATTTGACAGCAAGTGACAGCAATTCAATGTCAATTATTTGAGTTCCAGGTCTCACTTCATCTGTATAATCATCATATGCACTACTCACTGAACCAAGTTTTCTTCCAGAACTACTAGCTGGAGCAGGTGGTGTAGACAAAACTTCTTGCACTAGGCCTAGACCTAGCTCATCAACTAGGCCTATCGTGTCCGTATCACTCTCAGTATCTACTGAAACTACACTACTAACATTACTATTTACAACACTTGTTTTTGATACATTACACTTTCCTTTACGTGTAGTAAATACTTTACGAATGCGAGGCATTTTAAATGAAGAATTACTGATAAAATAGTCACAAATAATGAAAACACAACCACGTTTTGTAAACAATGATGACCATCTTGTTTTCCTATGTAAACAACAGTCTACCAACTCACAAAAAATTAAATTCCCTAGTAATTGCTGAATCCAGAACCACCAACACAAGAACTGTATCATTTATGGAACAGTTTCTATAGTGATTACAAAATATGGAAATTTGAGAAGCAAGTGCAGTAGAATGACCAATTCCGAAACTAGAACTGGGAAGTGAACAAGGAAATAATTAATTGATGGAAATGTATACCAGATAGTTATATTGAACTTTCATTATTTGTAATCATAAATCTACAACGAATTCATTTATGAAAAAAAAAAAAAAAATTAAAATTAAAAAAAATGCTTTCTTGCCCCCCTTAACATGACGAACATTCCCGAAATTTCTAGAAATCAACTTGGCCACCGCTATCCGACATCAGATCTTGGACAATTGAAAAGAATTTCAATACTGGAATATATTAGTGATGAATACTTGGGTCTGTTATCATCTTCAATAATTCAATGACATTGAATTGAAAACACACGGAAAAATGTGTTGGGAATACAATGGCATGTATAAGCTATATTTCGTATAGAAGCTTCTGTCAAGTAACAAATGACAAATAATAGTTGGTAGTTACCATGGCAATACAGCGAACTGGTGGACTACCAAATAATCTGATTGGTCAATTCCAACTGGTGGACATTGTTGTCTGTCTCTTGCAACAATGAGTGAAGTAATAATAATAATAATAATAATAATAACTCTTTATTTAGCTAGTTAGCTATTACACATTCACAGTACATTACGAACAAAAATTAATAATAAAAACATAATTTAACAAATAATTGACTCATTGACTAAAATTATAACTATTTGAATTCTTCCTTAACAAATTTAACACACATTCTTCTATACTTCTCAATATTATTTTCTTCTTTCACACTATTATCTAACTTATTATATAATCGAGCACCACTGTAGAAGACAGATTTATTGGTGCTTCCTTTTCTGTTTCCGTTCAAATATAAATTATTGCCTCCCCTCGTATTATAGTTATGCATCTCCGCTACAGTACCTATATTGTCCTTGAAAACATTTGCTGCATTACTCTTGCGCATTTTGAATATGAATATGAGAGTATTCAGTGCTACTCTTTGCTCTACTGACAGCCATTGCAATGCTGCCAGCATATCACTTGATCTTGCAAACCTATCGCACCTCAATATATATCTCATTGCACGGTTTTGCAGCCTTTGAAGAGTTTTCACGTCTTCTTTATTTATATCCCAAAGTAGGGTTCCACAGTAATCAATGTGTGGACTTATGATTGACTTATATACTAAGCATAGCACCCATGATGGTAAAAACTTTCCTATTCTATATAAAAGACCAGTTTTTCTACTGATACTATTTGCTATATATTTTACATTACTTGCAAATTTTAAATTACTGTCAATGACAATCCCCAGATATTTGATCTCATCAACAAATTCAAGTTTCTGTCCATCAATAATGATTTTATTCTCTTTATCCTCTCCAACTATTTTCTTCTTGACCCCCTTAGATGTACTTACTATCATACATTTTGTTTTATTGATATTGAGTTTAAGTTTGTTGCCCTTTATCCAGTTACTCAGTTTCAGCAGCTCTTCATTCAACGTTCTACACATGTAAATATAGTTAAACCCTGATATTGACACAAGGGTGTCATCCGCAAACATGTTGATGAAAACCTTATCTAAATCTATACAGTTATTAATATTATTTATATAAATGATGAAAAGCAACGGTCCCAGCACTGAGCCCTGTGGCACACCATGTTTATTCACTAAATTATCTGACAGTTTCGCATCATATTTTGTAGTTTGTAATCGATTTGTTAAATAGCTTTTAAACCATTTGATTACTGTTCCTTGAATGTTATACGACTCGAGCTTTTTAATAAAGTGTTCCTGTCGATTGTCTCAAACGCCCTTTTAAAGTCCAAGAAAACCGATATAATGAATTTATTCTCATCCAAATCTCTCTTCCAATTGTACATTAGCATCTGCAGTGCTGTTTCACACGAGTGTTCACTTCGGAAACCTGATTGGTTGGTACACAGTACATTGTTCTTATCACAGTGTTGTTTCAGTTGATTGTGAACCACCTTTTCTAACACCTTCTCATATATTGGCAACATATTTACTGGCCTATGTTCTTCTCTTTTATTAGTGTTCGTTACTTTAGGGATGGGTATTATGGTTGCCGTCTTCCATGTTTCCGGAAAAACTCGCTTCTTTAGCGATAAATTGATGATATTCAATATTGCGTGTCCACAGGTATTAAAGGTACCTTTCAGTAGTGCCGCTGTTATACCTTCGACTGTGCCTGCTTTATTTGGTAATTTCATTATTATCTCACTCAACTGTTCAATAGTAATAACTTGAAATTCACTGAACTCTTGAATTAATTCATCATTGATAGGCCTATTGTTTAGCCCAGTACCGTCATTCATATTCACACTTACAATTCCACTTCGATCTGGTAATTCAATATTATTAACTATATCTTCAACACTTTCAATAAAGTATTCATTAAATTTGGTAGCACATTCTTCTAATCTAGTTTCAACATCATCGAAAGTTATGCATTTTGACAGTTTATTGCTCTTATCTTTCCCCATTAGGGTTTTCAAGGTTTTCCACATCTTTTTAGGTTCATTTCGCTGCTCACTTATTTTCAATTCAAAATAATTTCTCTTTTCTTTTCTTAGTTCTTTTGTGAAAGTATTCCTTTTTACTTTGTACCTCTCCCAGTCTATGATACTGTTTGTACTTTTAGCCATTTTGTAACTACAATTTCTTTCCCTCTGTTTGTTCAAAGTGTTGCTATTGAACCAAGGATTAGCAATAGTTAGATTTCTGACTACATTTTCACTCAATGGTGTCACTGCATCAATTGCTTTCACTATATTATCGATCACTGATTTTGCGACTTCATTTACTTCATCAGTCTCAAGTTTCCAGTCATATTCTCTCATTACGTCATTTAGTTTAGCCAAGTCATCCATATTCATCTTCCGTCTACCAATAATTTTCCTTTTACCTTGAATTTTCCTACTTACGTAATTTTTCAAGTCTTTCTGTATGAATAAAGCTTCATGATCCCCAATACCCTTATCACTGATTACTATAATTTCTTCTTCATTTGTTATCACCAGGTCAATAATTGTTTGGCTCATCCTAGTTATTCTTGTAGGATGCTTAACTACTTGGTGCATACCAGCAATATTTATTATAGCACCCAGTCTCTTACTATAGCAAGTAGGCCTGTCCTCACTCATATCAATATTGAAATCACCCATCAACATTATATTACAATTGCAGCATATTAATTCTTCTAACCATTCTGTCATATGATCTAAGAAATGAGAATGTGACGCACTTGGGGAATGATAAACCACAGAAATTATTATTTTCTCATTCGGAGTTCTTATCATTATTCCTAACAACCAGTAGTTCACCCCTTCTGTATGATTAAAACAAACGTTGAACTTGATATCCTCTCTTATCAGAATTGCAACTCCTCCCGTATGCCTTGATGTGGAGAGTGTTTGGACTAATTTATAACCCCTTACGCTTATCTCTTGTTCATAAATATCTGCTGTAACATGTGTTTCAGATAGGCAGATTATCTGAGGTTTTTTGTTTTTGATCACTTGCAATAGTTCATCCATGTTGCCCGTCATCCCTTGAATATTTACATAGATAATATTGGATGAGTGGCAAATTGGTTGCTATACCTCTCTCCTACTATCTATTTTCTCCTTGATTTTCTGATAATATGGGCATATATAGGCACTTGCTGAATGCCTAACATCTACCTGATCTTCCAAGTTGATCCTATTATTACTTTTTGTACAATTTGTACAAACTTTAAAGTCACTTATACACGTTGATAACCTGTGTGGCCCAGCACAGTAACTACATGTTTCTTTAGCATAGCAGTCGGCTGCATGATGACCAAAGGCTTGGCAATTGTAGCACCTTTTCATTCTGTGTGATTGCCTCTGTGACTGCCCTTCCTTCTGATCACTCTCATCTTCACAGCATATTTGGATTTTTGCTTCTCCCTTCTTGATTCTTTTTTCATGTTCTGCCTCCTTTGTGTCCCTACTTCTCTGCTCATACATCTGGTGTTGTTTTTGCCTGTATTTCCTATACTGCTCTTCCACATTTCCCTCCATCTGAAATGTACCGTTTTCACTGCTCCTGTTGACAAGTTCTTTTCCCTTCTCTGTGTCCACATTTTCCACCATCTGACTTGTACTATTTTCGCATTTCTTACAGTCAAGTTTCTTCCCCTTCTCTGTGTACATATTTCCTTCCATCATACTTGCACTGTTTTCACTGTTCATGTTGTTGAGTTTCTTCCCTATTTCTGCGTACATATAATTTCCCGCCATCTGAATTGTACTATTTTCACTGTTGTCTAGTTCCTCCCCCTTCTCTGTGTCGCCATCTCGTGGTGTTAATGGTTCAGCGTCTGTATTTATGCCAGTTTGTGCTGCTCTCTTGTGACACTTCTTGTTAACACTCGATGTATAACTGGTAACACTACCTGCATTTTCCATCAGTGACATCGCCTCATCTTTTAATTGTATGTTATTTTCCTCCAACATGTTAATTCTTTTGCCCATTTCCTCGATGAGTTTCCACAGAAGCCTATAGGAGAAAGTGAGCTGGAATATGGGAATATAGGTTAATTGATGGTTCATCGAAAATCAATAATATTGAGTGTTTGAGAATTAATATTCATTTTCTTTGCAACAATTGTAAGAAACAAAATATGATCACAAATTACAAGATACAACTATTTCTATGAGAAAAAAAATACCTAACATGGAATATTCACAAATGATTCAAAACATCACGAAACGATGAGTAGGCCTAAAAAGTGCAAAATCAATAAGCATGACAAAAATAAGACAAGCGACCAAAAATATGCTCGAGTTGATTATATATATATATATTGAATATATATATATATATATATATATATATATATATATATATGATTATATATATATATATATATATATATATATATATATATATATATATATATATATATATATATATATATATATATATATATAAATATATATATGTATATATATATGATATATACACACACATATATATATATATATATATATATATATGATTTCAATAGCTTCCTGGTTGACCACCAGTAGGTTATTATTGGATGAGCGAAGCGAAGACTCAATTACACTATACCGAAAAAAAAGTGCCTGTTTTTTTTTTTTTTTTTTTTTTTTGTTTTTTTGTTCGCGCTCCACAGGTCAGAAAAAAATTCAAAATCAGTTGAAACTTGGCACACACATGAACCCCTATCTGACTTGATGCTGTATAGTTTTGAGGCACGATCGGTTTAACAACTTCTGAGAAAACTCATTCCAAAGTTTTCAAAAATCCCATTAGAATAAGCCAGAGGAAAACATTCGTGAAAAATATTTCATCTGAGAGGATTCAAATTCTCAGAGAATTTTAATCTTATAATGATACACATTATTCCGAACTTTTATTCAAATCGGATCAGCCGTTTCGATGTAAAAAAATATATAATGTTATTTGTGTCAATTATTCAAAGCTATTAAGATACCTATCAAATCAAAGCAACAAGTGTCACCACTTGATTGTAAACGATTAAAACAAAGCCTTCTTTATTATTATATAAATTACTAGGCAAACGCGTTATGTGTTTCCGCGTTGATGGATGAGCTGGAACATATCAACTTATCTTTGGATTGGTTATTATATATATATACCTTGAGATCCAAACCATTACATCACTGCCATCTTATTTCCATCAATAATTTATATGATAATAAAGAAGGCTTTGTTTTAATCGTTTACAATCAAGTGGTGACACTTGTTGCTTTGATTTAATAGGTATCTTAATAGCTTTGAATAATTGACACATATAACATTATATATTTTTTTACATCGATACGGCTGATCCGATTTGAGTAAAAGTTCGGAATAATGTGTATCATTATTAGATTGAAATTCTCTGAGAATTTGAATCCTCTCAGATGAAATATTTTTCACGAATGTTTTCCTCTGGCTTATTCTAACGGGATTTTTGAAAACTTTGGAATGAGTTTTCTCAGAAGTTGTTCAACCGATCGTGCCTCAAAACTATACAGCATCAAGTCAGATAGGGGTTCATGTGTGTGCCAAGTTTCAACTGATTTTGAATTTTTGTCTGACCTGTGGAGCGCGAACAAAAAAACAAAAAAACAAAAAAAAAACAGGCACTTTTTTTTCGGTATAGTGTAATTGAGTCTTCGCTTCGCTCATCCAATTAATGGAAAATAAGATGGCAGTGATGTAATGGTTTGGAACTCAAGGTGTATATATATGTATAACTAGGCAAACGCGTTATGTGTTTCCGCGTTGATGGATGAGCTGGAACATATCAACTTATCTTTGGATTGGTTATTATATATATATATACACCTTGAGATCCAAACCATTACATCACTGCCATCTTATTTTCCATAAATAATTTATATGATAATAAAGAAGGCTTTGTTTTAATCGTTTACAGTCAAGTGGTGACACTTGTTGCTTTGATTTAATAGGTATCTTAATAGCTTTGAATAATTGACACAAATAACATTATATATTTTTTTACATCGAAACGGCTGATCCGATTTGAGTAAAAGTTCGGAATAATGTGTATCATTATCAGATTGAAGTTCTCTGAAAATTTGAATCCTCTCAGATGAAATATTTTTCACGAATGTTTTCCTCTGGCTTATTCTAATGGGATTTTTGAAAACTTTGGAATGAGTTTTCTCAGAAGTTGTTCAACCGATCGTGCCTCAAAACTATACAGCATCAAGTCAGATAGGGGTTCATGTGTGTGCCAAGTTTCAACTGATTTTGAATTTTTGTCTGACCTGTGGAGCGCGAACAAAAAAACAAAAAAACAAAAAAACAAAAAAAAAAAAAACAGGCACTTTTTTTTCGGTATAGTGTAATTGAGTCTTCGCTTCGCTCATCCAATAACCAATCCAAAGATAAGTTGATATGTTCCAGCTCATCCATCAACGCGGAAACACATAACGCGTTTGCCTAGTAATTAATGATTTTTAAAACTGTTTAAAAATTGCGACCTCCCCCGGGACTTGAACCCGGATCTCCAGATTGCCGGTCTGACGCGCTACCCATTACGCCAGAGAGGAAGATCTTCTTGAACAGTTTTATTTGTTGATATCTTTCGTACAGTCACACATTTCAAGACTTGTGGATCGCACCCCAAATTGACAGGAAATTGTACTGCCTGATCGACATCTCCCAGCTATCCCAGCTGTTGGGTCATGTGATTTCAATAGCTTCCTGGTTGACCACCAGTAGGTTATTATAATTAATGATTTTCAATGGGTAGCGCGTCAGACCGGCAATCTGGAGATCCGGGTTCAAGTCCCGGGGGAGGTCGCAATATTTTAACAGTTTTAAAAATCATTAATTATAATAACCTACTGGTGGTCAACCAGGAAGCTATTGAAATCACATGACCCAACAGCTGGGATAGCTGGGAGATGTCGATCAGGCAGTACAATTTTCTGTCAATGTGGGGTGCGATCCACAAGTCTTGAAATGTGTGACTGTACGAAAGATATCAACAAATAAAACTGTTCAAGAAGATCTTCCTCTCTGGCGTAATGGGTAGCGCGTCAGACCGGCAATCTGGAGATCCGGGTTCAAGTCCCGGGGGAGGTCGCAATTTTTAAACAGTTTTAAAAATCATATATATATATATATATATATATATATATATATATATATATATATATATATATATATGAATATATATATATTCTTCAAACTTTCTCGTTCAGTATTATGATTACACATTATTAAGTGATTATAACGCGTATAATAACAAGGGTGAGCGAGCTCACCCTTGGACGCCCTCATATTTAAAATTGAACCTTAAATTGATTGCTTCTATTGACAGAAAACCTTGAATTGATTCTTCTGTAAAAATAAATTCCTAAATTGATTGTTTCTTTTGACAGAAATCTTAAATACATTGCTTCTATTTACAAACAACGTTACATGATTTCTTCTATCGACAGAAAATCCCAAATTAAATTCTCCTATCAATATTCAATATTCACTATTCAATATTTTGCTTATAGGCGTAATAATCTAAAACTCTTATTATATGCTTTTTTTATGTTGCTTAACTACCCCACCAACAGCTAGGTTATAGAGTATGAATGAGCGGGTGATGAAGAAACAGTGAGGTGATGATAGATAGAAGGTCATTTAAAAAACCCATACCTTACGCAGGATTTGAACCTGTGGCCCTGAAACTAGATGTGCTACCTCTAGACCAAGTATGGTGGTTTAAATGCTTCTGTTGGCAGAAAACATTCAATATATATATATATATATATATATATATATATATATATATATATATATATATATATATATATATATATATATATATTCATATATATATATATATATATATATATATATATATATATATATATATATATATATATATATATATATACATATATATATATATATATATATATATATATATATATATATATATATATATATATATATATATATATATATATATATATATATATATATTGCTTCCAGTGAAATAAAACTTCGTATCACAACCTTGTAGGCCTATTGTTTACAGAAACTTAAAAAGAAGTACAAAAGCAATATTTGTATGTATAGTGGTCTCAGTTTTGTGTACCACACAATGTGTTGATAGTCAACATGCATGTTATTCTCAAAACATGAACAAATGGCCTAAAGTCCATTCATATGAGCGTGTTAGTGATGCAACGATTCAACTTGAACCACACAATACACTAAATTATAAAATATGTTGCAATTTTATTATTTAGATCCTATATTTGGATTTATTGGATTCAAATTATTCATGATGTTATTCATTATTATTTTATTTGTAAGAACACACATTAGGAACAGTTCCCCTGACAAGAGTGGTCACTACCATAATGTCATTGAGTTTTTAGTAGTTATGAACTCAATGATAATGTAAACGTCGAGTCATTACACATTGATACATCACAGACCTGTTTTAGCTGTGATATATTTTGAAAGATTGAAAATATAATGTACATTTTATATTAATATTGCCTGTTTCTTATGGATCCATAAAAGTGAGCAATCTATAGGGATGAACCTCTGGGACTCTGGCGGATGGAATACATTTTTTATGATAATGCCGTGTCCATGATTCGGCGTAATTGGACTGTGCTTATTACAGAAATGATCACCCCGAAGAGATCCAAACGAACGTCTAGAAGATATAGGCGATAAACGGGAATCATGTCGTAAGCCTCATGAAGCCAATGTTAATTAATTGACTTGTAAAAAAATCAGTCATTGTGATTTAACATTGGTCTCATGGCACTACGACATGGTTCACGTTTTTCGCCTATATCTTCCAGAGTTTTGTTTGGATCTCTTCGACGTGCTCATTTCTGGATTGGGCACAATCAAATTAACACGAATATGGGCACGGCATAACTCTGAAGAATCCCGTTCGACCGCCAGAAGGCTGTGAAAAACCCCTCATTTTTTCGAATTTTTACCAAGAGGGTGTAAGAGAAACTCGAAAATTGAAGGGTGGAAAACCCCTCTTTTGGGTGGGGGCGGAGGGGGGGGGAGGTCATTTCATCATCTGTTCGTTGAATTTCCAGCGATCTCTCGAATGGTTCATTTACCACGCGTGTCAGAAATGTCAGCACAAATTTTGTACGAAAGTTAAATGCTCGCCATTTCCACATTTTCGCCTGATTTGGCCAATATTTCAGCACGTGGAATCGGATGTCATAATCCACGAATGTCAAGAGAAAAAATCCGAAAAAATATCAATTGACGAGAATGTTTTTTTCACGGGTTTGTAACCCCATTTGACGTCGGCCGGTACCGTCGGGCCATTGACGCGAAAACCGACCCAAAAGGCCGCCATCATGTCGAGGAGATCGATGAGGAGAAAGCAAATTCTGGGTTTCGAACTGGTCATTCAGGTCGGGGTAGGATAATATATGATACAAACCTGGACAGGGATATATCGAGAACAAAACAATTTTTTCCGAAAGTGAAATAAATGCTCGTCATTATCACATCGGTTTTCCGATTGAACCAGTTTTTCAGCACGTGAAATCAGATGTCCTAATCTAGGATTGTCGAAAAAAAAATTGCGAAAAAAAATTAATTGACGAAATGTTTTTTTTTCACGGTTTTTTCGGCCTAGTTGAAAACGGGTGGCGGCGTTGCGGTTGTTGCAGTGTCCGTTGACGCGAAAAACGACCCGAAATGACCGCCATCAGGTCGAGGAGATCGATAGGGAGAAAGATGATTCTGAGTTGCGAACTGGTCATTCAGGTCAGGGTGGGATATGCAATACCAACTTGGACATGGAAATTGAAAGCAAAACAATTTTTTTCCGTAAGTTCGATGCTCGTCATTTCCACACCGGTCCCCCGATCGGGCCAGTTTTTCAGCACGTGAAATCGGAAGTCATATTCCACGAATGTGGGAAAAAAAATCCGAAAAACATCAATTGACGAAAATGATACATCAACCTATTAGGGAATGTATTTCTCTTAAACGAGCATCAAACAGAAAAATTATAGATGGAAATCAAAATGGAGTTGGTCCACCAACCATCATAGATGAGTCATTTTGTTGCAGAAATTCAACTAACCCCTCCAATAGAGGTCCGTTAATCGAAAAACGCGAATCCGTTGGGGGATCAATCTCACCGAAACGAGCGTCATACAACAAAAGGTAGGGGTGGAAAACAAAATTGTATACATCAACTAACCACCCTATAGGCCTATGAGTCATTTCGAAGCAGAATTAAAAACAAAGCCTTGAATTATAGGGGTCTTGTTCCAGCACCCAGAATTGTGAAAATATCAACCTGTTAAGGGATACGTTTCTCCTACACGAGCGTCACACAAAAAAAGGTTAAAGATAGAAAACAAAATGGGGTTGGTTCACCAAATCCCCCCATATGAGTCATTATGTTGCAGAAATACGAACAACCCCTCCAATAGGGTCCGGTTAGCGAAAAACGTGAATCCGTTAGGGGATGAATCTCACCGAAACGAGCGTCATACAAAAAAAGTTGGGGGTGGAAAACAAAATGGGGTTGTTCCAAAAACCACCCCATTTGAGTCGGTTGGTTGCAGAAATTCAAACAACCCCTCCAATATGGGTCCGGTAATCGAAAAACGCGAATGGGGTAGGGGATGATTCTCACTCAAACGAGCGTCATACAAAAAAAGGTTAGGGGTGAAAAACAAAATGTTATCGATCAACTGACCATTCCATATGGGCCATTTTGTCAAAGAAATTCAAACAAACCCTCAAATAGGGGTCTGATTCCAGCACCCAGAATTGTGAAAATATCAACCTTCTAAGGGATGAATTTCTCCCAAACGAGCGTCATACAAAAAAGTTTGGGGTGGAAAATAAAATGGAGTTGTTCCACCAACCACCCCACATGATTATTATGTTGCGGAAATTCCAACAACCCCTCCAATATGGGTCAGGTAATCGAAAAACGCGAATCCGTTAGGGGATGAATCTCACCCAAACGAGCGTCATACAAAAAAAAAAGTTAGGGGTGAAAAACAAAATATCATTGATCAACCAACCACCCCATATGGGGCAGTTTGTTGCAGAAATTCAAACAACCCCTCAAATAGGGGTCTGGTTCCAGCACCCAGAATTGTGAAAATATCAACGTGCTAAGGGATGACTTTCTCCTAAACGAGCGTCATACAAAAAAAGTTAGAGATGGAAAACGAATCAGAGTTGGTTCACCAACCACTTTTCATGATTAATCAAGTTGCAGAAATTCAAACAACAACTTTAATAGGGGTCCGGTTAGCGAAAAACGTGATTCCGTTAGGGGATGAATCCCGCTTCAACGACGAGCGTCATACAAAAAAAGTTAGGGGTGGAAAACAAAATATCATTGATCAACCAACCACCACATATGGGGCAGTTTGTTGCAGAAATTCAAACAACCCCTCAAATAGGGGTCTGGTTCCAGCACCCAGAATTGTGAAAATATCAACGTGCTAAGGGATGACTTTCTCCTGAACGAGCGTCATACAAAAAAAGTTAGAAATGGAAAACGAATCAGAGTTGGTTCACCAACCACTTTTCATGATTAATCAAGTTGCAGAAATTCAAACAACAACTTTAATAGGGGTCCGGTTAGCGAAAAACGTGATTCCGTTAGGGGATGAATCCCGCCTCAACGAGCGTCATACAAAAAAAGTTAGGGGTGGAAAACAAAATATCATTGATCAACCAACCACCACATATGGGGCAGTTTGTTGCAGAAATTCAAACAACCCCTCAAATAGGGGTCTGATTCCAGCACCCGATCTTAGTAATTGAAAAAAAATTACATCGTTGGGGGATATTTTTGGCACCAAAAAATGTTCGGGGGTGGATAATTGATTGATGATCCACTCAACCCACCCAAATGAGTTCACTTACCCCTAAGAATCATTTTAAATGCATCTTTTACTTTTTAGCTTTTTTTGGGGGGGGGGGGGGGGGTTGGCTTTGTTGGAATCTGGATTCCCGACGCTTACTTCATGCAGACCGGGTGCTGAAGGTTTCCCACCGACGCATACTTCATATTGTCCGGGTGCTGGTGGTAGCTTGAATAATAGAAATAGCTGTCACCCCAACCGCATGACCCATTTCCTCAGCTACTACATCAAAGGCCTTCAAGCGCAATTTCAGGTAGGAAATCCCAAACAAAAAAAAATCCGGAAAACTCAACATTATAAGTCTTAATAGTACTAGGCCTAGACCTATTCGTTCTACTTAATTATTACATAAATATTATAAACTTGTATAATACCACAATAACTTGTATAGGCCTACGATAATATCTCTTTAAACAAGTTTGCGTACATCCCGGCTAAACATTCGGATGGTCACAGGACCGCACTTCGGCTCGTGTAACTCCTCCCCTACCGCTAACCCTGTGACAACAGGCTCACCCCACTTCGGCTCGTGTAACTCCTCCCCTACCGCTAACCCTGTGACAACAGGCTCACCCGCTTGATTCGGGTTGTGAAAACCTAACCAAACATTCACGCCAATTTTTATCGTTTAGAAAAAAAGTAATATATATAAAGGTCTTTGGTTTAGGCCTACTGTCTCTCATGGCTCTGGTAGGCGATTATGTCATGGGTGCAATTGCGGAGGAAGATAGGCATGTACATGAAAGAGTGGCTAAACAAAATACATCGAATGCAAGGTTCAGATTGCCAATAAACCTTGCGCGGAACTTTGTACAGGATTTGAACAAATTTAAGGGACCTCCAAAGAGGGCCTCATCATTATCGAATACCGTAAAAGTGACACAATTTATGTCAGTATTGTCAAATAGGCCACAGTCATTGAATTTGATGTGTTATAACCTAACCCAACTACACACTCGAAGCTAAGCTAGGCCCTATTCTATTGTCTCCAACTAATCATGGGCCTAGAAAGGCTAGGTTGGTTTTTGGAGGTTTGTCATGAACAGTATAAAAGTAGTTTCACTGCCGCTTGTCTTATAGTCATCGCCTAGTGGTAAATACCGGGCCAATTTATCGAATTCATGTTTCAGATGTTGGGGTCATGTTAGGTTGTGATAGGCCTTGGACCAAGATGATGGTTTGAGCAGCGCAAAATAACCACATCGTTGACGTGCCGTAAACCCCTAATATTCATTCATTCATGGTTTGAGCATTCGACACAAACCTTTCCCTACCTAATCATGACCGTCATTGAAAAGTACAAAATCTTGAAAGCCTATAAAACATTACCCTATTCTTCAGGCCTACCTCTCACCATAGAGTAATGATAATAAGTAGGGCCTACCACAGAGGAATAGATTAAAGGCTGTGAATAATCATACAGTCAGCCGTATGAATACACATAAATAGATTGTACGGTCAGCGTTGTCATTGGTTGTTTGTGTTAGTGACGTAGGATTCGTTCGGTTTCGTTCGGGAGGATAGTCTAGTTGTAATTTTCACTGCTAGAGTGCACCAGACACCAGTTACCAATAAATGAACACGTTATGTAAGCTCCGTTCCCCCTGCCGGCGGTATTCGCGAGGATTAAACCCAACCCAATAACCTCACTTACTGTCCGCAACCTGGCTTTGTCCACATAATGGTGTTCTTCACTGCACAATGTTCTCACTCGTGGCGCTAGTGCGCCATAGCCCTGCACGGTCGACTTTTCAGCTGTTACAGTATTGTTATTGTGTTGTGTACAAATTTACATCTTGCAGTTTACATATCTCCGATCTTGGAAATTTCAACGGCATTCAATAGTGCTATGTTAGTGCCGTAAAATTTACCGTTAGTGCCGCTTTAGTTTTGCCGTCACGACGAATTCAATTTTCAGAATCAGCCCCTCATATCTCTGATCTTGAAAATTCCAACGGTATACGTTGATGCTACGTTAGTGCCCGTTAGTGCCGTGAAAAAATCGTTAGTACAGCTTCGGTTTCACCCTTACGACGCGTTGTCAATGTGAGGGGCCAACTTCACGCCAGCCCCTCACATATCTCCGACCTTGAAAATTCCTTCGGCATTTGTTAGTGGTGCGTTAGTGCCCGTAAGTGCCGAGGAAAAAATCGTTAATACCTCTTCGGTTTCGCTGCTACGACGCGTTGTCAATGTGAGGGGCCAACTTCATGCCAGCCCCTCACATATATATCTCCAATCTTGAAAATTCCAACGGCATTCGTTAGTGTTGTGTTAGTGCCCGTTAGTGCCGTAAACATTTTTCGTTAGTGCCGCTCTGGTTTCGACGTCATAACACGTTGTCCATGTGAGGAGCTGGCGAGAAGGACTGGCCCCTCACATGGACAACGCGTTATAATGGCAAAACCAAAGCGGCCGTAGCAAAATTTTTCCAACGAATGCCGTTGGAATTTTCAAAATCAGAGATATGTGAGGGGCTGGCGAAACCAAAGTGGCACTCACGAAAATGTTCTAACAAATGCCGTTGGAATTTTCAAGATCGGAGATAAATGTGAGTGGCTGGCGTGAAGTTGGCCCCTCACATTGACAACGCGTCGTAGCGGCGAAACCGAAGCGGTACTAACGATTCTCTCACAGCACTAACGTATACCGTTAGAATTGTCAAGATCGGAGATATGTGAGGCGCTGGTTCTGAAAATTGAATTCGTCATGACGGTGAAACTGAAGCAGCACCAACGAAAAAATTACTGTATGAGCGTGTAGGTATGATTTTGACACATTTTATTTTTTTCTTCAAAACGGCTAACCCGATTGATCTGAACATTTCGAGAAATGTGTGAAATCATAAGTTTAAACACCTCGCAGATTTTTTTTTTAAACAGCTATTTTCAATTTCATCCGCTATATGACATGCTCATGATCATTTTTGAATGAAATGAGGAAATTTTTTAGAAGTTCACTTTTACTTGATGCTCTACAACAGTACCCTGGGGCTGTTTGAGAAGATTTGCCAGGGTCGGAATATTTCCCCAGTCCGCCCCTTATGACATATGATGTTTTTTACTGGAAACAAAGTGAAGGTAGGCCTATGGATATATTTCAATAATTTTGAAGTAGGTAGTCTACACACTGAAGATTTTGGAATTATGCCCTTATAGTTATAAGGTCAACATCAATTTTAATTTCTACTTGGTTCCTGTAGACAATTTATATATTGTGTCCAATCATCAACAAAGATTGGCAATGTTTGTGCTATCATTTGTGGTCAAAATTACTAAAGGCTAGGTACCAAATTAACTATCTGAAAACATTTGTTATATGCCAAGTAAGATCCATAATTACAATACTAGAAATGCAAATAAATTGTATTCACAAGGTAAAATGAAAAGCAGTGGTCACAAGACACTATTCTACAGTGGAATAAGATTATACAATAAACTTGAAGATAAAGTAAGACCGAGACACGTGGCCGAGTGGTAACACACTAAACCGTCATTCGGGAGACCGAGGTTCGATTCCGCCATGGTCGACCATCCTGATAGGGATTTTTCGTGGTTTCCCTCTGTCGTACAGGTTAATACTGGGATGGTTCCTTAACAACAGGCCACGACCGACTCCTTTCCACCATCCAAAACCCCTAATAAAATAACCTTTCATCTCATCATTCCATCATCTCATTCTTCGTCCACCGACGCCAATAGATCGTAGCCATCAGTATAGTGCGTCGTTAAAACCCAATATGAAAAAAATAAAAATAAATAAAGTAAGAAATCTAGCATCTATGAATGCTTTCAGAAGAGAAGTCTTGATATTTGTGAAATGCGAGTTTCCTAAAGTATTTCAACTCAATTTTTTTCGCACACTGATTTATACTAGTTTGAAAAAGTTTTCCATTTTCATCTGGATATATTTCATACACCTAGCCCAATGTCCTTGTAAGGTCTGGTCGTTTTGTGAATGTACATTCGGAGTTCACCAATATTTCACTAGATACAGTATTTTTAGATTATCATATTAGGCCTACAAATTATGGCCGTAGGCCTACCACTGACAATTTGGCACTGTTTTTATTCAACACACATAACTTATGTCTGTCCAAATATCATTTTCTTTCTGCTAAATAGAGATAGCACTTCAAAATCGCTTATTTATTGAACACTCCTGGTCTCATGTCACCAATAGTTTTCATGTCACGATTTAGCGGATTCCCTTGTGAACTAGATGTAGATAAGAATGGCTACGGTACCAGTGGCATTGTTGAACTAACAAAATTAATAATTCTCGTAAAAAACAAATGCACAACTGCCAGCATTATAATTCTACTGGGCCGTGTATATAGCATTGTTGTCTTATGTAGTTCGATATAAAAGCGAGGGCTGTGCTACAAGCAATCGCGACACTGGACTCAGATTCTGACCCCGGAAATATTTCACTTTCAAGAACCAAGTTGGAGCACCTTCTTCATATTATGATAAAATAGATTGGTATCACTTCACCGTGCTGCTGATATGCACTGGTCGTATGGAAATAGTAACTAATGAGTGAAGGCCACAATAGAAACTATAGGTAGGAGAAGAGCTAAACATAGAGGGCTGTTAACATAGAAATGTCCGGATATATATCACAGGAATGGTTTCTACTTGTACAGTAATGTGTTCCGGACTTTGAAAACTGAAAGACTTTTATCTGCGGCGAAAAATTATGGTCACAGACAGCGCAGTTCTGATGTAGAAGCTAATTGGTTTTAAATAATTAACATGGGGTGGTAAGATCGCCCTTGTGGTACCCTGTCCAAACGATCCTACATTTCATCAATAGCTTTGATTGGGGAGCAATGATTTTGTATCAAATTTTGATGTTATTAAAAAAAAAGTTCTTATTAATTATTTATATTACGTACCGGTAATTTAACTCTGATGAAGCATACGGCACGCCCTAGCTGTCATAAGCCATAACGTTCCTGTCTGCGTCACTTGGATGTCACTTGTAGCAAGGGCTAGCAAATCCATATTCAATTATTCAATTCATAGCAGATTCAAATACAAATATGATGAATATCATGATGTATACTTTGTAGTGTTTTTCATTGCTAGTATGTAGTCAGAGATGAGGGAGGCCTAGGAGTATTCTAGGTGGGAACGGTCTATCGTGGCACTTCAACCTTCACTCGACTCGGCAGACATCTCTTCCAAATGGAAAGAGACAACTTCATCGCTTGGCTGAAATCACACCATTTCATTGGAATAATTTGTACTTTGAGTCACAAAAGTTTTTATCCAAGAAATCGTATATCATCACAGTTGCCCAAGCTTGCTTAGCTGAACTCATAGCCACAAGGTAATATGGTCAGTGGTAATTAATATGATAATGCCCGTACGTGTACCCACAAGTACAGGCGTAGGCTAGTTGATATTCTCAATGTATTGTACTATTGCATAGTCGTGAATCGAGTCAAGACTAAGTAGATTTGTTCACAATATTAAACCTGTACATATTTTAGTTGAAATGGGTGAGTTGGCCTATGTGTTCTAATTTTGCTGTACAGCTAAAATTATTATTTCAAGAGTCAAATTATATTACGTAGGTGCCTAGGCCAACTCGCATATTTAAAAAAAATGTAAAATCGAAGCTTCAATTGTACGATATTATTGTACCAGATTCAATTGTGAATATCTCCAAGGAAGGTATTATGAGAAGACATTTTGCTGTGGACCTAATAATCAGTTTGAGCAATACGGAATATTACTTGGGTTAATGCTGTTTGCCATGCAGATTACAATAATATCACATTTTATTGTAGGCCTTAGCTTTGTTGCTTTCTGTGTGGCACTGCCAAAGTTATGTCTTAGGCTCCTGTATTTTTCTATGGTTTTCTACCATTAATTATTGTCAATTACTCGACATGTTTCTTTCTGTAGAATGGTAATCCATGCCCGTGTTGAGCAAATGATGGGCCTAGTTATTATCGGATGCAGCAGAACTCAATTGGTTGAGATTTCTTCATCTTGACTGGATCTTTTAGGCCTTCTCTTCTTTGCCACTTTTCGTTTTTTTTTTAAACCATAATACTGTCGAGTGAAAACAATTGAATGCTATGTTGAAAATATCTGTAAACGCCTAGGATCAGTCTTTTTAGAACATCCAGTCCCTATATGGAATAAGCGAGCAAAATCTATTGGCCAATATTGCGCAGTTTATATTTTGCCCCAGATGTGGCCTATGCCATTGTGGTGCATTTAGCTCATGAATCACCATACTTTATGATAATTTGCTGGTAGTTTTGCATGTTGATGTACATAAGTAATAGATATAATGCAATTTGTGAGTCCAGCTCTTTCCAACTGCATTAATCAACATTGGAATCAATTTCATTTGAATTGGCCAATCTGAATTTAAAATACGTTGTAAAAGCTAGTTGAGAGCCAGACTGCTATATTCACCAAGTGATAACTAGACAATCAGTTATCATCTACGAGAAAGATCAGAAACAATGCACCGAGACCTGTGGCCGAGTGGTAACACACTGAACCATCATTCGGGAGACAGGGGTTCGATTCCCGCCATGGTCGATCATCCTGAGAGGGGTTTTTCGTGGTTTCCCTCTGTCGTTCGGGTTGATACTGGGATGGTTCCTTAACAGGCCACGACCGACTCATTCCCACCAACCAAAACACCTGATGAAATAACCTTCCATCTCACCATCTCATTCATCATATCCACCAACGCCAATAGATCGTAGCCATCAGTATAATATGTCGTTACGACCCAATGTAAAAAAAAAGCAATGCAATTATACAACTCTGTACTATGCATTGAAATATGAGCCTAATACGTACAATTTGATTTGAAATTGCGAATCTCAGAAATGTACACGACAGCGCATGTCATGGCTAAATCATGTTTGGATAGATGATATTTCAACATATAGGCCTATATACTACTTGCACATAGTAGAGGGGAATATGTCAAGCTTCGTTGAGCTTTTTAGTTTTTATGGTCACTAGAGAAGATGATAAAGAAATAAGATGATAATTACCTGAATAATAAATGCCGACGTAAATCTTGCCCTCGGAACTGGCTTGAATTTGACGGCATTTACACGCTAGTTGCGGCAATTCATCGTAAAGGTAATGCCACTAGAGCTGCTTCCACCATGGTGAAAATGGTCCAATTTTAGAAGGATAGGAAATATGCCATGTTGTTTATCTTGTTATGTAGGCCTAGTTGATAGTCATAGGCCCTATTCTGTTTATCCGAAGTAAAAAATCAAATTTTAAAAGATATGTCAGTAGCCTACGATGTAGGTAGGCCTATTGCTTGATCAAAATTGAACGCTGTCATCTTCAAAAGGTTTAAAATGGTCGAATAATTATCAGTGTATATACTCAAAGTTCACCAATACTGACCGTAAATTAACGTAAGGAAACTCATTCTTACGATAAATCTAAAAAAAGATGGTATTGGACAGATGATTAACAAATTAATGGTAGCAATATTTTCAATTATTTTCAATATTTTACTTTCCTTTGAAGTTGGCTTGTATAGAACTGCTTGTCAATGTTGACTGAATTGAAAAAAGGATTGTTTTGTCACTCAAATTACTGATAAATCAGATTAAAACCAAAAGATGATATAAACACATCCGTTGTTTATAACATGTTACCATGGTTACGAGAAAACCAAAAGTGGGTGCTACCCACATTTTTTCCGGTTTTTATTTAATTATAAAATATTTAGGCTACCTGGACAAAAGTTATTATCGTATGGCCATAGATTATAACTAATTACAACTTTTAAGCGCTTAAATTTCCAATTTACGTGGAAAACCAGCGATTCTATTAACGCGCAAGCAAAAGTCTACGCCACAACAAAAAGTGGGCGTGGCCAAAGCAGTTTTCCTTTAATTCATTAATTAGAAAATATACAGGCTATGTGGACAAGTTTTATTACTACGTAGTCGAAGATTGTAAAAATTTGCATAATCCAAGCTCAATAATTTTCAATTTACGTAGAAATTCAGCGATTCTACGCGACGAATAGGTTTTTTCGGTCCCTTTTGAATCAAACATATAAGTGTGTTTCCACAGTGTGGTGAACACGCTAAAAACAAAGACAAATCCAAATATAAAATGTTTTAATATACAGATTGCCCAAGGTTTCCAGGTTTTTGTCACTCCCTTCATCAGAGGAATATTTCTATGATGGAGGGAGTGGAAGAACTCCAGAAACGTTAGGCAATCTTTATATAAGAACAATTCAATATTTGGATTTGTCTTGTTTTTATTATACGCGTTATAATCACAAAACAGTGTGTAATCATATATATATATCATATATGTAGGCTTATATATATATATATATATATATATATATATATATATATATATATATATATATATATATATATATATATATATATATATATATATATATATATGAGAAAACTAAATATGAAGATTTTAAAATAACGTAAGAATTTTAATGATATTTAAAAAAAATACTTCTTAGATGACTGTTTCTATTTTGTTAATGAATTTATTAATCGTTGAGAATAATTTTTTTTTGCTGGTCTCACAATAATTCAACACTCTTAAAACGACATCTTGATTATATATATTCAATATATATATATATATATATATATATATATATATATATATATATATATATATATATATATATATATATATATAATATATTTATATATATATATTTATATATAAATGTATATTTTATCACAATTTCTTGTGCCATGAGTATGATTCTCTTTACACAATTTCAACTTTGTTCTCAAATAATTGGGTACTAAACCATGATGAATTTCATAAATGAAAGTAAGAGTATTATGGATGATTCTCTGTTTCACCGTTAGCCAACATAATTCTTCACAGATTTTCTCTATTGACGTGTATCTATCGACCCTCAATATACTCCGCATAGCTTTATTTGGTTGTTTTTGCATTGTATCGATGGCATTTTCATCACACAGAGATAGAATACTACTGCAATAATCGATATGAGGAGCTATAATTGAATGATATAATGAAATTTTGGTTTCAATAGGTAATGATCCATTTATTCTTCGAAATAATCCTACTCGCTTTGCTAATGTTCTAATCACGGATTGTGCATGTTGTTTGACATATATATAGTGTATGTATATATATTCCTATATATAGTTTCATAGATCGATATATATTTATATTTTGCGTATAAATATATAATATATATATGTATAGTGTATAGTATATATAGTGTGAAATAAATACAGTGTATATATATATATATATATATATATATATATATATATATATATATATATATTTATATATATATATATATATATATATATATATATATATACATATATATATATATATATATATATATATATATATATATATATATATATATATATATATATATATATTTATATATATATATATATATATATATATATATATATATATATATATATATATATATGCTATAAATTGAATATTTTTGGATGAAGTTGTGTAATAATGATAAAATAAAACAAACTCTTCTAATTTTATATTTAAAATGATTAGTTTCACTCTCGAAAGCTCAACGTTTCATGACCTTTATCGGTCACTTCTTCAGGAGCAATGACAAGAATTAAAAATATTAGAAAAACAACAATAGAATACTACTAAATAAACGTTGAGCTTTCGAGAATAAAACTCATTATTTTAAATATAAAATTAAAAGAGTTTGTTTTACTTCATCATTATTTCACAACTTCATCCAAAAATATTCAATTTAGAGCACATAATAAGTTGTGAAAGCTCAAAGTCAAACATAATATATATATATATATATATATATATATATATATATATATATATATATATATATATATATAATTTATCTTCTGTCCATGATCACAGTTTCAATCAAGAGACACCATTTTTTATATCTGCCAAGACTTGATGGAAAATGTCACCGTTCAAAATGTGGAAATCATAATGCCCGCGGGTCAACATGAGAGCGCTTCCAGTGTTCGTATATAGAACTGTGTTGAATTCTTGAGTTTATCGATCAAATTACTTATAATCAACTCTAGTTGATAGGTAAATCAAAATGCGAAACATATAAGTGTTTGTTATTTTCTCAAACGCATTTCGATACAACTCGTGTTCTTCGAAAGGAATTGATGAGTATGCATATACCAGAAACTTTGAATTGTGTGTGCGACATGCAATCTTTCGGTTGCGAGTGTACGTGCATAACACTCTTCTTGGAAATGACCCGCTCGGCTTCCCATTGGTTACCAAGAACACGCCCCAACATTTGAAGGCGTACACGATGGATAATAGAGTCCCAACTGGTACCATTCCCATCTGGTACGATTCTCATCTTGCACCTTTTTAGGCACATGCTATTTCAACGGCGTCCCAACTGGTACCATTCTCAACTCGCACGATTCCCAACTCGCACCACTTTGGGCACATGCTATTTCGACGTCGTCCCAACTGGTACCATTCTCAACTCGCACCTTTCCCAAATCGCATCACTTTAGGCACATGCTATTTCAACGGCGTCCCAACTGGTACCATTTTCAACTCGCACCTTTCCCAACTCGCACCACTTTAGGCACATGCTATTTCAACGGCGTCCCAACTGGTACCATTCTCAACTCGCACGATTCCCATCTCGCACCATTTTAGGCACATGCTATTTCAACGTCGTCCCAACTGGTACCATTCTCAACTCGCACCTTTCCCAACTCGCACCACTTCAGGCACATGCTATTTCAACAACGTCCCAACTGGTACCATTCCTAACTCACACAATTCCCAACTCACACCACTTCAGGCACATGTCATTTCAACGTCGTCCCAACTGGTACCATTCCTAACTCACACAATTCCCATCTCGCACCACTTTAGGCACTCGCTATTTCAACGTCGTCCCAACTGGTACCATTCTCAACTCGCACCTTTCCCAACTCGCACCACTCTAGGCACATGCTTTTTCAACGTCGTCCCAACTGGTACCATTCTCAACTCACACGATTCCCAACTCACACCACTTTAGGCAGATGCTATTTCAAGGACGTCCCAACTGGTACCATTCCCAACTGGTACGATTTTCAACTGGTACGATTCTCAACTCGCACCATTTTAGGCCATACATGCTTTTCCATGGGTGTTGCGAGTTGAGAATGGTACCAGTTGGGACGTAGCCTATATATATATATATTATTATATTCATATATTCATATATATAAATATATTTATATATATATATATATATATATATATATATATATATATATATATATATATATATATATATATATATATATATATACATATACATATATATATATATATATATATATATATATATATATATATATATATATATATATATATATATATATATGTATATATATATATATATATATATATATATATATATATATATATATATATATATATATATATATATATAAATATATGAATATATATAATATATTGAACAATATTCCCTTATGAATGCGATCCATTGACGATATGTATGAACATTTTCGTCAAATCATAAAAATGTGATCATTGTGGGACTTGAACCCAGGACCTCTTGGTTTGTACCCAAAGCTCTAACCAACTGAGCTTAATCACCACTGCGATTCAAGTCGAATAATCGACACATTTATACGACAAGACAAATTTGAGAACCGACTCTCGTGGGCTGTGTCTCACAGATCAACAGGCTCCAAGGTGTAACGATTTAGCTCAGTTGGTTAGAGCTTCGGGTACAAACCAAGAGGTCCTGGGTTCAAGTCCCAGAATGGTCACATTTTTATGATTTGACGAAAATGTTCATATATAATCATATATATATATATATATATATATATATATATATATATATATATATATATATATATATATATATATATATATATATATATATATATGGTTATATATATATATATATATATATATATATATATATATATATATATATATATATATATATATATATTCATATATATATGTATATATATATATATATATATATATATATATATATATATATATATATATATATATATATATATATATATATATATATAGTAGTTCTTGTCTTCTTGAGGTACTCGAATCGAGTTTCTCAAGAAGACAAGAAAGACTCCACAAGCTGGGGAATGGTTTTTCGCCGAAACGTCGAGTTACAGGGTTCTCTTCAGAACCACCCACACCCATCCCAGAAGGGCAAATCTCCGCAAAGCCAGCATTACCATCAACCATCGGCCCTCAAAACTTCAGACATCATGTATATATATAAAATATATATATATATATACATATATATATATATATATATATATATATATATATATATATATATATATATATATATATATATATTCATATATATATATATATATATATATATATATATATATATATTCATATATATATATATATATATTTATATATATATATATATATATATATATATATATATATATATACATATATATATATATATATATATATATATATATATATATATATATATATATATATATATATATATATATATATATATATATATATATATATTCATATCTATATATATATATATATATATATATATATATATATATATATATATATATATATATATATATATATATATAAATATATATATATATATATATATATTTACAAATATATATATGTTTATATATATATATATATATATATATATATATATATATATATATATATATATATATATATATTTTATATATATATATATATATATATATATATATATATATATATATATAGATAGATAGATAGATAGATAGATAGATAGATATTTCATTTATAGCAATAAATGCTATTTTCAACACAGATACATGGGAAAAAAAAAAATCTTAACAATCAACAACAAATTAAACAAACAATCGAAACACAAAACAACAAAAAACTATACAGCAAATATTAACAATCATAAATCTTCACAATCACAACAATATCATAACTAAACATATCAACAAAATAAACCACAATACTGCACCACACTATACAAAATACGATATATTATGATTATACATGTACCTCACAAAGGTCTAATAGAGCAAGTCTCAGAAAAGCATCTTTTCATTTTTATTTGGACCTAATTTTCCTTGTTTGATCAGATCACAACACTCCCTTCTAAACTTCGAAATTGAATCACTGTCCCTGATTTCAATTGGTACTCGATTAAATAATCTCATCCCCTTGATGAATATAGAATTATCTTGGAATGTATTCACAGTTCGTTCTATAAAAACATTATTCTTATTTCTTAGATTATAAATTTGTATTTCAGAACTGAATTTCAAATTTCTACATAGGTAATTAGGAGCCAAATTGTTTGAAATTTTGAAAATAAAACAGAGGGTATTAAGTACAATTCGTTGTTTAACAGTTAACCAAGATAATTCTATACACATCTTCTTAATTGATGTTTCTCTTCCTACTTTTAAAATACTCCTCATGGCTATGTTCTGAAGTTTTTGATAAGAATCAATTTGATTTTTATCCAAAAGGAAAAGTACAGAACTACAATAGTCAATATGAGGACCAATAATCGACTGATATAAATTAATTTTTGACTCCATTGATAAACTTCCATTAACTCGTCTGAATAAACCAACCTTTCTCGCCATTTTTTTCAAAACAAAGTATCCATGACTCTTAAAATTTAGGTTTTCATCTAGAACAACTCCTAGATACTTAATTTCTTGAACTATTTCAATTTGAACTTTCTCTATCTTGATGTCCACATTTTCAAAACTGGGTTTATTCTTATGTCTTAGTTCTTTAGAACAGAAAACCATTGCCTTGGTTTTTGTTGCATTTATTTTCATTTTATTCGACTGAAGCCAACCTTCTACCCGAATCATATCGGCATTGAGTAAATCTGTTGCTGTACTGAGATCCTTACTACATGTTACAATTGAAGCATCATCCGCATATAAATGGATGCTACTATTTTGTAGCACTGTACTTAAATCATTAATATATATGATGAATAAGAGAGGTCCAAGGACTGATCCTTGTGGAACTCCAATGTCATTATCTAATTTAGTTGAGAAATGGTAACCAAATTTGACTCTATGGGACCGGTTAGTCAGATAGGAATGAATCCACTCTAAAGCCTTTCCTTTAATACCATACTTCTCCAATTTACTAACCAATCTATTCCTGTCAATAGTCTCAAATGCTCTTTTCAAGTCCAAAAAAAAGGCAATTGAATATTTTTTACCCTGTATATTCAATTTTAATTCGCTTATAACATTCTGTAACGCAGTTTCACAGCCATGTTTTTCCCTATACGCTGATTGAGTGTCAATTAATAAATTACTTGAACGAATAAAATCATTGAGTTGGTCCTTTATAACATATTCCAGAACCTTTTCTATAATCGACATAACATTTATCGGACGATAGTTTTCTCCGTCTATCGCTCCTGGAACTTTCGGTACCGGTGTGATAATTACACTTTTCAAGGCTAAAGGTACAATGCCTTCTATTATTGATCGATTAATCAAATTCGTCAAATATTCTTTAATCACTGGGCTCGACAATTTCAAAATCATATCTGTTATGCCATCCGCACCAGGTGCAGACGATTTGAGAAGTTTGATTTTCTTCACTACCTCTTCTACACTGACTTCATTGAACATTTCAAGTCGATCTCCAACCACATGAAGGGAAGTGAGCAAAACATCTTGTGGATTGGTGAAAGCTATGCTACTTGAAATTTCATTAATACTAGTGATGAAAAAACTATTGAATTTTTCTGCTATATCTGCATGACCTTTGACTTTCTTACTACAAAATAACAGTTCATTTTCATTACAACTACTCTTTCCTTTATACAGGGTTTTCAAGATTTTCCACATATCCTTAGGCCTATTCTTGTACTCATTGATTTTTTTACTATAAAAGTCACGTTTCTTTTTTCTAATCAGTGAAGTTACTACATTTCTATTCAGTTTATATTCTGCCCAAACCTGCTTACAATCATCTCTCTTTGCTTTTCTGAAACACACATTACGCTGTCTTTGGGCTCTCCTGATCTCATTATCGAACCATTTGTTATTCGAGTGTATATCTTTAATGTAAATTGTTTTCTCTTCTGTATGATCATCAAGAGCGTCTTGTATATCAGTTACTATCTCAGTTAGGAGTTCATCAACATTTTCACAATCATTTCTATATTTACACCATTTCTTTGACTGAAGGCACTTTCGAAAATCTGTTCTGCTTTCCATACTACAATTCAATTCTTTATAATCTCTAAATTTGATTGCTATTCTTTTAGATCTGTATCTTGGCAATAAACTTTCATTCTTTGTGGATTTAACACTAACTATTCTATGATCAGACATTGTAATATCAGTTACTTCAATTTTAAAACTATTCTTATCTTCATGATTAACAATAACATAGTCGATTATAGTTCTGGATATTCTAATTTCACCATTTACAATAGTCTGAGCAATTCTAGTGAATTCATCTACAATTTGTATCACACCGTACAAGAGAAGCATACTTCTCATTTTATTCGCGTACATTGTTTGTTTACTAAGGTCAATATTCAGATCCCCTGTTAGTATTAATATGCTGTTATATTCCAATAGAAATTCTATTATTTTTGCTAAAGAATTGATAATATCCAACTTTCTCATCTTTGGAGAGGCATAAATGGTACAAAATATGTGACCTGCTAACACACCACTAGTAATTTTGACACTTGCAGCCCACCACTCTTTTCCGACCGACTCCACTTTTAATACCTTATAATCTAATGAATCTCGTATATACATTAAAACTCCACCAGTGTGTCTGCTAGTATAGTCAACACGCATAATAGTATATCCATTTATATTACATTCCCAATCTTCAATATCCTGTGTTAAGTGAGTTTCTACTATACTCGCTATCCACGGCTTGCGTTGCACTATTATTTCATTTAATTCTTCCATTTTCCCAACTAAACTTTGGGCATTAAGCAATAACACCATATCTGAGTCATTACACTCAATTGTTAATGGTACTTCAGGTATCTCAGTACAAATTGCATCTATATCACTGATATTTCTCAATGACTCGGACCTATTATAATTTTCATTCAACTCGTCAATTTTATTTACATCATGATTTTTCAGAAGTTCTAAATCCGTATTTCTATTGATTTCATCACTCAATAATCTGGGCATGTCTATTCTTTTCTCATTTGTACCAGTATTTTGCTTTTCTAAACTATCCATTTCGACATTATTGTATCGGTTATCTTCATTATCGATAGTTATATGAATATTATTCCTAATAAATACCTCATTTAGGACTCCTGCTTCAGGCCCACAGTTTAACATATGTGTAAGCCTATCCACCCTCCTATCTACTAGTTTTTTTGACTTCCATTATCTTCAATCATCTTTATTGACAGACCCATCAATAGGTTGGTCAGTATTCTCGATCCTTTTCTGTTCAGATGAAGGCCATCCCTACCAATGCAATCCTCTTTGATCCATATATTAGGATCAATGAATGTTGAATTCATACGTTCTGCAATCCATTGTAGTCCATCGTTGAAAGCATCAATAACATGGGTTTCTACGTCCCTCCTCTGTACTATTCCCATCACTCCTATCGAGGCTGTACCACCAAGTTCTTTAACACTCATCATCATGTCCATCATCTCTTCTATCATGTTTTCATTTTTACCCATCCTTTTATATTATTGGTCCCCACATTGACTATGATCACCCTATCCTCCGAGTTTAATATCTCCATAACACGGAGCACCCGACCCAACTGGTCAGCCCTAATTCCCCGTAAACAGTTCACTTTGGCACCAACATCAGTCAACTGTGATTCTGTATGGAAAACCATCGCGTCCCCCACTACCCGTACACCATTCAACTCCAATTTTCTGGCATCTTTTCTATTTACTTCTGGGCAAACTTCTTCTTTCCTTGGCTTGATGCCTGTTATTTCGTCCTTACGGCCTCCTTTCTTTATGTTCGCATCTTCTCTATTTTCTTCTGGTAATGTAGTCACAAAATCTACTCCATCTTTTATATTTTGTTCCGGAATTCCATATACCTTTATACGTAATCCATTATTTGTATTTCTTTTTTCAATGGACGTGATTTCATTTGCACTTGCACTTTTTTTCCCCCTACCTTGATCAGCTTCCGATCGTAACAGTAAATCATGTTCCATAATCTCTACTCTCCTTAGTAACAACACTCCTTTATCATTCTCAGCTACCTTTCTTCGCCACTCACTTTTGTCTAGCTCCTCCCTCATAAGAAAAGTCGTGTTGCATTCTTGCTTCCAACCACTCACCAATTTGCAACTCATTTGTTGTAAAGTATTCATCTTCACTTCCATTCTTTTTTCTCAATATCCCATTGCTTCTTCAGGTCCTCATTGCCTTTTCTACCTTCAAATTTACCTTCCTTATCTACATATGACGTATCTTTGACTTTGATTACCGGTACATTTAAACCCATCTGACACTGTTTCGAAAGCTTTTCGATAGCTTTTTCCAATTCTTCAATCTTGTTTTCCATTTTTGAGAAAAGTTTCTTACCGAATCTAATAATGTGGCCTAAGCTTCCATCTATACATCTACCTCTTTTCTTATTGGAATAATTCTTTTTTTTCACACACTTAAACTCGTCCAATGCCACATTATTATCACAGCGTGTGTTTGTTTCTTGTGATGATCTTCCATGTGAGTTCGAGTCATCACTTCTATCAGCACTTCCAATTCCACTCAAATCATTTCTATGAACTTCCATAGATTCCAAAGTACTTAATGTGACGATACTTGCATTATATTTGCTCTTTCAAGTATGACATTTCCTAATGTTATTCCTTCCACTCCTCTTACTCCTTCTAACACCTTTCTCACACTCACAACATGTAAGAGTCTTTACATTTTCTTCCATATTCATTCCATATGTTGAAGGAGTCAATCACAATCGAGATAATTTATGAATGTGAGAAAGCTATATGAACGGAACACCGTTCATCTAAAAACCTTGATAAAACGTATGAGCTTTCTGGATTTCAACAACTATCTTGGATTAATTTTCGCTCTATTAAACCGTGATTTCCTCTACTTCCATTTTCATTTTTACTAGTCAAACGCGAAATATGCGTTGTAAGATGAGCGAGATGTCTGAATAAGGTATGAAAGTCCTTGAAGGAGTTCTACCCTTGCTACTTTATCGACTCTGGTATTCTACACACCTTGATATCTGAATAAGCTATTAAAGTCGTTAAAGTAGTTCTACTCTTGCCACTTCATTGACTCTGGTATTGTACACACCTTGACGCATATAAAAAATACTTCATTGTTGGTCAACTCTTGAATCTAGAAAGCAGTGAATCTTGACAACTTAATTCTGTCACAATTTTTATGATATTATATTTTATGAATATTATCAGTCATTTTATTTTTTTCTTTAAAACGACTGATCAGAATTGCTTAAAAAATCGTAATAATGTGTAGAATCCATGTATACACATTTAGAGAAAATTTCATCCCATTTGGAGAGATTTTATTTTTCAACATTTTCCGCCCAGCCAAATCTTATGAGGTTTTTAGAAACTTTGAGATGATGATTCTCAAAATCGGTCCAACCGATTCATCCCCAAAACTATACAGTTCTAAGTTGGATGAGTTTGCGTGTACAAAAAAAGTT
>OZ023329.1:3011713-3034213 GCA_964007535.1 Brachyptera risi
TGCAGTTTTTTGTATTAAAAATATTCTCTCACTTCCAGAGGCGTTTCCCCAGAATTCAATACCGTAACTCATAATTGAATGAAAATAAGCATGGTATACGGTTACTAAAGTTTTCAAATCGGTCAGCTTTGACATATTTCTGAGTGCATAGCAAGCTGTTGTGAGTTCAGAGGCAAGAATGTTTGTATGGTATTCCCATTTGAGTTTATTATCAATGTTTGAACCTAAAAATGTTGTACAGTCCGAGAATAGCATGTCGCTGTTTCCGTTAAGTATTTTTATATCAGGTATTTTGTATGTATCAAAGAAAATTAGCTTCGTTTTTGACTGATTGAGGTACAATTTATTCACAGAGAACCAATTATTGAGCAATGCGATGGTTTGATTTGTCACTATTTCTATATCTTCAACGTTTTTGGATTTCACCACCACATTTGTGTCATCTGCGAAGAGTATTAAGTCTGCTGTGGAAATATTATTTGGCAAGTCATTAATATATATCAGGAAAAGAAGTGGGCCCAAGATGCTCCCTTGTGGGACCCCACATACAATATTTTTTGAATCAGATAAATGAATTTCTTGTTTTCCCGTGAAATAATTGTTGTGTTTGACCTCAACCACTTGGGATCTGTCTTTTAAATAAGTTTGAAACCATTTCGATGCTACACCTCGTATTCCATAATATTCCAACTTTTCTAGTAAAAGCGAATGCTGAACCAAGTCGAAAGCTTTTGACAGGTCACAAAATATTACAATTACTTTTTCTTTATCATTGATTGCGTCAAGCACTTTTTCAGTCAATGAAAATATTGCTGAAGATGTGCTTTTGTTCTTTCTGAAGCCATATTGAGCATTCGTCAGCGTTTTATTATATTCGAAAAATGATGACACTCTATTAAACATTATTCGTTCAAATATTTTAGAGAAGACAGGAAGTATTGATATTGGACGATAATTGTTCATTGATCTCTTGTCACTATTTTTGTATATGGGTATAATTTTAGCTATTTTGAGTTTATTTGGGAATTCTCCTGTCTCAATTGATTTATTTATCAAAAACGAAAGTGGTTTACTTATATACGATGAACATTGTTTCAATACCTTACATGGTATTTTGTCTATATCTGTTGATGATTTATTTTTCAATTGTAATATTACGTTCTCGATTTCCAACTGAGAAGTGGGAAATATAAATATTGCCTTATTTGATGATTTTGTTGATTTAGTCAACATTTCAAAAGCTGTTTGATTATTCATTGTTGAATTGCTTGGATTAGTTTTATCCATATCGTTGGCAATGTTGATGAAGAATGAGTTGAATGTATTAGCAATATCTTTCGGATTGGTGATTTTTCTTTCTATTAAATTGTTACTTTCGATAATTTCAATATTATTTTCATTTTTTTTGTCCCTTCCCGTCTCTCTCTTGATAATATCCCATGTTGTTCTGATCTTATTATCCGAATTCAGAATTTCCTTATTTATTTCCAACTTCTTAGCGGCTGAGATAGTTCTCTTGAGTATTTTTTTGTATCGTTTATAGAAATTTTTGGTTGTTCGTGTCTCATCGTTATTGAATTTATCAAGTTGGTGGAGGAATTTAAGTGTTGAGCATGAAGTAGTAATACCTTGAGTTATCCATTTTTTCTTTATTTTGTAAGGTTTTGACAGTTTGAGAGGAAATGATTCTTCGAAATATTTAAGAAATTGGTTATGGAACAGATCGTAACTTTCATCAATTGTATATTCAGAGCAATATATGTTTTCCCACTTTTCTCTGCTGAGGGAATCGTTAAAACGTTGGATGTTCAATTTATTATATTTTCGCGATGCAATTTTGATGTTTCTTTCATCGGGTATTCTACAAGGGATGGTTAAAAGTTGCGTTTCATGGTCTGAAATTCCAGTTGAAAGAATTTCTGCGTCATATGCGTCATCTTCCAAATTTGTTATTATATAATCAATTGCTGTTGCTGATGTTTTAGTTAATCTTGTTGGTGCTTGTGTTGTTACTTTTAATTTATAAGTCTGAAGAAGAGTGTCGAGTTGTCTTTTATTGTTATTATTAGTCAGATAGTCTATATTTAAGTCACCACATATTACTATCTGTAAGTTATTTTTTTTGAAAATTGAGCTAATCAATGAATTTAATTTGTGGAAAAATATATTCACGTCGCTATCTGGTGATCTGTATATACACACAATAGTGATTTTTAACTCGTCTATTTCAAGATCAATAGCAGAACATTCAAAATGTTTGTCTGTGTTATGTATCTTGATTTTTGTATTTTCAGCGACATTAACAAGTGAATTATTATATATATATATATATATATATATATATATTATATATATATATATATATATATATATATATATATATATATATATATATATATATATATATCCATATATATATATTTATATATATATATATATATATATATATATATTTATATATATATATATATATATATATTTATATATATATATATATATATATATATATATATATATATATATATATATATATATATATATATATATTTATATATATATATATATATATATATATATATATATATATTCATATACATCACAGGTTTCTTCAATGAATGTGGAGCTTCTTGAAAAGCCATCAGATCTAGCTCAACCTCAGTTCACCGGATTGCAAGGACATTCTCCTGGAATGTGTTAGAGAGCTCGCTTCGGAACCCACTGGAATGTGTTAGAGAGCTCGCTTCGGAACCCACTGGAATGTGTTAGAGAGCTCGCTTCGGAACCCACTGGAATGTCATAGAGAGCTCGCTTCGGAACCCACTGGAATGTGTTAGAGAGCTCGCTTCGGAACCCACTGGAATGTGTTAGAGAGCTCGCTTCGGAACCCACTGGAATGTCATAGAGAGCTCACTTCGGAACCCACTGGAATGTGTTGGAGAGCTCGCTTCGGAACCCACTGGAATGTCATAGAGAGCTCGCTTCGGAACCCACTGGAATGTGTTAGAGAGCTCGCTTCGGAACCCACTGGAATGTCATAGAGAGCTTGCTTCGGAACCCACTGGAATGTGTTAGAGAACTCGCTTCGGAACCCACTGGAATGTCATAGTGAGCTCGCTTCGGAACCCACTGGAATGTGTTAGAGAGCTCGCTTCGGAACCCACTGGAATGTGTTAGAGAGCTCGCTTCGGAACCCACTGGAATGTCATAGAGAGCTCGCTTCGGAACCCACTGGAATGTGTTAGAGAGCTCGCTTCGGAACCCACTGGAGTTGCTGATGTCTCCAATAATTGTCTCTCACCAGTATCGAGAGGCACTCCAAGATCGCGCTCCAGAAATGTCGTTGTTTCAGCTCATGGTGTATTTCCTTCTTCTGCTCAAGCACAGGAGATCTGTGGTATCATCAATCACCTGGCGAACAGGAACTCAGCAGGTCTTGAAGGTCTTCTCTCATCAATAACTTGCTCCTGCTCTCTCTCAATAGACCATTTCCGAAATGAATGATCCATCCAGCGGCGATCGTTTGAACTAGAACTGGATGTTATTACCCGAGTTCGAAAGTCCTATGCTGCCAATGCTATTTAGCACGTTATATCTATATTATTGTGAGTTACAGTGAACGTATTGAGTTATAATTTATGATAGTAGTTTCAATATTTATATGTTTACTATATACTGAGAGATTGACACACTGTCAGAGTGAGTAAGATGAGAGAGTAATGCAAGTTATATACCGTAATGTTTTGCCTTTAACCCTGTGTATTACCGGCCTGACTTTTCGAACAGTACTAAAACTCCCAGAATGCAATACCAGCGATCTCGGCTGCTAGGAGGCGTGACGCGCCTGCGCATTGAATTATGAAAATGGTCTATTGCACAGATTCCAACATACATCTTGAATCAGTCTCTCATAGAAGGACAATTTCCTTCCGTGCTGAAATAGTGAAACTGATTCCCTTATTCGAGAAAAGTGATCTCACTGAGCCATGAAACTATCGCCCCATAGCTATCATTTCCTCTTTCTCGAGAGTGTTCGAGAAAGCTATGTTTCAACAATCTCATTTTAAACACAACATAATACAAATACAACATAGTTTCTGATTCACGGAATTGTTTTCGTTCAGGAAGATCCATTGGAACACGCTCCTGGATTCCGTTAGTCAAGGTACAGACCAAGAGTCCAGCAGGTCGCTGGGCATCCTTCACGATCTCTCAGAGGCGTCTGCAGCGCAGTTCGTGAACTTCATACTGCGAGATGAGAGGTGAGGATATTGTTGGCAACACTCTCTAGTGAACCATATCTCTCCTATCTGAGAGGTCACAAGTCGTAAGAATCAAAATAACTAATGTACTGTATTGTACAGCTGACCAAAGATTGTGCGCGTCATAGAGGTCGGTGTACTGATTGGACGCGCCATAGCTAGAGGTCGGTGCACTGAAACAATCGTTACCATAGCAACACAGCAAACTGGTGGACATTGTTGTCTGTCTCTTGCAACAAAGGGTGACGTCACTTGACAGAAGCCTGTAGTTACCATAGCAACACAGCGAACTGGTGGACATTGTTGTCTGTCTCTTGCAACAATGGGTGACGTCACTTGACAGAAGCCTGTAGTTACCATAGCAACACAGCGAACTGGTAGACATTGTTGTCAGTCTCTTGCAACAATGGGTGACGTCACTTGACAGAAGCCTGTAGTTACCATAGCAACACAGCGAACTGGTGGACATTGTTGTCTGTCTCTTGCAACAATGGGTGACGTCACTTGACAGAAGCCTGTAGATTACCTCCAATCCGGCCGAAGTGAATGGAAAGATTATCTCGATTAAAAGTGCAATGAGGTCGACTGAGCAAGATATCGGTTGTTTGTGATCACTCGAGACCAGTGAGTAACAGATATCAGAACCAGTAGTGGCGCTTGCCCAGAGACCAGTGGCGGCGCGTGCCTAGAAATCTGTTTGAGGCAAATATTATTTCGCAGATTACTTCACCCATCACCAATAAACCCAAGCCATGTGGGCCCACATGCAATATTGTTCTTGTTCATTCGCAGGTTTGACGGAAGAAAATCTCATCGGATTTTCTCAGTCTAGCGTTGTTGTAATAAGCATACTACTGTTAATTTGGTTTAATTTGCTTATATTGTTATAATAATATAATAGTAATGATAATGATTTTTGTATTTCCAAATTTGTGTTAACAAGTTATTACCCTATTCACAAGGGTGTTTGGAAAATTCTTCATACATAGATGGAAAATAAAATGAAAATAACTTATAACATACATATAACATTATATTCAACAACAGAAATATGAACAATATTCAACAACAAACAATATACAACAATAATATAAGAAATCAATATTAAAAACAATGGCACAATTGAAAGAAGAGAAAAAAATGAATAGATAATTGATCACAATAATTGATTACAATAAACCAAATACCTCACATATTTTATATTTCAATATTCATTTATAATATCTCAATACCTCATATTTCAGAATACATTATTTTCAACTATGACAGTATTCCAACTCCCCGGAACAGCTATTTGAACTTTGCTCATGAATAGATAAATGAATGGATTATCACTTTCAAACAATTGAACAACGATAACTTCACTCGTATCGAAGAAAATGAGACGGTTCCGAGTGACCGCCCTACCTATCTCACACCACTAGCGCGCGGTCGGTTCGCCCATTCTCCTCTCATTCGGTCGAGTCGAGTAACCTCTGCCCCACGACCAGTGCTAACAGTCCCATCTTCCCTCTCACTCTGGTAGTCCTGAACGACCTTTGTAGGCAATGGGAGTTGCTAAAATATTCCAGGGCTGGGCTCCAAGTTTGTACCCGTTAGGGTTTCTATTGGGATACATCATTACATGAAACCACAGCCTTCTTTAATCAGATCATTCTTCTCTGATGCTGCCCTTTCACTCGGGGTATGCTTCCCGTGTAAAACGATGTCCAATTATTTTAGTTCACAAAATAGCCGATGGTGCCGTTGTTTCCAGACCATGACGTCACTTTCTAAAGACGTTCAAGCATATCACTCTTTTTGACATGTCATATCTGCGAAGATACGAACAACTTTGGGAATTTCTTACGAGAATTTAAATTACGTGCGCATTCAATTGGACCGTGACTGCGAGTTTAGTAACTTTGTTATGACAATAATATGAAGGATTTTATTCAATAATATTACGGAATATCATCGGGACAAGTTCTTGAATGATGTTTATTGCTTGGGATAACATATATATCGATCAAGTTTGAACCTCGGTGAGCCTGAAAGCCCTAGTCGAAATGTCAATATGACATAACCTCAATAACGTAGCAGGAAATTGAAAAATTATGAGTGAATGACATTTGTTCAAAGTTGAAATTTTAGATACCAGAGTGCAGTACATACCAGACCATGACGTCATTTTTGCCTGCGCGAGCAAATATGCGCGAACCCGTCAAAATAGCCCGAGTGAAAGGGCAGTATATAAATATATAAATAATGAATAAAGAAGGCTGTGCATGAAACAATCATCATGAAATCCTACGAATTCAGAAATGCTGGCAATTGACTGTGGGAGTAAGATAACATATCATGTTCAAAGCATCGTATTCCTCTTCCACGAATCAACATAAATCAACAGATAAACCGGACAAATATCTCGGCATAGCTTGAAAGTATTATACTCACTAGCTGTTTCTCATCTTATGGGTGAGTACAAGAGAAGAAAGAAAAACCGGCACAGTACCTGAGTGGTCAGCTCACTTGCTTCGTGTGACCCGGGAGGCAGATGGGCATATCTGACTCGGTTCGATCCCCGCCACCGTCCATCTTTACAGGGGTTTTTCGTGGTTTCCCTCTGTAGTCTAGGCTAATGCCGGGATGGTTCCCACAATATAGGCCACGACCGCTTCCTTCCCACTATCCTTCCCACCACCCATAAAAACCTTCATCTCATCATCCCATCATCTCATTAATGATTCATCCAACGCCAATAGATCTTAGTAATCATTACAGTGCGTCGTTAAAACCCAATATAAAAAAAAAAAAAAAATAGAAAGAGAAGACATCTTGGACTCGGACTTGGACACAATGATAGCTTTCATACAATTCTGATGTTTTGTTTTCCGTCCCAGATTCACTGTGTGCTGAGTTTTATCGATTGGATGCTGCAGGAGTCATGACAGTATTTGAAGTGGTTCTAATTATTTAGATTTTTTTTATTGTATTTGTATTGAATTCACTGATTGCAGATTGTTCTTACAACAGGTGGTGATGATCACTCTCATAATTGAAGGAAAGCGAACAAACATAGGCCTACTTGATGATATATTCACTTATCTCTTCTCAAATCAATTTGTGGGCCAACTTCTCGAATTTCAATGCGATTAACATGTGTGCTATTATCTTCAAATGTAGCCATTTTCTCAACTTTAGGTACCTGAATCTATGGACCTATTGGAGATGATCACTTCGGATTCCCACATGTGGACATGTGGACATGTGGACATGTGGACATATGGACATGTGGACATGTGGACATGTGGACATGTGGACATGTGAACACATGTGGACATGTGAACACATGTGGACATGTGGACATGTGGACATGTGGACATGTGGACATGTGGACATGTGAACACATGTGGACATGTGAACACATGTGGACATGTGGACATGTGGACATGTGGACATATGGACATGTGGACATGTGGACATGTGGACATGTGGACATGTGAACACATGTGGACATGTGAACACATGTGGACATGTGGACATGTGGACATGTGGACATGTGAACACATGTGGACATGTGAACACATGTGGACATGTGAACACATGTGGACATGTGGATATGTGGACATGTGGACATGTGGACATGTGGACATGTGGACATGTGAACACATGTGGACATGTGAACACATGTGGACATGTGGACATGTGGACATGTGGACATGTGGACATGTGGACATGTGGACATGTGGACATGTGAACACATGTGGACATGTGAACACATGTGGACATGTGGACATGTGGACATGTGGACATATGGACATGTGGACATGTGGACATGTGGACATGTGGACATGTGAACACATGTGGACATGTGAACACATGTGGACATGTGGACATGTGGACATGTGGACATGTGGACATGTGGACATGTGGACATGTGAACACATGTGGACATGTGAACACATGTGGACATGTGAACACATGTGGACATGTGGATATGTGGACATGTGGACATGTGAACACATGTGGACATGTGGACATGTGGACATGTGGACATGTGGACATGTGGACATGTGGACATGTGGACATGTGGACATGTGGACATGTGGACATGTGGACATGTGGACATGTGAATACATGTGGACATGTGAACACATGTGGACATGTGGACATGTGGACATGTGGACATGTGGACATGTGGACATGTGAACATGTGGACATGTGGACATATGGACATGTGGACATGTGGGCATGTGGACATGTGGACATGTGGACATGTGGACATGTGAACACAAGTGGACATGTGGACATGTGGACATGTGGACATGTGGACATGTGGACATGTGGACATGTGGACATGTGGACATGTGGGCATGTGGACATGTGGACATGTGAACACATGTGGACATGTGGACACATGTGGACATGTGGACATGTGGACATGTGGACATGTGGACATGTGGACATGTGGACATGTGGACATGTGGACATGTGGACATGTGGACATGTGGACATGTGGACATGTGAACACATGTGGACATGTGGACACATGTGGGCATGTGGACATGAGTATACCATGGCCTACTTGTGTAGAGATTGTTTCCTGTCTCAATGTGGAATAACAGTGAGAGGCTGTTGAGAAACAAGATTGTTGTTTACGCTAGCCAAACGCAGCATAGGTCTATGCGTTGTGAGATGAGCGAGATATCTGAATGAGGTATAAAAGTCGTTGAAGAAGTCCTACCCTTGCTACTTTATCGACCCTGGTATTCTACACACCTTAACGCATATGAAAAATACTTCATTGTTGGGCAAATATCAATTCTAGAAAGCAGTGAATCTCGGCAACCCGATTCTGCTCTTATTTCCATCATATATTTGATGAATAAAAACAGTAAATTCAATTATTTTCCTCAAAACGGCTGGTTCGAATTGTATACAAAATGATGATAATGTGTATCATCTAAGAATACATTATTAGACGAGCTTTAGCGAGGATTCAAATTGACGTACTGAAAAAAATTGGTGTTGGTTTTTATGTTTTTTTTATGTTTTTTTTCGGTTCTCCACAGGTCAAACGGCTACAGCTATCAATTTCAAACTTTTTTCATCATGGTTCCTTATCTAACTTGGATCTGTATAGTTTTGTGGCTTCATCGGATATCAACTTTTTTTATGAATTTTAGAAATTTCAAAAATACCCATTAGAATAACACGGCGGAAAAAAATTAAAACAATTTTTATTTTCAAAAAAATTGAAATTTTGTGTAAAGTTGAATAACATCTTGATAAACATTTCTGGAAATTCTCAGCTTGATCGGGTCAGCTATTTTGAAGAAGAAACATGAAATGTGCTAAATTGGTACCACTCGAAGCCGTTTATACCCATTTATAACTAAAATGTTACCCAATTGGCGAATTTAGGCAAAAGTTTGGCAATGAAGTCGACATACTATTACTTTCCGCTCGTCTAACAACGCGTATATGGCGTTTTCCTAGTTCATAGAGAATTTTATATCATTAGGAGAGATTTTATTTTTCAAATTTTCTTTTTCAGCCCAATCTTATGGGTTTTCAGAAATTTTGAGATGATATTTCTCAAAATCATAGAAACTGAATTGAAAAATACAAATTTTAAGTTGGATGAGTTTGCGTGTACAAAAAAAAAATCATTTTGGAGTGCACAAAATAAAAAAATAGAAAAAAACACAGACAAAGCTCCATAAGAGTTGGATGGAATTTTCGCTCACGCTCATCCAATAATGAAAATGAAGAATGTTTCAGATTTCTCTCCAAGAAATACAAATACGATCCATTCATCTTTCCTCCAGTGAATGTGTACAAAAGTTCTATCCACTGATTGCGAGAAGATTTGGCATGCAACTTCCATTTAGTCATTTAGTTATTTAGTAACTAAATATCCACATTCAACATTGTCAGACTGGCACTTCCAATGCTCCCTTGAGACGCCAACATCCATCACGGTTAAACACTAATCACTAAACACTAAACACCAAGCCAGTTGTGAACGGGCCCCAACTTGACGCCAACATCCATCGCGCTTAAACACTAATCACTAAACACTAAACACCAAGCCAGTTGTGAACGGGCCCCAACTTGACGCCAACATCCATCACGGTTAAACACTAATCACTAAACACTAAACACCAAGCCAGTTGTGAACGGGCCCCAACTTGACGCCAACATCCATCACGCTTAAACACTGAACACTAATCACTAAACACTAAAAACCAAGCCAGTTGTGAACGGGCCCCAACTTGACGCCAACATCCATCACGCTTAAACACTAATCACTAAACACTAAACACCAAGCCAGTTGTGAACGGGCCCCAACTTGACGCCAACATCCATCACTGTTAAACACTAATCACTAAACACTAAACACCAAGCCAGTTGTGAACGGGCCCCAACTTGACGCCAACATCCATCACGCTTAAACACTGAACACTAATCACTAAACACTAAAAACCAAGCCAGTTGTGAACGGGCCCCAACTTGAGGGGACGTGCAAGGAGATTCAACTAGAAAGTTTGATCAACTTCAGCAACATTTTGTGCCCAATCCAGTTGTTCGTATGTTGCACCTCACAGTGTCATCCCTATGATCCTTCAGGATAATCCTGATTGTGTTCATAATCAGAGGATAATGTCCTAATCGTGAGAGGCCAGGAGAATAATGTACCAGTTACTGCATTGCACTCGTTAAATGTTCGTTTATTCGTTTCTCTGGTTAGCTCATCGAGTGTTAGTTAGGGACGGTATTATCTGATAACTACGTATCGAAGGATCCCAGGAGGTTCACACTTAAGATCATAATAATGTACCAGTTACTGCATTGCACTCGTTAAATGTTCGTTTATTCGTTTCTCTGGTTAGCTCATCGAGTGTTAGTTAGGGACGGTATTATCTGATAACTACGTATCGAAGGATCCCAGGAGGTTCACACATAAGATCATAATAATGTACCAGTTACTGCATTGCACTCGTTAAATGTTCGTTTATTCGTTTCTCTGGTTAGCTCATCGAGTGTTAGTTAGGGACGGTATTATCTGATAACTACGTATCGAAGGATCCCAGGAGGTTCACACATAAGATCATAATAATGTACCAGTTACTGCATTGCACTCGTTAAATGTTCGTTTATTCGTTTCTCTGGTTAGCTCATCGAGTGTTAGTTAGGGACGGTATTATCTGATAACTACGTATCGAAGGATCCCAGGAGGTTCACACATTAAATCATAATAATGTACCAGTTACTGCATTGCACTCGTTAAATGTTCGTTTATTCGTTTCTCTGGTTAGCTCATCGAGTGTTAGTTAGGGACGGTATTATCTGATAACTACGTATCGAAGGATCCCAGGAGGTTCACACATAAGATCATAATAATGTACCAGTTACTGCATTGCACTCGTTAAATGTTCGTTTATTCGTTTCTCTGGTTAGCTCATCGAGTGTTAGTTAGGGACGGTATTATCTGATAACTACGTATCGAAGGATCCCAGGAGGTTCACACATAAGATCATAATAATGTACCAGTTACTGCATTGCACTCGTTAAATGTTCGTTTATTCGTTTCTCTGGTTAGCTCATCGAGTGTTAGTTAGGGACGGTATTATCTGATAACTACGTATCGAAGGATCCCAGGAGGTTCACACATAAGATCATAATAATGTACCAGTTACTGCATTGCACTCGTTAAATGTTCGTTTATTCGTTTCTCTGGTTAGCTCATCGAGTGTTAGTTAGGGACGGTATTATCTGATAACTACGTATCGAAGGATCCCAGGAGGTTCACACATAAGATCATAATAATGTACCAGTTACTGCATTGCACTCGTTAAATGTTCGTTTATTCGTTTCTCTGGTTAGCTCATCGAGTGTTAGTTAGGGACGGTATTATCTGATAACTACGTATCGAAGGATCCCAGGAGGTTCACACATAAGATCATAATAATGTACCAGTTACTGCATTGCACTCGTTAAATGTTCGTTTATTCGTTTCTCTGGTTAGCTCATCGAGTGTTAGTTAGGGACGGTATTATCTGATAACTACGTATCGAAGGATCCCAGGAGGTTCAGAATAATTATCACACATAAGATCATAATAATGTTAGCAAAGCGCTTTATTCAGTCATAAGCACTTGAACAAGATATGGAATATAATCTTCTGTGAGAAACAATTTGTATTATTGTTATCTCAGCCAATGTGTTATCGACATAGATAACTCGAGACAATACATCTGAAGGAAAGTATTCACTCGAGCCCGGTTCACGCAACAATTGAAACAGTGATTATGGAATATGGAATATGGTGTGGTGTGGACGAAATGGATGATGGCATTTCCGTGTTACCGTTCACAATGAGAGAATGTGGTCTAGTGATATGGAATAAGGAATACGAAATCAAATGAATCCATTTCGTATGACTATTCCTTGTAACAGAAAAATTCTGACCAATCAGATGACGTCACTACTGGAGTCAAACGATTACCGTTTTTGATGAACGTAAATTTACGAGATAGTAATTTACTAATAGTTCATAATACAAATGGAATACATTTTATTTTATTATTATTATTCATTCACAGTATTATTATAATACTTTGTTTCAGTATTTACTAATGTACATTTATGAAATAAACCACTGGCGAACCTAGAGTTGAAATAAACGGCTATTGTGGCCCACCTATGTCATTACAACACTATTCCTTATTCCATATTCACTGTTCCAATTGTTGCCCAGGCCTTGTAGTAACTGCGAGAAGAACAGTTCGAGAGGCTGATTGATCTGATTGAAAACGATTTGATTGATGATTAAAATGAATGTGGAAGAAAAATTGAATCAAAGTTATTTCCCAAGCCTTCACCATAGAATGATAAAATACAATGAGTATATTTTCTTACAAATACTTGTTCGTTTTATTGATTATTGTGAAACAAATATTGGAAATTTTCATTTTTATTGATTGAACAGCTGTTGCATGGAATGTAAGCCGCTATTCCAGTTTGAAGTAAACGAAAATTATCATTGTCATTTGTGATTCAAACTCTTCCGAGACCCCATATTACCAATAATACAAATGTGTTAAGAGGGCGCAGGCGCTCTACACAGGCTCGTCGTTCGCTCGCTTCAGACTCGAGTTTAACATGCATCGTGTGCTAGGCGCCACCCATAGACTAGCCCGCCGAACTCATATTCACGTAAACGCCGTCAATTCCTCCCTTACTCACACTTTTGATATATTTCACAATCTTTATTTTATTTTCGTTATTTAAAAATATGTATCTATAGGTTTCCGTAGAGTAGATGTTTTTCATTTTCCATTTGAAGAATTTGAGAAATTACAAATTTTTTGCTCAAAATTCTGTAAATGCGATAACCTCCGTTCTTCAATTAACACAACATAATTCAAAAACAATCATATTGATATCTAAAAAATGAGGGGCGTGAGAGTTTGCGGCGTGAAATACGAGCGCCTGGGGCCTCTTAATGAGCTCATTATCACTTTGGGTACAAAAACACCATTAATAACCAAGTTGATCCTCTGATAAATCCATTAATCAACAAATGTATTATTCGTAAAACGGGACCTGAACAAAATGAAAGTTATGGCTAATGTTGTTACCCTAATGATCACTAACCTATATTAATATAAGATATCAACTGTTAACGTTCGGCCAATCAAAAAGCACCGAGCTTCCCAGTCCCACTCTATGCGCTCGATTACTTGATCGCAACGCAAGAGTGACCAATGAAAAGCCTGGTACTCATACAGAAATTGAAAAAAAGAACACAAAGTATGAGTCAAACATTATTAACTCATAATTCATAACTGTTTCCAATAAAGAACCCATTCCAACTAAATCCGTTTTTTTTATATAAAAAAAACCTCACTGGAAATCTTTTTCATATTATAACCACCATTGATTAAAGTTCTGAAAACAAAACATTATGATGCCGTTACCAAAAATAATTATTCTTTTGAATTAAAATGTTATCACAGCTTTTAGTTACTCTAAAAAAAATGCAATGGAGACAAATATTGAATATTGCTCTTATCCATCAACTCAATATTCTTGATAGATCTATGAGAATTTCATTCAATGTCCACTTTTTATTGTCTTTCCGATTCCAAGTCACTCTCGAATGATTGGAAAGCTCTTCAGTTGATCGCTATCTCGACTATTTACACTCACATGTATTTGATACATTCAAAAACAACAACCTCTAATCTGGGATTTCTGTTTGGCACATTCATTAGTAATGGTCGTTATTGCAATAGCTTCAGGGTTAATTGCGAGCTAAAAATTATAATAAACATTGTTGCGAGTCCACGGCAGTCGATTTAGCAGAATATCAGTTTTTTGGTGATAACTTTTGAACGGTGTGAGACATCGAAATTCTGTTACTCGGGAAACACAGATGTTTATAATAGCTTCAAGATGATTCAAGTTATAACTATATAACTCATGTCACATAACTGTCAAGCGTATACAGCTAAAAAATGTGCTATTTAGCTGTATACGCTTGACAGTTATGTGACATGACTTGAATAACTTATATCATCTTGAGGCTATCATGATTATCTGTGTTTCTCACTAATTAGAATTCTGATGTCTCATACCGTTCAGAAGTTATCACAAAACAACTGATATTCAGCTGAATCGACTCCCGTGGACTCTTGAGTAGAATATCCGAGTCGATAATGCAGTATTGTACCTGATCGACTCTGGTAACATTACTACTTGAAGCTAGCTTCGCTGTCAGCGTCTCCGTACCAACCCTGCTGTTGATACGTCTCGTTGGTGGTCACAGTCGACCTGCGGTAGGTGACGCCCTGCGCCTGCGCCAGCGCACGGGGCTGACTCACGCTGCTCATGGCCGAAGTGCGGCTGCGCGCGGACCGAGGGGAGTGTTCGGGCGAACTCGCCTCGTGGTCCCAGTGACGGCCGCTCGGCGCCACCCACAGCTCGGTGAACTCCGACGCCGACCTTGCCAGCGACGGCTGACTCAGCGACCTGACCAGACTCCTCGTGTCCATGCCTCGGTAGTCCTCGTCCTCCGACGCCGTGTTCTGCCCTCTCAGGTCGTCGTCGTCGTAGTAACGCCGGCCACCACCTCCGCGGTACGAGCTCGCCTCGCTGAGCGTGTCCACCCGGTCGGGGCGCGCGAAGTCGACCATCATCTCGGTCATGGAGCGCACGTCCATGTCGGAGCGCAGACTGGAGCGTGACGTGCGACGAGACCGCGTGGGGTCGCCGTAGCCGATGCCAGGCGGGCCGACGACGTCGTTGACCAGCGTGCGGACGGACGAGCCGCCGTCAGAGTCGTACTCGTAGAGCGTGGGCAGGGAGCTGCGCCGACTGCGCGTGTCCCAGTCCTGCTTGCGCTTGTAGCGGGCGTTGCCCGGGGCGCCGCCGCGCTGGTCGTAGGACGGCCGCTCGGGTGGGGCCAGGATGCGGATGATGACGTCCCACTTGGGCGGCTCGAACAGGCGCTCGTAGCGCTGGTCCGTGCGGATCCGCTCGAAGTCCTCGCGCACCGTGGCCTCGGTGAGCAGCGTGCGCAGCGTCGACTCAGTCGTGATGATCTCGCGCCACTTCTGACGATCCTCGACGGACAGGAAGGCTTCTTCCTTGAAGTACTCGGCTGTTTCCGTCATCGGCTGGACTTCTTCGGTGAGCGGAGGGTTGACGACGCGGATCAACACGTCCCAGTTGGGCACGGGGGGATCCTGGGGCGGGATCTCGAGCGTGCTGAGATACGAGCGCTCGATGTCGATGCGAGCTTGATGGCGCTCGATGTCGATGCGAGCTTGATGGCGCTCCACGATCGGAGTGGTCGGAGCTCCGGACATGGACGACGTCTCCGAGTAGCTCTCCCAGTCCGGACCCGGATCGGCGTCGTGCAGCGCGTCCTGGGCGGGAGCCGGGTAGTTCCGGATCTGGACGTCCCACGCCGGCGGCGGCTGCGGACGAGTGTGGTACTCGGTCACCTGGCGGCGGTGGCGCTCGATGTCCTCGATGGTGCGCTTCTCGGTGATGGTGCGCAGGAACACGTCGTCGACGACATGCGACGTTATCTCGGGGCGGCGCGTTATGACGAGAGGCTGCTCGAGGACGTCGGTCGTGGCCACCTCCATCTCGGACAGGTAGTGCGACTGGGGTACCACGGGGGGAGGCGGGGGAGGAGGAGGCGCGATGGTGACCGCTGCATAACGGTTGTGCGTGTTGTCCACCATCTCGGTCATCGACCTGGTGTCTGTCATCTCGGTGTTGAGACTTGTCAGAGAATTGCGGCGTTGAGGAGCGTCGACGTAGTCCTCTCCTTGCGACCACGCGTCGTCCTCCGGAATCGCCTCACGCGTCTGGATCTGCTCCTGTTGCCGGCGCAGGATGCGCGAGTAGACCGGAGGCGTCGCGGCGTATTTCGCCGGAGGTGTATGTAATTCGGGAACGTAACTGAACGTCGTCATCTGCGGTGGAGGCTTGACGTCGACGAAAGCGCGCGCGACTTCGTCTCGTTCGAGGATCGTGCTGAGATTGCGCGCTTGCACTCCCATCTGGCTTTCCACGTCCGTGGTGGTGGAGCTGGGGGTGGGTGACGGCGGCGGCATGGGGGCGGCGCGCTTCACTCGGACCGACACGTCGAACTTGGGCTCTGGCGGCGGAGCGATGATAGCAGCAGTCGTGATCATCTGCTGGCCGTACTCGGAGTAGAAGCTCTGTTCCTGTTGGTAGGCCTTGTTCTCGAAGGATCCCGCCGAGCTCACGGTGCTGGGTCGCCGGTAGACCTCGACGTCGCCGACCTCTGAGTGCGCCGAGCTGGGCGACTCGGACGGGTAGTCGCTGGGGAGGTTGTCGGAGTGCTCCCCACTGCTGCCGGCCATGACGAGCGCCGCCTCCGAGCCCGAGGAGCTGCCGGGGGCCGCGTGGGCGCGCGGGATCTTGAGCCCCTCGAACATGGAGATGTTGCCGAGGCTGGAGCCCGACAGCTTGGTGATCTCGGACCCGGAGCCGGCCGAGGAGAAGGGGTGGCGGCGCACCACGGTGATACTGCGCTTCTTCAGGCAGATGTACGAGCAGCCGAGGCCGAGTAGCAGCAGAGACAGGAACAGGATGCCGCAGATGATGAGCAGGATGTGGAAGCCCTTGAGGGGAGGCGCCAGGACGGGGACTGGAACGGCTTCCTCGGAGCTGGAACAGAGAATGTACATTTGGGTCCAGTTGCGCTCTTCCTCTATCTTGACGCACTCAATTCCTGGACAATAACTCTTCTGTCTCGGATTATTCTCACTTCAAGTTCATCACATTATCGAAGAAGCATCACGGATTAAGTGGGGAAGTTTGATTGAACAGTATCCATGTCTGTGACAGTAGAGTAGTATTTAGAATTTATCGATATACATTCAGTATGATTTGCTACTTTCATTCCCTTGAGTAATTAGGAGCTCTAACTTCTAGTTAGAGAAATAACACGTTATACTGAAGTATAGCTAGTCCTACGATAGGTATCCATGATCGCAAATACACACCATTTCAAGATACCGAAATGACTTGGAATAATTACGGATGCTTCAATTCCAATACAACTATTTGGAATAAAATCCTCTAAATCAACATTTGAAAATACTAGAAACTAGAAAATGTCAACAAAACCAACCCCCTCAAGGTCACCACAACCCTGAACTAGATTTCCACGTACGATAATGTTATTCCCCTGCTGGATTTCCCAGCCCTTTTTCTGAGTCATGACGTGGACATCACTCGATTCTGTTCACGTTTATAAACAGCATCGGTGAAGCCTACGTCATGACTCACGGTCTCTGCATGACTGAGACATAATGATTGAGATTGTGGTATCAAGCTTCGACCAATATCAAGGAAATTAATATCGTCTAAATATTCTTTTCAGGGTTGGAATGACCTTCAAACCCTAATCCAACTGAGTTTCCACTGTCTCAGAAGCAAACCTTATCACAGCACGCATTCCCTATACAAGGGCTGTCCAACTAGATATCTCAGAGGGCCATCTTGCCATGGAAAAGGTCGAGTTGGACCACACAGCTATAATTGTCCAATGATTTCAATCCATGTTTCACTTGTTCTCAATATGGTAAGCTGGTATACAAAATAACATAGTTTCAATCCAATCATATTCAAGCTTTTCACCACTAATTTTATTCACTTTTCAATGAAAACTGAATTAATCAAATCGCACTTCTCATCTTTATGTCTCCACTTGAGTCTACATTACTGGGCGCATGCGTGGTAGCTCACAATATCGGCAAACGGGTGCGCCTGTTGGCACAAGCCAAACGGGTGCGCCTGTTGGCACAAGCCAAACGGGTGCGCCTGTTGGCACAAGCCAAAAGGTGGGACAGAAAACTGATATTTTGTCGGTAAGTACTGTGACTATCAATAACGTAACGGGATAAGCAACATGGCGCTTTCCTTTCGCACCATGCGTATATCAAAGGGATGCCGCCTCACAAATGTCATGATGATTTGCTGGTATTGTTGTATGTTGATCGATACAAGTAATAGATGTAATGTAATCTGTGAATCCAGCTCTTTCCAACTGCATTAAGCAATATTGGAATAAATTTCATTTGAATTAGCCAATCTGAATTTAAAATACGTCTGTAAAAGCATTTAGACTCCTAGTCAAGAACCCTACTGCTATATTTACCATTTGATAACTGGATAATTACTCAACATCCACAAGAAAGATCAGAAACAATGCAAGTACACAACTATGTACTATACATTGAAATACGAGCCTAATACGTACGATTTGATTTGAAATTGTTTATCTCACAAATGTACACGAAAGCGCTGATTCCATCATGGTGAAAATGGTCTAATGTTGAAAGGATAGGATTTACGCCATGTTGCTTATCCCGTTACGTTATTGATAGTGATAGGTAAGTATCAACTGTAAACATCACTCCAACCGTTTGGCTTGTGACGACAGTCTAACCCATATTCTCAATTTGACTGCACATAATATAGCATTGATTTCACGTCGGTTGATGAGGTCGTACTGCGGACTCCCAGGAGTGACGTATGCGTGTTGGACTCACATGAAGCTCGGGAGTCCCGCAGGAATGGGCGCCACTGGGGGAGGATAGCGGCAGACGACGGTGATGACCTCGTCGCCGTCCATCTCCAGGCCTGGATGGAACCTGACGACGACGTTGTTGGTGAACACGCGCTGGGGGTCCTGTGGGATAACAACACACTGTCACATCACCTCCTCAGCGGACATCTCTCTCTCTCTCTCTCTCTCTCTCTCTCTCTCTCTCTCTCTCTCTCTCTCTCTCTCTCTCTCTCTTCATTCACACGTGATCAAATTATACTTATACCTACAGTTATAGCATGACGAAATATTCGATTGAATTTATGAATAAATGTACTATTTATACTATCAATATTATTATGACATCAATTTGAAAAATATTCTGTATTTTGTGTCTTTTAGCCAAAATAATTCTCTAATTAAAGTGTCTTAATACTGGTTATGTAATTATTTTTTTCTTACAATTTTTTCAAACTGTCTACTTTTTTCGTTACTTGATGTAACGTGATTGCTTAAAATTAATAGTAATCAAAGAAACTTTACACTCTGTATAAGTAGAATGTAACAAATCACTCAATGCTTTTCTTTCTTTTTTTTTACTTCAACTACTTTATTATTTTTAATGTTTGAGAAATACGTCCGAATTTGAATTGTATAGACCCTACTTATAATTCACTATTTTAACCCACAGTTGAGCCTTTTTTGAAGGGCTTTGTGGATGTTTTTCTTTGTTGTAATTGTGTTTTCCTTTCTGTATCAGTGTATGTGACCAATAAAAAAAAAAAAGATCAATTACATATAATCATAAAGGTTTTGAGATTAACACCAAAGAATAGCAGAATACCTCAAAATATGATAATAATGACAACAATCCATTAAATTGAATCGAAACTATTTTCCACAAAGCCTGGGGAGGCTTATCTGTGGGTTAAAAATAACAGATAATGTATATTATATGTCAAGTTCAGACTAAGATGTAAGAAAGGAATACGTTTAGTGCCAAAAAGTGGGGTGTCTAGATTCAAAGTGATACTAACAGAATAATTTGGAAATATAGAATACATTTGAGGTCAAGATATAACATAACGAAACGAGAATAATTACATGTCCATAACTGAGTATGATTGATGACAAATTAGAATTGATTGATGATCAAAATAGAATTTAATCTGAAGATATGTATTCGTATGTTGAACTGTATCTGTGAATTAACAAAATATTGACGAGGTAAACTGGTATCCTGTAGAATTAATCTAAATGCACATTTCTGGATGGCTCCAGAATGCCAAACAGGGTTCTATTACAGAACATTGTCATCTCTGTGTGGAAAGACTGAGTCATAATTCTACAGAATCACTTATATTCTTGCCACCCTCGGTAGCTCAGTCAGCTGAGGCACCGCTTCAGAAACTGACGTCACCGCTGGGCGTGGGTTCGGGTCCCGCATAAAGCATGGGTTTTTGTAAAAGTCCTCTCACTGATCATCACTTCATAGTTTCATAATCACCTGCTCATTCGTACCCCCGTATAACCTAGCTGTTGGTGGGGTCGTTAAGCTCATTCGTACCCCCGTATAACCTAGCTGTTGGTGGGGTCGTTAAGCAAACAATGAGAATAATAATAATACTTATATTCTTCCAAACAATACTCATTATATACTTGTTTTCTCTGTTGTTTCATTATATTCAGTTAAATTAGTTTGATATTGTTACTCTTGATTTTGTCTCGTAATTTTTTGCCATTCACATTTTTATAAGATTCTAACCATTATACATTTGTGTACTGATTCATTACGCTGTACCATTTTGGTATCCCGCTTTTCGGACAGCCGTCAAAATAAAGACTTTCTCTCTAATAATAATGACACATTTGTTGTCCCCAATTAATCCGCCTACAATTACTATGTGAAACACTTTGCATCATGTTATTGAAGGATGTTGAGACCTGATTCATCCAAAACAGTGGATATTCGTGTTAAATTGCATCTCAATAAAGATAAGTCAGTACATTTGAAACATATTGTTGACAATTAGTATATTTTACAAGACATTCTGAGCCCACCTCATCATGATACAAGTATCCATTCAAGGAATAATAAGCTTTCCCAATAAGAAGTATTTTAATTCAATTTTCGATTCTGATGATGATTTTAAATTCCTCATTACTCCTGGTAATTCATCAATTTATGTGATTGAATTAATTTGTTAATTTCAATTCATACTGTGGTCATACTCATGTGTGAGCGAGACATTGGTCACACCGCATCGTCGACCAGCAAGCTACCTGACAAGTCTTGGAGCAAACAGCTGCAAGATATTGAAGAAACAATCGAGGGAACTGATTAGGATACTCTGTGAGAGAGTTGGAAGAAAGGTTGGAATACATTCCAAATAACTATTTTCTCATTCATATTGGGTTGAACGACAAACTGCACTGACGGTTGAGATATAGTGGCGTATGAGATGGTGAGATGATGAGATGGTGGTATGATGAGATGGTGAGATGATGAGATGGTGAGGTGGTGATATGATGAGATGATGAGGTGGAAGGTGATCTTATCAGGTGTTTCTGGATAGTGGGAAGGAGTCGGTCGTGGCCCGTCGTTGAGGACCTGCACGACCGAGGGAAACCACGATCCAGGGCAGGAATGGTGGTCAGGCCTGTCGTTCAGGACCTGCACGACTGAGGGAAACCCCGATCCAGGGCAGGAATGGCGGCCTACCTGCTTGGTGCCGCATCCCTTGAGCGGGAACTCCAGCTTGGCGTTAAGGACTCCTTTACCGGCCGTCTGGCAGGCGCTGTTGCGGTCGAAGTCGGCGTACGCGATCCCGTAGAACGGCTCGTCGAACTTCAGCTCCACCTGAAACACAACCAGACTCGTGCAGTCCGCGGCTCAGCCGACCAGGCCACCGCCTTGTGTCCAATCACATGCAACACAACCAGACTCGTGCAGTCCGCGGCTCAGCCGACCAGGCCACCGCCTTGTGACCAATCACATGCAACACAACTAGACTCGTGCAGTCCGCGGCTCAACCGACCAGGCCACCGCCTTGTGACACGCCACAGCAGACTGGTGCAGTCCGCGGCTCAGCCGACCAGGCCACCGCCTTGTGACACGCCACAGCAGACTGGTGCAGTCCGCGGCTCGACCGACCA
>OZ023329.1:3042931-3045431 GCA_964007535.1 Brachyptera risi
ATCATAATTACAACCTCTTCCCATCCGTGTATCCAGCAGCCGTGACTGTACATCCCGCCGCACCGCACCGCGCCGCACCGCACCGCACCGCACCGCACCGCACCGCACCGCACCGCACCAGACGTGGGAGGCGCGGTGCGTGCGTCTTGCAGGGGCTCGATCGCTCCAGCCCCGGGCCAGGGCAGGGACATCTGACGACGTTGTTGGGCTCAGGATGTTTGGGGCTGGATATTGTGGTACTGATATTGGTCTTGTTGCTCCTGACGGACTGCACATCCCGCCGCACCGCGCCGCGCCGCACCGCACCGCACCGCACCGCACCGCACCGCACCAGACGTGGGAAGCGCGGTGCGTGCGTCTTGCAGGGGCTCGATCGCTCCAGCCCCGGGCCAGGGCAGGGACATCTGACGACGTTGTTGGGCTCAGGATGTTTGGGGCTGGATATTGTGGTACTGATATTGGTCTTGTTGCTCCTGACGGACTGCACATCCCGCCGCACCGCGCCGCGCCGCACCGCACCGCACCGCACCGCACCGCACCGCACCGCACCAGACGTGGGAAGCGCGGTGCGTGCGTCTTGCAGGGGCTCGATCGCTCCAGCCCCGGGCCAGGGCAGGGACATCTGACGACGTTGTTGGGCTCAGGATGTTTGGGGCTGGATATTGTGGTACTGATATTGGTCTTGTTGCTCCTGACGGACTGCACATCCCGCCGCACCGCACCGCACCACACTGCGCCGCACCGCACCGCACCAGACGTGGGAGGCGCGGTGCGTGCGTCTTGCAGGGGCTCGATCGCTCCAGCCCCGGGCCAGGGCAGGGACATCTGACGACGTTGTTGGGCTCAGGATGTTTGGGGCTGGATATTGTGGTACTGATAATAGTCTTGTTGCTCCTGACGGACTGTACATCCCGCCGCACCGCGCCGCACCGCACCGCACCAGACGTGGGAGGCGCGGTGCGTGCGTCTTGCAGGGGCTCGATCGCTCCAGCCCCGGGCCAGGGCAGGGACATCTGACGACGTTGTTGGGCTCAGGATGTTTGGGGCTGGATATTGTGGTACTGATAATAGTCATGTTGCTCCTGACGGACTCCCGACACCAAGGCCCAGTATAGTTCGGTCCGAATACTTCAAAAGCCAGCTCCTTTCAGTTTGCACTGTCTTCATGTGGGAAAAAAATGAGCTTCCTGTAATGTCCACCAGAGGCAGGAGAGTCTCTTGACCATCTCACAGTACCTCGACTCTACTCTAAACAAGCTTCCTGTATGCTAATCACTTCAATATGTGGACAAGGTTTTGTTTATTGACAATCGTCATTTCCCAGAACCCGACTTGGCTTATTGGCTTGACATGACAGATGACCTCGAGTTGCTCTGAGAACGACTCTCGGAAGATCACAGTTAGGAAGACGTGTGGGTAGAGAAATGATACTAATAGAATCATGATAGAAATGAATATGAGTTGGTGTATATAAAAAATCAGAATTCTGAATGATTTTTTTTTCAATAATATCGAAACTTGATACAAAATCAAAATCATTGATAAAAAATGAAATTGGTCAAGTTTCAATTTCACTTCTGAATTTCATGAAAAGCTCCATGAATACTGATTCACCGACAGAAAGATATTTGAATTCGACAAAACAACCGCCGAGTCGAGCTGAAACTAATGGAATAGTTTGCTTGGATTCGTATCGACGAAACAAGATAATCATCCCATCACCTCTCGAATCATTCATCCGACGCCAATACATCCCAGTTATCATCGCAGTGCGTCGTTAAACACGTTCAACAATGATCAATATTCAGGGTACTGAGATCAGCCGGAGCGAGATTGACGATAGAGCACGCAGCTACGTCTTTCAAGAACCATGACATTCTTCACAATCATTCACTTCGTGGGCAAACTGCCAGATACACGCGGATATATATATATATATATATATATATATATATATATATATATATATATATATATATATATATATATATATATATATATATATATATATATATATATATAGTTAGCTGTACGATTTAGTTCGTGACAGTTGTTTTAGACCGTGAACATGGATAGTGTAACCTATTCGAAACGTCGGGAAGTTGTGACAAAGTTGAGGGTTCGGCCTACACTGCAATCTTTCAACATGAAGCGGAAGAATCCTGAAGGTAATCAACATAATAATATCACATATGTCCGCGAAAACAAGAGCAATAATATAATAATAATATATAGATGTATGTATATATATATATATATATATATATATATATATATATATATATATATATATATATATATATATATATATATATATATATATATCATGTGTGTGTGTGTGTGTGTGTTTTTTCACGGAAACGATAGATATATAAAGCTGGTTGCTTTATGGATATGTTCCTATCCTCGTAAAACGAGCATACAAAGAGATTAACTGGGAGAGGGTACGAAAAACACAAGAGGAAGAAACAAGCAGGTATATGTGCCAAAACGAACAAAA
>OZ023329.1:3050431-3060431 GCA_964007535.1 Brachyptera risi
CGACTGACCTCATGGCTGCTATGGACGTGAATAAGGAAATCGTCATCTATGACGTCATACATTTCTCTCATTGTTAAAAGAGGTGCTCAAAGAATGGAATTGATTTTGAAATGACATCTAAAGGTATTTTTCTGAATTTTCGATTTTTTTTTTCATAGTTTGATAGTGTAATGTCCCATCAATTGGATGCTGCAAGAATCACAAGATGCAAACAGCGCATGCGCTGTGAGGTGAGCGACACATTTATATTATGGGAACTGGGAAGTATAGGGAACTCTACACACCTTGACTCTATCAAATATAAGCCTACTCCTTTTGTCAATTGAATCTGGGAAACTGCTCATCTCAGCAATGGTCCTGGCAAGATGCATTGAGGGTTGCGTTGGTTTGATGCAAGATGCATTGAGGGTTGCGTTGGTTTGCCCCAAGATGCATTGAGGGTTGCGTTGGTTTGCCCCAAGATGCATTGAGGGTTGCGTTGGTTTGATGCAAGATGCATTGAGGGTTGCGTTGGTTTGCCCCAAGATGCATTGAGGGTTGCGTTGGTTTGCCCCAAGATGCATTGAGGGTTGCGTTGGTTTGCCCCAAGATGCATTGAGGGTTGCGTTTGCCCGTTGGAGATGGTGACGTCAGTTAGCATTTCTCACATGTAAACAATATGTTCCGATTCACGGGCCACGCTTAAAGTACTATCGACCGTGCGTAGATAAGTGGTGACAGAAGGAACTGACGATAAAAGTACTCGTAAAATGGAACGTGTTTCCGAACGAGTGAAGGCAACCCGCAATGCATCTTGGGTCTTGCTATTCGCCAGAAAAAGACGCAGATACGCTGTTAGGAACTGAAGAAGTCACAGAATAAAGAGCATATTCTCAACAATGATATTGATCGGAATATTACTTTGTTGACTGAACTTTTGTGACCATTCGTCGGCGATATTGACACTTGGAAGCGCATTCTACTGTTACTTTTCGTGTCAGATAGGCTTCTGTCAAGTGACGTCACCCATTGTTGCACTAGACAGACAACAATGTCCACCAGTTGGAATTGACCAATCAGAATGTGTGTTAGTCCACCTGTCCGCTGTATTGCTATGATAACTACAGGCTTCTGTCAAGTGACCTCACTCATTGTTGCAAGAGACAGACAACAATGTCCACCAGTTGGAATTGACCAATCAGAATGTGTGGTAGTCCACCAGTTCGCTGTGTTGCTATGGTAACTACAGGCTTCTGTCAAGTGACGTCACCCATTGTTGCACTAGACAGACAACAATGTCCACCAGTTGGAATTGACCAATCAGAATGTGTGGTAGTCCACCAGTTCGCTGTGTTGCTATGGTAACTACAGGCTTCTGTCAAGTGACGTCACCCATTGTTGCACTAGACAGACAACAATGTCCACCAGTTGGAATTGACCAATCAGAATGTTTGGTAGTCCACCAGTTCGCTGTATTGCTGTGGTAATTACAGGCTTCTGTCAAGTGACGTCACCCATTGTTGCACTAGACAGACAACAATGTCCACCAGTTGGAATTGACCAATCAGAATGTATGGTAGTCCACCAGTTCGCTGTGTTGCTATGGTAACTACAGGCTTCTGTCAAGTGACGTCACCCATTGTTGCAAGAGACAGACAACAATGTCCACCAGTTGGAATTGACCAATCAGAATGTATGGTAGTCCACCATGCAGTTCGCTGTGTTGCTATGGTAACTACAGGCTTCTGTCAAGTGACGTCACCCATTGTTGCAAGAGACAGACAACAATGTCCACCAGTTGGAATTGACCAATCAGAATGTATGGTAGTCCACCAGTTCGCTGTGTTGCTATGGTAACTATAGGCTTCTGTCAAGTGACGTCACCCATTGTTGCAATGAGACGAACAACAATGTCCACCAGTTGGAATTGACCAATCAGAATGTGTGGTAGTCCACCAGTTCGCTGTATTGCCATGGTAACTATAGGCTTCTGTCAAGTGACGTCACCCATTGTTGCAAGAGACAGACAACAATGTCCACCAGTTGGAATTGACCAATCAGAATGTGTGGTAGTCCACCAGTTCGCTGTATTGCCATGGTAACTATAGGCTTCTGTCAAGTGACGTCACCCATTGTTGCAAGAGACAGACAACAATGTCCACCAGTTGGAATTGACAAATCAGAATGTGTGGTAGTCCACCAGTTCGCTGTATTGCCATGGTAACTATAGGCTTCTGTCAAGTGAAGTCACTCATTGTTGCAAGAGACAGACAACAATGTCCACCAGTTGGAATTGACCAATCAGAATGTGTGGTAGTCCACCAGTTCGCTGTATTGTTGTGGTAACTATAGGCTTCTGTTAAGTGACGTCACCCATTGTTGCAAGAGACAGACAACAATGTCCACCAGTTGGAATTGACCAATCAGAATGTGTGGTAGTCCACCAGTTCGCTGTATTGCTGTGGTAACCACAGGCTTCTGTCAAGTGACGTCACCCATTGTTGCAAGAGACAGACAACAATGTCCACCAGTTGGAATTGACCAATCAGAATGTGTGGTAGTCCACCAGTTCGCTGTATTGCCATGGTAACTATAGGCTTCTGTCAAGTGACGTCACCCATTGTTGCAAGAGACAGACAACAATGTCCACCAGTTGGAATTGACCAATCAGAATGTGTGGTAGTCCACCAGTTCGCTGTATTGCCATGGTAACTATAGGCTTCTGTCAAGTGACGTCACCCATTGTTGCAAGAGACAGACAACAATGTCCACCAGCTGGAATTGATCAATCAGAATGTGTGGTAGTCCACCAGTTCGCTGTATTACTGTGGTAACTACAGGCTTCTGTCAAGTGACGTCACCCATTGTTGCAAGAGACAGACAACAATGTCCACCAGTTGGAATTGACTAATCAGAATGTTTGGTAGTCCACCAGTTCGCTGTGTTGCTATGGTTACTGTTGTTTAGCATCTGATGACTGACAGAAGCCTATTTATTCATATTTATATGTTGAATGAAAAACATTTGAAGAATCATCATCTTCAAAATGGCCGCGGTTAGAATTGCGTGAAAAATCGTGAATAATGTGTACTATTCATGTGTTTGAATTCAATGATAATTTCAATGTTTTCGGAGAGATTTTGTTTTTCAAATGTTTCCGTTCAGCCTATAATCTCGTGGGGTTCTGAAGTACCATTAGTAGGCCTACTCTTCGAGAAAAAACTCGAGAGCTCGTAACTTTTCCACGTATTCTCAACATACACAGATTGAAAATGATTCAATTATGTTGAAACAAAAACACACAACAATGCTTTCGAATAAAATATCTATTGTTGAAACAATGCTATGTTCTTGACATGGTTTTCTCAGTTTGGGTGTAATATAGATTGATTTTTTTAAGACTATTTTTTTTTGTTATGTAGGCTATATGAGCATGTAATAGTGGGAGGATTTTTTCCCATGACTCATGAGTTATATTTTTTTTTCAAAATTTGATCAATTTTATCTTTGATTTTATCACTTGAATTACCAAATGAAACATTTATTATGGTTTCAGTTTTTTTCTTAGAGAGAATCTGCCCAACTATTACATCCAACATTCATTCAGCTTCAATATAAACAAATATATATATATATATATATATATATATATATATATATATATATATATATATATATATATATATATATTCAACTCAATTTCTACTATTCCAATTCTATGTCAAGGATTGCAAAGTGTCATCAGAGATGAGTTTTGCGTAAATTTTGAGTAAAGTTTCATTTCAAGGCTGGATTCTATTGTCACATAAAGACTTGATAATTATTCAAGAATAAACTCCATAACTACTAGAAGCATCTGACTTACTTTATTTGAATGATAATAAGATAGAAAAACACGTTTTTTGATCGGATTTTGTGTTTTTCAAACCTCAAGCAACTTTGATACTGTGTTTCTCAAAAATAGCCCAACCGATTTGACTCAAAAACTATACAGTTCTAAGCTGGGTGAGTCTGCGTCTCTAACAAATACGTTCCATGTCGACCAGTCAAACCCTGCGACCTGGATTCAAACACACAGACACAACTCTTCATAAGAGAGAGATGGAAGTCTTTGCCACCGCTCATCCAATGGGAACAAGACTCCGACTCTGAGTCTCGGTATTCATTAGATATGGACTCAAGACTCTTGATTGACTGATTGATTGTTTGTTTGATTTAGTCTGTATAGATCATTTTCATTATTCAATGCGCAGGCGCGTCACGCCTCCTAGCAGTCGAGGTCGCTGGTATTGCATTCTGGAAGTTTTAGTACTGTTGAAAAAGTCAGCCCGCTTATCCACAGGGGTGAAGGCAAAACACCAAGTTATGAAACTTACATTATCTCTCATTTTACTCACTCTGACAGTGTGTCAATCTCTCAGTATGTAGTAAATATATAAATGTTGAAACTACTATCATATTATAACTTGATACTTTCACTGTAACGCACAATAATATAAATCAAACGTGCTAAATAGCATTGGCAGCATAGGACTTTCGAACTCGGGTAATAACATCCCGTTCTAGTTCAAACGATCGCCGCTAGATGGCTCATTCATTTCGAATAAGGTCTATTAGCAACAGAAAAATGCATTTCCAGTCTCACCCTAGTGCTGGTTTAATAAAAGAACAGCACATAACTACATGAACACGAACATAGGTACAAATCATGGTCGGCCTACAATAGTTGATCATTGAAGCGTGAAATAGATCACCAAGTTGCATGGTTCATCTGTTATTATCTTGAAATTGATTTAAATTGTGGAAGAATATTGAAATGCAAGTCTAAACCAGTGTTGAGGTGAGAAATGGAGGTAGCCGGTTTATGCATGGCTATTGGAATGTCATAGCCATATACGGGGGTTATTATGTGCAAACCACTATCACTTTCTACAATACCCGTTACTCGTTCATGGTATACATTACTCCAGGCTGATTCACTGGACCCGGTATCACCAAGTCCAGTTAGCACGGTTCAAACTTGTTATCACCATGGTTACTCATGCTAGTTGTTCTCACTAACTGTCAGATAAATGCTATAACTGGACCCGGTATCACCAAGTCCAGTTAGCACGGTTCAAACTTGTTATCACCATGGTTACTCATGCTAGTTGTTCTCACTAACTGTCAGATAAATGCTATAACTGGACCCGGTATCACCAAGTCCAATTAGCACCTATTTGACGGTTTAAACTTGTTATCACCATGGTTACTCATGCTAGTTGTTCTCACTAACTGTCAGATAAATGCTATAACTGGACCCGGTATCACCAAGTCCAGTTAGCACGGTTCAAACTTGTTATCACCATGGTTACTTATGCTAGTTGTTCTCACTAACTGTCAGATAAATGCTATAACTGGACCCGGTATCACCAAGTCCAATTAGCACCTATTTGACGGTTTAAACTTGTTATCACCATGGTTACCCATGCCATTTGTTTTCACTAACTGTCAGATAAATGCTGACCAAATTCCTCACAACACGACAAATCAACTGGAATTGATGCCCCATTTTTATGAAATGTAGTCAAAAATATATTGACAATGTATTCGTAAAAAGACTACGCAGCCACCTGATTGATAAATGCTCTCATAGGTTATAGATGAGTTTTGCTTAGCGTGATCATATTGACATTTCTATATTGAATATTTTGAATTTTTGTTACATAACTTTTTTATGACTTTCCAGTTTCCACTTTATCATGTAATGTCATGTCATGTCTGTTATCATTGGAATAAAAAAATGATTCAAAAGGAAATAAAATAATAATAATTATTATTATTATTATTATAAATTACTAATTGAGATCAAGTAGGCCTACAGGGTCCTTATAGGGATTTCCTTGATGCCGTGTAACAAGGACAATATAATTGTGTGATCTATTATATCCGTATCATAAGGTAGGTATATACTATAGCCACCCCATCTCGAGACTGATGCATTTCTCGATAGCCGAGAGGTGAACAACTATAAGCGAATCTACTGTACATCTGATTTCTGATTCCAAGTTATTCCGAGAAGATTTTAGGGAATTTCAGGAAGATTCCATGACAAGTACACACCTGATTTCAGGAGTTGTCAACCCCTCGTCGATAGCTCACACACACACACACACACACACACATGAGCTTTAACTTATTTGCATTTCATTATTCTCAGTATGTTTCATCTGCTTTTCAACTCCTTCAATAGATTAATAACCGCGATAAATTACTTTATACATATTGAATATCCAACTTTCTTTTGCGAGCCATTTGTAAGACTCGTGGTGGTGTATTATTGCTCTTCATGTTATAGTGATTATGAGTGGGTATATATGTATCTTTATTCAGACTCTGTCTTACATTAAAAGATTGCAAAAACACAGAATAAAAATCAATTGATTAAAATATAAAACAAATTATCAATAACAACATTTTAGAGAATAACAAAATAAATATAATTTGACTAGGTTTGAATAAGAAATTGTAGAAAAAATAAATAATTGAATGATGATAACGAAATCATACAAAAATTAAAAAGGGTAAAGAAAGAAAAATAGTATGCAATGAAAACAAAATTGGAAATCAAAGCTGAAGACTGTAAAGATGATGTCGTAGAATTCGCAGAGATCCTCGAAGGGCGAGTAAAACTATGCTATAAATGAATTTGTTGTTGAGTCTGAATTTTTTACAAAATTTTTAGACGAGCTTTAGCGAGGATTCAATTTGACATACTGAAAAAAATTGGTGTTCGTTTTTATGTTTTTTTTTTTTTTTTTTTTTTTTTTTTGTTTTTATGTTTTTTTGTCGGTTCTCCACAGGTCAAACGGCTACAGCTATCAACTTCAAACTTTTTTTCGTCATGGTTCCTCATCTAACTTAGATCTGTATAGTTTTGTGGCATTATCGGGTGGTAACTTTTTTTTTTATAAATTTTAGAAATTTCAAAAATCCCCATTAGAATAACCCGGAGGAAAATACTTGAAAAATCAAAATTTTTCAAGACCTCTCAAATTTTCGACGAATATAAAGGAAACTATTAAGCACATTTTGAGAGATTTTTCGCATCAATCGTATGAGAAATAACGAAGAAAACGCATTTATAAAGCATTTTCCCATCAATTTAGGCTATTACGGGAACCAATTTAATCTATAGCAACAAGTGTCACCAATTAATTCGAAACGATTGAGATGAATGAAGAGGAAGGCAGTGACATAACTGATTCTCGTAAGATTTTTGAACGTTTGGAGTGATCCAAGGTCTGTAGATGTAGATTGGGTTGACAAATTATTTTTCATTCTAGATTTCTATACCCCTAAGCTCGTCTAACAACGCGCATCCCGCGTTTTCCTAGTACAAAGAAATTGTGAATTGTGCCTCGAGCCCCTACCACTAACCCCATAACTTCTATTATTATTATTATCATTATTATTATTACTAGGAAAACGCTATATACGCGTTGTTGGACGAGCGAAAAGTAATAGTATGTCGACTTCATTGCCAAACTTTTGCCTAAATTCGCCAATTGGGTAACATTTTAGTTATAAATGGGTAAAAACGGCTTCGAGTGGTACCAATTCAGCACATTTCATGTTTTTTCTTCAAAATGGCTGACCTGATCAAGCTGAGAATTTCCAGAAATGTGTATCAAAATGTTATTCAACTTCACACAGAATTTCCATTTTTTTGAAAATAGAAAGTTTTTAATTTTTTTCCGTCGTGTTATTCTAATGGGTATTTTTGAAATTTCTAAAATTCATAAAAATAAAAGTTACCACCCGATAATGCCACAAAACCATACAGATCTAAGTTAGATGAGAAACCATAATGAAAAAAAGTTTGAAGTTGATAGCTGTAGCCGTTTGACCTGTGGTGAACCGACAAAAAACATTAAAAAACAAACATAAAAACGAACACCAATTTTTTTCAGTATGTCAAATTGAATCCTCGCTAGAGCTCGTCTAATTATAGTGCCTGATTTATATTGTATTGTGGATAATAATGATGAATGAATGAGTGTGATTGTATACTGACAGCCGTGATGAGCGAGTGAATCTCGTGGCGAGCTGATCTGTGCCGACGACACAGAGTTTCTCATTCTCTGTTTGCCTCGGCCCACACCTCGACTTGCTGCACTCAGTGCAAGTTCCTGACTATATTATACTCATCATATCACTGAAACGTCATACTATTAATGTATGTATGTAATCAATCAATAGAGACAATAATCATTCATTATTATTATCATTTCCTTCTTCATTCTCATTCTTTCATCTTTTGTTCTTGATTGGTTGAGTGTTTTCCTCCTTTAGTTCCCGACCTCCGATATATAATTGATTGCAGCTTGCGTGAAAGTGTCATGTAATATCTCACCAGGTGTGTATATTGTGTTCCATTTATTTCTAATTTGGCGCCATATTAAATGAATCTGATTGGAGTAAGTACTGCATATCCTTATACCGATCATTTCCTCATTATTTTCTGTAAGATTGTCTTTGTTAGTTCAAATTGTTGTATTTGTTCAAAATATTCGTACCGGTATAGTCATAACTGGGAAAACGCTATATATGCGTTGTTGAACGAGCGGATAGTGATAGTATGTCGACTTTTTTGCCAAACTTTTGCCTACATTCGCCAATTGGGTGACATTTAAGTTATAAATGGGTAAAAACTGCTTCGAGTGGTACCAATTTAGCACATTTTAAGGTTTATCTTCGAAATGGCTCACCCGATCAAGCTGAAAATTTTCAGAAATGTGTATCAAAATGTAAATCAACTTCACGCGGAATTTCATTCCTTTTGAAAATAAAAATATTCTCTTCTTTTTCTGCCGCGTTATTTTAATTGGCATTTTTGAAATTTCTTAAATTCATAAAAAAAAGTCACCATCCGATAATGCCACAAAACTATACAGATCTAATTTAGGTGAGGAAACATTAATAAAAAAAGTTTGAAGTTGATAGCTGTAACCGTTTGACCTGTGGGGAACCGACAAAAAAAACAAAAACAAACAAACAAAAAAAAAACATAAAAACGAACACCAAATTTTTTCAGTATGTCAAATTGAATCTTTGCTAAAGCTCGTCTAACTATGATTTGGTTTACGTATAATTCGTAGCCATCAATATTCCATTTATTCTAATTTTGTAATTCATGCGTCAAGTTATGTATATATACGCAGTTATGATGTTTTCACTCTTTATTGTTTATTTCTGTTTAAACCACTGATAAGCCTTGTTTTAGGCTTCGTGGAAAATGTGCACTTGTTTTGATCCATGCATTTATGGGTGAAAAAATAAACAACTATTACTATTGTATGTTGTGGCGATATGTCACGTGACATCTTGTGGCGACATGTCACGTGACATGTTGTGGCGATATGTCACGTGACATCTTGTGGCGACATGTCACGTGACATGTTGTGGCGATATGTCACGTGACATGTTGTGGCGATATGTCACGTGACATGTTGTGGCGATATGTCACGTGACATCTTGTGGCGACATGTCACGTGACATGTTGTGGCGACATGTCAGCCAGCGTGGATACCCTATCTGGGCTTTGAAGGCCGGCTGGTTACCCGGTGTACAGCTAGCTGGGTGTGGTTACACTGCCAAGGCTCTCTGCAAATACCACTACAGTTACTGTCACTTAGTCATGCTAGAAGTAGATGATTACATTATTCTTCAGCTATTAGCCCAATACGTCGGGGAACTTCTCATAATGTCATCAAGACAAACGACAAATTGAAGCAATGGGCCGAACATTGACCATTGTTGAATAATTCCATGAGTGGTTTCGGTTTTTCGATTCATCTCTTACTCCCTGAACAAATTAATAATAATAATAATAGTAATCTTTATTCAGTTGAGCATAGTGATGTACAAGTGAAAAAAAAATGTACAAATGCGCCTTAGAATGCGTCAATTTGCATTAATTTTTTTTTTTTCATTCACATAATATTTCGCCATCATTCTTCAACACCCACATATTATATTG
>OZ023329.1:3065431-3072931 GCA_964007535.1 Brachyptera risi
AATGAAAATATTTTTATTTTTAAAAAAACTGAAATTTTGTGTGAAGTTGAATTACATTTTGATACACATTTCTGGAAATTCTCAGCTTGATCGGGTCAGTCATTTTGAAGAAAAAACATAAAATGTGCTAAATTGGTACCACTCGAAGCAGTTTTTACCCATTTATAACTTGAATGTCACCCAATTAGCGGATGTAGGCAAAAGTTTGGCAAAACAATAGACATACTATTACAATCCGCTCGTCCAACAACGCATGTATGGCGTTTTCCTAGTTATTCTCATTCTGAAGATTATCCGGACTTCTCTCCTCTTCGGTCTCAGTCTTCACATATATGATAACTCCTGGACTTCCGGGGATTGGTAGTAGCCCGAGGATGTTGGATGAATCCACTTGCTCTCTCTACCTTAACTGCGTATTCCAATTGAATTAATTAGTATTCTTATCTTGATTCGAATAAAGTTGCGCCATCTTTGATTACCTCTCTTCTCTCCACGCTGACGACGACTTCCGTATCCTCTGGGGTAAGTTGGCGGTATGTTGGCGTCATCCAGGATGGCGGTGTTTAACGACCGATTGTTTGGCCGGCCGTCAGATTACGACAAGGCCGTGTCGAGACGCCCACAGCCTTGTACTTCAGTATGGTGCAAGGCGGTGAGGAACTCTCTTTTGTCGGCATTACAGCTGAACTTCATCCACGCTCATTAGTCGACATTACCACTGGGCCGCCCTCCGTGGCTCAGCCGGATCAGGCAACGCTGCACCGTTGGGTGTGAGTTGAAGTCAATACGTATTCAGGGCATCATTTTTCCCATCAACATCAAAACTTGATACAAAATCATTGTTCCCGAATGAAGGCTATGGATGAAAGGTAGGATCGTTTGGACGGGGCACCACGAGGGCGATCTCACCACCCCATTTTGATTGTTTGAAACCAATGAACTGCAACACCAGGACTGCGCAGTTTGTGAACAAAATTTTTGGCCGTAGATAAAAGTCTTTCAGTTTCCGAAAGTCCGGAACACATTATAAGTGCAAGCCCATAAGCAGTTTTTATGATATATTCGGACATCGCCATCATGGTTGAACCCAACACATATCTTCCACTTCGAACTGGGGCTCTTCTAGTATTTCAGTATCGTTTTGTAAATGTCTTTTCACATTCATAGTTTCAATTAATCTTTATGTTCGTAACCCCAAATAACCTAGCTGCTGGTGAGGTCAAGCAAACGATAACAGGTATTGGTGGGATACTCAATGTGTTCAGTATTTCACATTATTTCCGTCAGATCGCGGTCTTATCAGCATCCAGTGGCGACTTCGGACCACTCGGTGTTTCCCTTGGTCCGGACGACACTGGGAAAGGAGCGGACGACACTGGGAAAGGAGCGGACGACACTGGGAAAGGAGCGGACGACACTGGGAAAGGAGCGGACGACACTGGGAAAGGAGCGGACGAAACTGGGAAAGGAGGCCGGGCGGAAGGAATGGATCCAATCAAATGATCACATAATTATTGATAGACAAGCGATAGAAAATGATAATATGGGAGTTTTTTTCTAAAACTAATAACGGGATATTTTAATTTATTTCTGTATTATCGACTGTATCTTCCTATTAGAAAAACGTGCGATGAGTCGGCATGTTTTACAGCCGCGTTCCTTTATACCGCACATGAACTCTGGTAACTCCGAGCACTGGTAGCGCAGCGGTATCCGTGTGGCCGCGAGCTGAGGGTAGATAGGACCTCGGTTCGATACCCACCACCGACCATCTTCACGGAGAGGTTTCCCCTATCCCTATGCCAGTAGGGTCTCCACATTACAGGCCATGACCGCTTCCTTCCCAGAATATCTCCAGCTATCATAGGAGACCTCTCCACCTCGGCGTTTCATCATCTCACCAATCATTCATCCGACAACAATGGATTTCAGTTGTCATCAGCCTACACTGCGTCATCAAATCACAATCAAATGATGAGAACCGAGACGCGTGGCCGGGTGGTAACACACTGAACCGTCATTCGGGAGACCGGGGTTCGATTCTCACCATGGTCGACCATCCTGACGGTGGTTTCCCTCTGTCGTTCAGGTCAATACTGGGATAGTTCCTTAACAACAGGCCACGACCGACTCCTTCCCACTATCCAAAAACACCTAATAAAATAACCTTTCATCTCACCATCCCATCATCTCATTCATCATTCACCGACGCCAATAGATCGTAGTCATCATTAGGCCCACGGTGCGTCGTTAAAACCCAATATATATCTATATATATATATATATATTTTATATATAAATATATATATATATATATATATATATATATATATATATATATATATATATATATATATGTATACATATATATATATATATATATATATATATATATATATATATATATATATATATATATATATATATATATACGTATACCAGTACATATATATATATATATATATATATATATATATATATATATATATATACATATATATATATATATATATATATATATATATATATATATATATATATATATATATATATATATATATATATATATATATAAATATATATATATATATATATTTAAATATATTTATATATAAAATATATATATATATATATATATATATATATATATATATATATATATATATATATTTATATATAAAATATATATATATATATATATATATATATATATATATATATATATATATATATATATATATATATACATATATATACATCTATATATGAATGTATAAATGATGAGATAAAATGAAGAGGAAAAATTCATACTATTCTGTTGTTATCTATTCTGTCCAATTCATATGGGCCCCTTTTTTAACTGTCGAGAGAACCAAACCCAAAACGAAGTGGGCAGATATCTGAAAGTGAACCATATCGGGGTTGAGAACCTCCCAGAACAGAACCAAGAAGGCTACACAGCTAATCAGCTCCAGCTGACCTTCTGCTCTGGATGCGGCCAATGATAAGACTGATAATTGTTCCCCTAATCTGTGTTGTTGATTGCTGAGTGTTCTAGCTGGTGTAACACTCCAGCCCACGTGGTCATGTTATCACCCAACAGCCGTCAGGGGTCAACTGACTGAGTCAACCAACACTCGACTGTTGGGGCTATCAATATATAGACACATGAGAACATCCACTTCTGACAAATAATAGAATGAACTTTATTCATCTAGCCTATGTATAACAATTTATAATACATCATAAGAGAGCGAGGTTCGGTCGTTAGGTCGCTCTTTCTCCTAACCTTGTCAGATTTTAGATATGTTTTACAGAAATAAAAATTTGGAAAATACCGGTATGGTAACTGGTAATAATAAAGATGGTTAATTTCTAAATGTTGAATTATTAATACTAGGAAAACGCGGGATGCGCGTTGTGAGATGAGCTTAGAAGTATGGAAATCTAGAATGAAAAATAACTTGTCAGCTCAATATACATCTAAGGACCTTGGATTACTTCAGACGCTTAAAAACCTTACTTGCATCTTGTTGATATGTATAGTGCTGGAACCTGTCGCATAAACGCTTTGCAAATCCAATTGATCAAAATATTCAATAAAATATCCACTTTTATTGCGTTTTCTTTGTTATTTCTCATTCGATTGTTGCAAAAATCTCTGAAAAGGTGTTTGATAGTACTGTTCATATTCGATGAAAATTCGAGAGGTTTTGAAAAATTCTCGTTTTTCAAGTATTTTTCCTCCGGGTTATTCTCATGAGGATATTTCAAACTTTCCGATTTTTTTCCGGAAAAACTGTCGAACCGATTTTTCTGAAAAACAATCCCAACTTATTCTGGTATGACACCAACGTTCAGAAAAAGTTTCAAGTTGATTGATTCATTTCTCTGACCTGTATGCCGCGTACATAATTACAGAAAAAAAAAAAAAAAACATAAAAACGAAGCCCAATTTTTTCAGGGTGTGAAATGGAAAGCTTCGCTACGCTCATCTAACAACATATAGTATATGACTAGGAAAACGCGGGATGCGCGTTGAGAGATGAGCTTAGAGGTATGGCAATCTAGAATGAAAAATAACTTGTCAGCTCAATTTACATCTACAAACCTTGACTTATACTTCAAACGTTCAAAAACCTCACCTGCAACTTGTTGATATTTATAGTAACCTGCAACCTGTCGCATAAACACTTTGCAAAACCAATTGATCCAAATATTCAATAAAATGTACACGTTTATTGCGTTTTCTTCATTATTTCTCATTCGATTGTTGTAAAAATCTCTGAAAAGGTGTATAATGGTATTTTCCATATTCTGTGAGAATTTGAGAGCTTTTGAGAAATTCTTGTTTTTCAAGTATTTTTCCTCCGGGTTATTCTTACGAGGATATTTCCAACTTTCCGATTTTTTTCCGGAAAAACTGTCGAACCGATTTTTCTGGAAAACAATCCCAACCTAGTCTGGTATGACACCAACGTTCAGAAAAAGTTTCAAGTTGATCGATTCATTTCTCTGACCTGTATGCCGCGTACATAATTACAAAAAAAAAAAAAAAACATAAGAACGAAGCCCATTTTTTTTCAGGGTGTGAAATGGAAAGCTTCGCTACGCTCATCCAACAACATATAGTATATGACTAGGAAAACGCGGGATGCGCGTTGTGAGATGAGCTTAGAAGTATGGCAATCTAGAATGAAAAATAACTTGTCAGCTCAATTTACATCTACAAACCTTGACTTACTTCAAACGTTCAAAAACCTTACCTGCAACTTGTTGATATTTATAGTAACCTGCAACCTGTCGCATAAACACTTTGCAAATCAATTGATCCAAATATTCGATAAAATGTACACGTTTATTGCGTTTTCTTCATTATTTCTCATTCGATTGTTGTAAAAATCTCTGACAAGGTGTATAATAGTATTTTTCATATTCTGTGAGAATTTGAGAGCTTTTGAAAAATTCTTGTTTTTCAAGTATTTTTCCTCGGGGTTATTCTTATGAGGATTTTCCAAACTTTCCGATTATTTTCCGGAAAAACCTTCCGACCGATTCTGCTGAATAACAATCCCAACCTATTCTGGTATGACACCAACGTTCAGAAAAAGTTTCAAGTTGATTGATTCATTTCTCTGACCTGTATGCCGCGTACATAATTACAAAAAAAAAAAAAAAAAAAAAACATAAAAACGAAGCCCATTTTTTTTCAGGGTGTGAAATGGAAAGCTTCGCTACGCTCATCTAATAATTATTTCTATATACATTTCCAAATTTATAACTAGATTTTGAAACACTCAATGCAGAACTATTGAAGTGAACTGATGAACAAATATTCTGAACCGTTTTGTCCGTGTATCGGACAAATGAATGAAAATGGTGGTTCAATACGGGAACTCTACATACTACAACCGGCACAGTGTAGCTGAGTGGTTAGCGCACTTGCTTCATGTGACCCGGGAGGTGAAGGACCCGGCTCGATCCACGCCACCGTCCATCTTTACAGGGGTCTTTCGTGGTTTCCCTCTGTAGTCTAGGCTAATGCCGGGATGGTTCCCACAATATAGGCCACGACCGCTTCCTTCCCACCATCCTTCCCACTACCCATAAAAACCTTCATCTCATCATCCCATCATCTCAATAATCATTCATCCGACGCCAATAGATCTTACTAATCATTACAGTGCGTCGTTAAAACCCAAAATAAAAAGAACAAAAAAAACTCTACAACAATAATTGTAAGGGCACGTGAGACTGAGGGTGGAGTTGATGTTCAAACTGATGACTAGGGCTAGGAGGTTTATGCCAAGTCATATTTTTATTCCGAACTTCAATTCAAATTTAATTGACATATACATATGTTTTAGATGTTCCTGGTCACAAAAACATAATTTTTATTTTGCATATAAATGCATATTTGGTCTTTTTTATGGTCATATTGTCATATTTTACGATTATTTGTTGAAATTCGGAAAAACATCAGAAGAAAATCCTTTTTTTTCATTTCTTGTTTTGGGTCCTAAAATATTCTTCCCTGGGTAAAAAATGAGAAATATGTTGGTACATAAATACATTTCGTTGGTACATTAGGATAGACAGTTTTGATTGATGATGCGGGCTTTTCACTCAATTCCCACTCAGCTAGCCCATATCTAAGACATAGGCCTAGTAGCAGGAAGTAGCAATTCACCTGCATTGATTGTACTATTCTGAAGATTCGTTAACAAATGATTTTTTAGACGAGCTTTAGCGAGGATTCAATTTTACATACTGAAACAAATTGGTGTTCGTTTCCATGTTTTCTTTTTTTTCATGTTTTTTGTCGGTTCTCCACAGGTCAAACGGCTACAGCTATCATCTTCAAACTTTTTTTCATCATGGTTCCTCACTCAACTTAGATCTGTATAGTTTTGTGGCATCATCGGGTGGTAACTTTTATTTTTATGAGTTTTAGAAATTTCAAAAATACCCATTAGAATAACACAGCAAAAAAAGAAAATATTTTTATTTTCAAAAAAAAAAAATTAAATTCTGCTTGTAGGTGAATTACAGTCTGATACACATTTCTGGGAACTTTCAGCTTGATCGGGTCAGCCATTTCGAAGAAAAAACACAAAAAGTGCTAAATTGGTACCACTCGAAGCAGTTTTTACCCATTTATAACTTAAATGTCACCATTTAAGTGAATGTAGGCAAAAGTTTGGCAAAAAAGTCGACATACTATTACTATCCGCTCGTCTCATAACGCATATATGGCGTTTTCCTAGTAATAAGCAATAATCATTCAAACATGAATTTTGTCCATTTCATTGGTCATATTTCCATTATTTTCAGGTCATGTTATATGTCATATTTCCATTATTTTCAGGTCATGTTATATGTCATATTTCCATTATTTTCAGGTCATGTTATATGTCATATTTCCATTATTTTCAGGTCATGTTATATGTCATATTTCCATTATTTTCAGGTCATGTTATATGTCATATTTCCATTATTTTCAGGTCATGTTATATGTCATATTTCTCAGTTTTTCAGGTCATAAACATCCCAGTCCTACAGTGATGAGCATGCCATCAATAGCCTTGAGCCACGCCGTTTGATTATTATCTACGTTTCATAGTTGCCAAGAAGTTTCCACAACATTTCATGGGATTATAAATAAATCTTATTTATTAATTAATTAATTAATTAGTATTTGTATTATTGTTATTATTATATAATACATTATAGTATTATATAGTATTATATTAAGTAATTGAAAGATGTAGAAGACATGTCGGCAGGTTTTCGTTTTTGATAAGGACAGGAATTGAATGGAATGATTCGGAGGAGGACATGGTAAAAGAAGCGAGTTTGGGTAAATTCAAGAGAAGGGTTGTGGAATGTGAAAGTGAGAAAGAGGGGATACTAATTAATCAAGTTTATGTGGTAAACAGATGTGGTTATTTCACTGTGCCACCGTGTACGAGTTACACAATTGTACTTTCAAAATAAATA